>OZ024908.1:33205462-33580462 GCA_964017125.1 Flabesymbios commensalis
TATAGGCCTATGTTGAGTGTTCTCACACAAATTCCACTTGGTGAACGCAGAACGAGCCTGGCGTATAATAAAGCTCTCACCTGCTCACACAGTCCTCGCAAAGTTCAATGCGTTTTTCAATTATTTTTTGCAAATGTACTGCGTTTTAGAAACAGTGCTTGAGATAGCAGAATAATTATGATGCTTGTAAGTATATGAAGTTCTCAATCCGATGCAACCGATTCCCACTATGTCCTCCATATGAAGCTGCATCACGTTTGTGTGGTGACCAATTAAGTGAACGTCCTCGATCGCGGTTAGATTACCTGATTTCGCCGTTTGATAAAATCCATCAATGTAGTCTGGTATTCTGGTGTATTTTAAAAAGATCAGTAATTTTGATGACTATCTTTATAATGTGGACGAAGAGATTTGAATATTCGCGTTTATACAATAACAAAAAAAAATTAAATGAGGTGAAACATTTGGTTACTAGTATTCTGTAATGTTGATGATTTTGGTATGCGACAAATGGAAAGTGTTGCATATAGTAAACATGGAAATCAATCGCTACCTGTGTCAGATGCGGTTTGTACGCTTTACGTTTAGTAATTATATAGGTATAGCCTACCGGATAGCGATAGTGCTTTTGAGAAACTTGAAATAAGCTATGGTAGGGCACGTCTATGTTCATCGTAAGCCTAGACCCCCCTAAGTTAAATGTTTGACATTGAATATCTCTTTATTCTTTAAAAAGCCAAATTATTTCATTGGAATTTTTACCCGCTTGAAGTTGTGTCTCACTGACGCGATTCACAACTTCAAGAGACTGAACATTATTTAGATTTGACAAATTAGAGGTTAATTATTTTCTAATATTGCTGATTGATATCACTTTTTATCCTTAACATGTTTAAAAGGTGGTACCTAAGCTGGTAATAAAAAATATTTTAAAAAAAACGAATCTAAATCGGGACCGGCGGTTAAAGGGCTAAGAATGACAGTCCGGTAATACCTTTACCCAGAGATGTTCAAAATGAAGTTTAGATGCTAGCTGCTGCAGCCCCCTAGTTTATGCCATATGTAGGACCAATCTGCAATTAAGTCTTGGACCGGGTGTTGATCTAACAGGCAACACGTTGAACAGCAGAGCGAAGAGCTCAACTTTAATTATGTAAGCGTAGGCTACAAGGGAAGTTAAAGGGACCCCTTGGGATGAGACATTTTCAATGTTGTCAATTTTGAAAATTCAATTTATATAAAGCTATATAGCCTACTGATCTTAACTGAAAATACGAAAAAGTTAAAAAAAACAATTTTAAAGCACCGAAAAAGAGTGAAATAGTTGTATTTCCAGGTCGTATATTGCCATGTAAACAAAACAGGTCAGCAATATTCAGCACTTTACATCACATATTCCCACGTATCAGACGGTAAGATCAGAGCATTCACCGCTAATTGGTGTCTTATAGTCAGGACACGGGAGGACACACCTGCAGCACTGATTGTCTACCCAACGCTGGTCGATGCCATCAGCATGTGGCCCAATGCTGTGAAAACATTCAATCGTCCTTCAGGTATATAAATAGTTTGTTTGGGTTACTTCTGGTTTCATAGAAATGTTGATTAAAAATATTTGTAAAAATATGAAAATTCTGAAAAAAATAAAAACATTATCCGTGGGATACACTACTTCAGTACGGAATTAAAAACGAAAATTGATGTCATCCCAAGGGGCTGCTTTAAACATACATGAGAGATATGTTTAATAAAATAAATATATCGACTGTATGTTTATATCAAGGACCTGCTAAATTACAATGTATCGGCCTATTCTCATTTAAACTTGAGAGATAAACAACGATATACAGAATAGCTATGGCTTATTTCAACACATCATTTAGACCACTGCGACCCTTTGTTCGCCAAGGCCGCAGCTAAATTATATTAAATTACAAAAATGTTTCTTTTCCAGCTCCCTTCCCTCCCTTCCTGCCAGGCATCTGTGAATGAGCTTTAGGTCTATATTTTAATGAAGAATTGGTAGGCAAAAAGCACCTTAAAAAAATTAAGCTTATTCTCACTCTCAGCACCCTTTCAGTGCTAGGGTTCCACTCACCATATGGCCAATTTGATACGAAATACGTGACAAGCATTCTGTCTAACGTTGTTTCCCAACATCGGACCAACGTCTTCCTGGTAATTGGGTTGACGGTGGCATTATGGTAGATGCCAACCGTTGGTACCAACGTTCGGCCAGCGTTGTCGCAACGTACGAGATGTACCGATCGCTGATAGCAACCTTATTCCAACGTTGGCCCAATATATATGGATCCGATGATTGTTTCAACGTTGGCCCAAAGTTGGTTCAACATATGTAGTAGGGTCAGCCGTACCAAAGTTATTCTGCCAATTGGCTTGATATTGGCCCCACGTCCTATGCCAACTGGACTTTTTCATTCTTCAAGGACCATCCCCGCAGTAAGAATGAAAACAGCTGGAATTATTTTTATTATAAAGAGCAAAATAGGGCATTCAGTAATTCCCTATATTTTATGACTTGTACAGGCCCTATAGCTATCTCACAAATAAAACATAAATAAATAATGTCTATTAAGTGATACAGGCACAATTATGATATTATGTGCATGTGTCAAAGTAAAATAAATTTAGAGTTTAGAATCTATAGTAGCCCAACTTGCTTAAAAATAATTAAAAGGCAGACAGGCTAAATATATCTGCAAAAACGCAGTCGTTAATGAAGAACTAACGGGTACCTATAAGGTTGCGCTGCAGTGGCGGATCCAGGGGGGGGGGGGGCGCAGGGGTCCCCCCTTATTTTCGCCAAATACTTTAGAAAGTCCTCTAAATTGGCTAAAATTAACAAAAAAATCCCGGGCGCCCCTCTTTCTTCAGATCCTGGATCCACCACTGCGCCCGTGTCACGTTTCCGTAATTTACATTTTGCTCAAAGATCAGGTTTGAAGTTTTCGCTCTGTTATAAAGTTTTGCCTTTTTTTCGAATAGCCTTGCTGAGCGATTTATCAAGCTAGGGAAAGTTATGGCGTTTTAGGTTTAGATCATAGCCCTCTTGATGTGAACAACCAAAAGGCGCGAGATCGTCGTGAACTTAAGGCGCGCATGCGCGGCTAGGAAAAGGGATAACTGATTCCCGGTCTACCTTTCATGCTGTCTATTTATGTTTTTCATCGGCTCGATGGGCGAGTAATTTGGGCTATTTTGTCACTATAATTTAAATTACTGAACCAACTAATTGTTTAAAATAATGTATTTTTTATGTTTATGCTAAATATATACATTATAAACAATGACAATTGAGGTTTACAATTTAAATTAGACGCCAAAGTGAACCTGTTTCAAACTTGACTGTAGCGTATAGCCAGCATGTCAGTAGACCTTAATTCGGACAATTGTCATATTGAATTGAATACGTGTATAGACGTCAAATTATAGGTGTATTGGACATGGTGTGTATACGTCTATGATCTATGTCCACATATTTTCACGGGAGAAGGATACTTTATGGGCTTGGATGTTTTATTATTGTTGTAATATTCAAATACTTTTGATAATGAAGCAGAAGGAACTATTATAATGTATTAATTTATCGAATACATTTGCTATGATGTGAAAGATATTGATATTAATATTTAATTTGATTGTGATTGAAATTGTGATCAACACAATGTTTACATACCCATGAAAAAAACAATCAAAAAGCACATGGTTGACAGTTTACAGCGGAAGTAAACTATCCCTTTTCTCGCCAATTCTCTCAGACGGAAGCTCATACACATCAATCAGTGTCGTGAGATTTGAAGTCTGTTGTCTTCTCCCACGATGTCTATGGTTTAGATGTTAATTTTGTTGATGCAAATTTATTCAGGCAGTCTATCAAGATACATGCATCAGGCTAAAATCAGTATTTTTATTTTGGCTCCTTGATATGTCCATAATTATGTCAACATGTCCTTGAACTAGAATTTCGTAAGTTATTTTTATTGTGTGTTGTGAATTTGCCAGTTAAGCTAGATATAAAGACGAAATTTAATTTCGGACATGCATGGACAAAATAAGAATTACGGGAATATAACTGATAAATGGTTCCGGGGCAACTCGGACCCTAACCAACTCGGACCCTGCTACAAACGGTGTCCTCCAGCTGGTTCACTGCAGCGTCCGACTTGGTAATGGTTGGCATAGGGTCCGACCCATCTAAAACCAACTCGGATCCTATTTCATAGATTTTATTAACAATATTAGGAATACTGAATATATCAGACCACTAGGTTTTTGGGGAGTTTATCTGTTATCATTATCATTCAGGGCGCGCAATAACAAAAAACACAATTATACTCAGAGACGAGCGGCTTGTTCACCACAGCACAATACGGTTCACCTCACAGTGGGAATAGTAGCTTGTAAAATACAACCCAAACTTAATAATTCTACAAAATAATACCATATAATAATAAAACGCAATTAACATCAACAGTAGAGTAACAACTCAACAGAGTGATGACATAGGTCCTGCCGACTAGTGAGGTGTGATATACTAGAAAGCTCAATTAACCCTCTTCATCCTAATGACGACATTTATAACCGCATTTTACGTTAATCAAATAAAATATACTAGTCTGTATTTGTTGTGATCTAGCTGATAATAAGCAACAGCAAATATATACAGATACAATGATGATCACAAAACAAAAACAATTAAACATATCAATGTAAAATGAAATACTGCATAAACACTGTATATTTTTAATATGTAATGTGAGAATGATTTGCTTATCAATTCATTATGAAATATACCAATGAAATGATCCATTGATTGTATATGTGTTTGACTTTATTTTATGAGTTGTTGCCTGACTATTGGCCTACATAGGGCCTATATATCAGCTGGGTCGAATTAAATAGTATACGAGTTGGTTAGAATTATAATCATGGGATCTGACTAATATGCCTAGGTAACCTACATAGGGCCATTCAGAAGGGTCCAATTAGTGTCCGAGTTGGTTATATAATCATAAGATCCGACTGTGTTCAACTAATATGCATATCAGCAGGGTTTGAGTAATGTTCGAGTTAATTGGTTATAATAATGGAGTATATGTTCCGAGTTGGTTTATCATAGTGTCCGAGTTGGTAGGGTACGATCTGGTCTAGGATCCGAATTGGTATAGGGTCTGAGTTGGTATAAGGTCCGAGTCGTCCGGTTACCCTGATAAATGGGGTTTTCAGCACACTGGCTACGTTGCCACAGCAGCCCAAAATTTAAAAGACTTTTGCAAGTCTAGACAAAACTGGTCTATGGACATGTTCACATCTTTTATGGCCATATTAAGAAGCCAAAATAAAAATACTGATTTTTTAATGATTTTAGCCTGATTGCGTTGCTTTAAACTTTAAGACTTAATTTTCATTTACCGAATTATTGGGGCTGTCTTTGGAAAAGGGGACCCAAGGAATTTCCTGATGTTTTCCTATTTTTTTTTTGTTTTTTGAACTGACGCACTGGGCAAGCGGTTGAACGTTGATATGGGGGATTAGAATGTTATCTGGGATACCCCCCTTATGTGATAAGAATGCTTCGGAAAATTTTTGATCGTGTTTTATATTATTGTCAGGAATACATGGAATAGAAAATAAATCTTATCGACCACTGTTGAAGTCTTCTTCTTCCAATACTGGCCAAACTTCAATATTGAAGACGGGGTCAGGCATACGTGTGGGTAATAATTAGTTTTTTGTTTGTTTTTCTAATTTTCTTTCAAATAAGTGAAAAATACATGGTAGGCCTACAGGTAATGTTATCATGGGCATTTAAGTTTTGTTAAAACTGTGCCAATGAGCCCTCTTGATTCAAATATCGAGTCAATATAGGCTAACATTAGTGATTGTGTGTGAAAAAATCAATAAATGTAACATAACCATACAGGTGTAATCATGTGTTTCTGGTGCAGGGATAAAAGTGGCATGGTGGTGGTTATTTTATTTAGGGAGACTGTGACTATTGATGCTGGCCTTAAAAGCTTCAACTGTGGAGGCCTGTGGAATTTGTGGGGGTAAACTGTTCCATGTTAAGATTGTTCTGGGGAAAAAACTGTATTTAAAAGCATTGCTATTGGTTTGATATGGTTGGAAGCCCAGGGGGTGAGTACGGGAGAGTCTTAGTTTTGGTTGGAAATATGGGTGGGATGTTATAGCCACAACTGCGTTTATAATTCTGTACAGCATAATTAGTATCGAAAAGGCTCTTCTTTCTTCTAAGGTTTTCCAATTTAGAAATTTTAGCATATCTGTCACGCTGCTAGTGTAATGATATATGTAGAGACAGTATCTGGCTGCTCTGCGCTGCACAGATTCAAGCTTCTATACTCCTCCCTGAGTGTATGGATCCCACACACAAGTGCCTGGTATGCCTTAGTTTTATAGGGGGTCTGTCTTGTGCGAACATTCCTCTTTACAAAACCTAGGGTTTTATTGGCTTTGGATCTGATGTTGTCAATGTGAGTGTTTTATTTTTGATCGTTGGTAATTGTAATTCCTAAATATTTCGTTTTTTAGAGCTTGTCCATGAAGATTATAATTGGTTACTATTGGAGAACGTTTGTCTGTAACTGTCAACACTTCACATTTGCTAGCATTGAATTCCATTGGCCAAGTCTTTTTCCCAATTTGATAATTTATCTAGGTCTTCCTGGAGTGTCTGACAGTCGGAAGGATCCGAAATGACACGATAAACAATAGCATCGTCAGCAAAAAAACGCACTCCAGATGAAATTCCATTTGGTAAGTCATTAATAAATGTAGATTAGAAAGAGGATTGGTCCCAAGACAGAGCCTCGAGGCACACCAGATGTCACTTGTACTGTGTCAGAAGCTTCCCCCTCAAGCATTACACGCTGTGAGCGGTTTGAAAGAAAAGCTGATAACCAGTTCCGGGCATTTCCGATGACACCATAATGGTTCAATTTTAGTGCTAAACGACTGTGGGGGTCTTTGTCGAAAGCTTTACTGAAGTCTAGTATAGCAATGTCAGTTTGTTTCTCCGATCAAGATTCTGGGATAATTTATGTATGAAGGTCAAAAGTTGTGTTTCCGTTGATCTTTTAGATTGGAAACCATGCTGCCACTGATACAGGATATCGTGTTCTCCCAAGTGTGTCACAATGTTGCTGACAAGTATATGTTACATTAGTTTGGAACATATACATGTCAGTGATACCGGTCTATAATTTGCGGGATTGTATTTTTTTCCTTGCTTGAAGATTGGCGAAACATTGGCTGTACGCCAATCGTCTGGAATCTCATCAGTTTTACCAGGGACATTTAAAACATTTTGGTTGAGATTGGTGCAATTTGCAATGACAATTCCTTTATAATTCGAGGTGAGAGACTGGGTCCTGTCGCTTTATTTGGGTTTAAATTCATTAATATTTTTTCAACTCCTTTTTGATTAATGTGGATGTCGGGCATAGTTGGATGAAATTTGTTTTCTAAAGAATTTGGAGGTAATTTTGAAGTTGCAGAAGTAAAGACTGACTGGAACTGTCTATTTAATGCATTTGCTTTTTCGGATGTCTCGGTTAAGAGTTTACAATTTTCTTTGAGAGGAGAAACACCAGAGGAGTCCCGTTTTATGGCTTTGATCATTGACAAAGTCTCTTATTGTTACGCACATGGCATGGATTTATGATTTCCTCAAGGTAGTTTTGATAGGCCGATCTAATTTATTTTTGAACCTGTTTTTTAAAAACTTTCAAATGTGTTTGGCCTCTTTAGCTCGAAATTTCCGAAATTTTTTATATGCTTTGTCACGTTTGCGTATCAGTTTTTGAATGGTAGAATTTATCCAAGGGAGTTTGTTAGCTGTTTTAGCCATTTTTAAAGGGATGCATTCATCAATACCATTTGAAATTTCAGTTTTAAATACCAGTCTAGATTTCATTTACCACTCTGTTATTGTCTCTAATAATTTTGTCTTAGAAAGTTTTTATTCTGTTCTTAAATTTTGTTATATCTGCTTTCTTAACTGCTGGATTTTCCTGGGTTTTTGTGTACCGGGTATTAATTTTAGGGTTGATAGGGGTGGGTGGTGGATCGATCGTGTTGCCGACATGAATATGTTGAAGGTTTACGTTCCACCATCTTCTATTAACTCCTCCGTCAGGACGACGGGATTAAATAATGCTCATTAAATCATTCTTCAGGTATTTCTCACTTTATTGAAGTCCAGACATTCATATAACGCACAGTTACCAAGCGGAGCACGGCGATTGATGCCATGCGGCTAGGCCCCTGAGCTCTTGACGTACGTCCGTCCGAGCAGTTACGGACGGTGAGACGCTAACCCCACATTACCCCTGGGTTAAGTGTAAACGTATGAACCAAGCCAACTTGTGGTGGTAGCGTCGGTTCGTCGCTCCGTCTGGGAAACGCACAAGACCAATATACAGTAGTCAAAAGAGTAAAAACAGTCATTTGTGAAAATACAGTGTTAGTGGTTGGTAACCTCGTAGCCGCAGCATAACGAGTTCCCATCCTCTTAACACCAATGTTCCAATCCTCTTAACACCAATGTTCCAATCCTCTTAACACCAATGTTCCATTCTAATTTTTTTTTTTTTTTTGCGAATTATGCTGCTGCGCTATGGGTAACGGCCAACCTTCATGAATCTAATTAATACATTAGTACTTAATAATAAAATCACCTCTATGAGTAACCTAATTAAGTAACATTTGACATCATTATTTTTAATACGCCAGGCCTGGCAAACTTTATATTTACAAATTATGGTTGTTACGGCTCATGCGGCTGGTCCCGCAGTAGCTGTCTACTAAAGCGTGGACCATCTGCACGAAACGTGCTGGAGTCTGGGTTTTTCGTCCAACTCTAGTTTGTTTTACGGTTGCGTCTGGTACAATTTGTTCGCCTTTGGCGATATTCGAATCGTTTTGAACATTTGGTGGTTTGATCGTTTCGTTTGAATTAGGGGTTTTCACCCGTAAGTGCGAAGGTATACGTGAATACCTTCGCAAACCTCCTGCGCTCCCGCTAGTGCGGGAAACGGCGGGGATTCGCGAATGCGGCGCTACATAAGGGGTGAATTGCAAATTTACTCTATTAGCATTATACTGTGGAGTAGTAGCTAAATTCGTACCATGTTGAACCGCCACAGACCGTGTCTGTGTTTTCGCTTTCGGTTTAGCTCTCTTCTTTTCGGAATTCTGTTTGAGAGCCGGTTCCCTTCGAACTGTCACAGTATTTTTCGAATTCTTCGCATTAGTTTGCGTTTACGCTGTTTTTCGGTACCTATGGCGGGCTCGTTGTGCAGGTTTAACTCGATCAAGGGAGACCGTTTCTACCTTGCCTTTAACTAGGGTTTTCATGACTCTGCCGCTCCTCACGATAACTTTATACGGGCCGTCGTAAGGGGGGGTCAAAAGCGGTGCAATTGCGATTTGTCGCAAGAATACATGTGAGCATATGTCGATTTCCTTAAATTGGAAAATGTTGTTTTGAGTTGAGTCGCGCGGTGGGCAAAGACGGAGACGCGACATGGCCACGCGGAGCTTATCAGAATAGTTATTTAAGTCTGTGTGTGCGTCAACGTTATAGTTATATGAAAATTCGCCCTGCAGTCTAAGTGTCGTTCCGTAAACGATTTCGGTGGCTGACCTACCCAATAACTCTTTTACGGCGGAACGTGCGCCGAGCAATACAGCAGGTAGTGTTATTGTCCATGGATTCGGTGATTCGTGTGCCATAATAGCTGCTTTAAGTTGACGGTGCAAACGTTCGACCATGCCGTTCGATTGGGGGGGGGGGGTAGCTCGTTGAGCGGTCTCGTACTATCCCGGACTGGTTACATAAACCATCCCATAATTTTGATTCAAACTGGGCGCCCCTATCCGTGGTGATAGTGGCGAGAGTCCCAAACCGTGCTATCCACCCGCCAAAGAAGGCATCGGCGACCGTTTCGGCTCTTATATCCACTAGCGGTATAGCTTCCGGCCAACGTGTGAATCGATCTACACAAGTCAGTAGATATCTGAAACCACCGGCATACGGCAAGGGTCTGACTATATATGTATGTGGTCAAATCTCTCGGTGGGTTCGTCGAATTTGCCGAAAACTGGCTTATTATTTCGAGATATTTTAGCGGTCTCGAAACCTTTACAAGAATGGCACCACTTAGCAAGTTCTATATTCATTCCGTGCCAGACAAATCTTGTATTAATCAAGGGTTTCGTAGCTCTATGTGATGGATGACCTAGGCCGTGTAAGTTCGAGAAAACCTGTTTTCAAAATTTTTCTGTAACGTACGCCCGAATGTGTCCTGTTGATACATCACACCAAATCAAATCGTTATCAAATGATTTGAGCAATTTAAAATTCATGGTAGATGACTTTGAATGTCGCAACCGTGTGAATTCTGTATCCGAAGCTTGATCTGTACTTAAATCTTTATAATTTATGGTTGATGTATTATCAATGAAGGACACGGTTGGTTGTGACAAAGCGTCGGCCACGAAATTTGTCTCTCCTTTCACTTATCTTATATCTGTTGTAAACTCGGCGATAAAAGCCAACTGCCTTGTTTGGCGCAGTGACGGGCGTTCGGTGACTGATGACATTGCGAAAGTTAAAGGCTTATGGTCGGTGTTCACGAAAAAATAATGGCCTTCTAAGTTGTGCCTGAAATGTCTGATAGTAGCGTACACTGCTAAAAGTTCGCGATCGAACGCGCTGTAGCGTGTCTCTGCGGGAGTTAGTTTTTTACTAAAAAATGAAAGTGGCTGCTAGACATTATTAATGTACTGTTGTAAATCGAAATTTGACTTAGGTGACAATCTTGTATGACCCTCATCGGCGGCCGTGAGCAATTGATTTAACGATGTCAATTTATCCGCACAATTTGGAATAAATCTATGGTAATAGTTTATCATTCCCAAATATCGACGTAAAGCTCTTTGTTTTTCAGGCCTAAAAAAAATTACTATTGCATCAACAGCGCTTGATGACGGCAAAATGCCTGCTTCACTAACATGATGTCCTAGAAAACTTAATTCGGTAGTACCGAACTGCATTTGTCTGGTCCTATAATCATCCCGTATTCTGCTAGACGTGCAAAAAGAATCTTCAAATGTTTTTTATGCGTACGATGATCTGGGCTTGTTACTAATCGATTGTCCAAATAAACGAACACAAAATCTAATCCGCGCGTAACGTGATCTATAAAACGCTAGAAAGTTTGGCCGGAATTTCTTAAGCCAAACGGTGTCCTAGTGAAATTGAACAAACCGAAAGGTGTTGTAACCGCTGTTTTATGCACGTCGGACGGTTCGACCGGTATCTGGTAGTATGCCCATACTAAGTCTATTTTTGAAAAAACTTTCGACCCCGCTAAACGTTGGGTAAAGTCTTGTATGTGTGGAATCGGCTATCGATCCGGTACTGTCTGAGCGTTTATACTTCTATAATCTCCGCACGGTCTCCAATCTCCGTTTTTTTTTAGTCACCATATGAAGCGCTGATGATCACTCACTGTCGCTGGGTTCGATAACGCCCAACTTAATCATGTCATCGAACTCGCGTTTCGCAGTGACTAGTTTATCAGGTGCTAAACGTCGTGGGCGCGCAAATACTGGGTGGCCTTTTGTCACTATCTTGTGTGTTATACCGTGTTTAACCGGTTGGCCCTTCGTTGTAGGACGAGTCAGTTCCGGGAACTGACTTAATAACTTTGTGTAGTCGTTCTGAACGGTGTCGACTCTATTCAGTGATAACGGTTTAATAGACGATAAGGTAGCTGGTATGGCTAAACCGGTTTGCATGTCTCTCAGACACGACTTTTTAAGTCTACTAGTAAGCTGTAATGTATGAGAAAATCAGCTCCTATGATTGGTTGTTTGACGTCCGCTACTATGATCTCGTTTAAGACCAACGTCGACGACGCGTCTACAATTACCGTAGGTGTTTATAGTAGTATTATTAGCTGCAACGAGGGGCAGGCAGGCAGCGTCTGAAGTCCTGTTAGCGCAAGACTTTGATAACACGCTGACCGCTGCGCCCGTGTCAATTAAATAGTTACTCTTGTTGTGTTTGTCTGCGACGTATAATAACTTAGAGGGGGATAAGCTGGGAAAGGAAGCTTCCGCAGAGCCATGTCGCGCCTCAGTCATTTCTCCAGATGCAAGAGTCGCTGCCTTGCTCTGGCCGATTAGTTTAAAGAAAACGCGCAAGGTTCTCTGCACATGCGTGCTCTGTCACCGAATGTTTGGTGATAAAAACAAACAGGTGCGTCGGCTGTGTCGATCGGTTGAGCAACGTTACTTTGCTTCGTTTGCGGCGGCGGTGCGTGAATATTATTTGATACATCTTGCCTAGTAACAGATTGATTATTGGGCATAAAAGGTTTTGCTTGAACATTCGGAACGAACTGTGTCGTGGCGGCACGGTTCACGGTTGGTTGTCAGTCTCCGTATGTCTTCTTCTTTGTAGCCTTGGCTGTGGCTGTCTCTAGTTTCTTGAGCCTGCTAGACAGGTCTTCCAACAGTCCAACGAGCTTTCCGCTCTCATGCACTGACGTTTATCTCAGCAACCCCCGGCTTAGCTTCATCGACGTCTTTCTGAGCGGCGACAGCGCGGTCGGCCAACATGGCCGAATTCTCTAGCGACGCACTATCTGGTTGTGTAGCTAAGTGCGCACGTACTGAAGGCCGCATTTGTCGAAGGAAGGCTTGGCGGATGACGGCCTTGTCTACTACCGCTTTTGTACCAAATCCAGATGTCTTCTGCAACCGCCTAAGAAATCTAGACGGTATTTCGGATCCAAGTTTTTCGCCTGAAATCACCTTGTTGACTCTTTCCGGTGTCGTTAAGCCTCGTCGTTCGATTAGGATCGCTTTCAAATTGTCGTACTTATATGAGTGAGGAACGGTTGTAATAAAACGTCACTAACATCGGCGCCAGAGAGTGCAGCACATGTCAATCTGTAACTTTCATCATCGTCTGTTATCTGGTGTAAATCAAATTGTGTTTCGATTTGATTAACCCCTTCACTACCATGCATGACGGAAATTTCCGTCGCCATTCCTTATGTTACGTAACCATACATGACAGAAATTTCCGTCGGATTTACTATAGTTATAACAGGATCACTGGATCCTGACATTCACTTCGGCTTGGAAGTGAAGTGTTAGGCCCCTGAGCTCTTGACATACGTCCGTCCGCTTCAGCGGCTTTGTGTTAACTGGCTGGTGCGCCTCGCTACAGGCGCGCTCTTCGTGGCGTGGTCTAGTCAGAACGAGGCTTGGCGATCCCCGTCACTCGTCAATGATCCGGAAAAGCCGAGCAGTTACGGACGGTGAGATGCTAACCCAACATTGATATCAATATCAGCAATATATAGCGTCATGCTCACCCAAGCCTGGAATTACTTCTATTTTGCTCGAAGTATTTGGGTTGTTTGTCAAAAACAAATCCAAAATACGCTCACCTCTGGTTGGATTCAAGCTTAGCTGTGAGAGAGAGAAGTCTGTTGTATAGTTCAAAAGTGCATTAATATGTAGTAAAGCTTCATTGGAATTTGGAATAAAAGCTGTTATTTCCCAATTTATGTTACCTAAGTTAAAATCTCCTGAAGTTCGTTTTATAGACGACTCATATCAAAGTAGCGGTGTAAATAAGCAGGGGATAAAGTCTAATTGTCGATATCTCTGTATACTATATGATATCATATGATATAGGGAATACGGCGTTCGCTCATCGATATCTGCTCGATCACTGAAGTTAAGCGACGTCGCGCCCGGTTCATAAATGGATGGGTGACCGCTTGGGACTGCCAGGTGCCGTATACACTATCGTGGTGCTCAGAGAACCACGTAAATCAGATGGCTCGTCTGACTGACTTTGAGTAAAAGAACCTCAATGGACGTAGGCGCAGTTTCCATCCGGCGAGACCCCAAAAACTCCACAATATGGAGTAGGCCTACTTGGCACATATATAAGGCCATGAATGATATCATGAATGATAACAGGCCTTGCTAGGTTACTCCCGTGGCGCGATAACACAATAGTGCGTACTGCCACGTAATATACAGATACAGATACAGATCAAGTTTCATCCGAAAAATTCATTAGGCCCTACTTGGTGACCACTTGGTGACGAAACTCTATTAATCGGCATGCTGATCGGACAGGCCAAAATAACTTAAAAATGGCTGACGACGTGGCACGTCAAGTTGAGAAATTAGATATCGAGGATAAGAAAAAGGCATGAATTATGTGTATTTATTTTTTACAATTGAGCTATAAGACTGTGCTATGATCATCAGACAAGCAATTCTGTCTTTGGGGAAGAGGGTGGAATATAATCTCATCAAAAGCATGAGCGCGGTTCGTTACTTGTATTATCGCTCACTTCATTGATCGTGGCATGCCGGTTGCGCACCGACTCAGTGACGGTGTGCTTATCATTTAGACTACACAAATATGCGTTTTGTAGGCTGAAGCTTTTCAAACCTTACTTCAAGCATGACATTGGGGTAGTATAATGTAACGATTCATTCAATTTCATGTTATTGACTTGAGATTGAGTATGATATATGCAGTGGGCCTATTCGATTATTTTATTTAAAGTTTGAGTATTCATGACAATCTGACAGTGGCTGATGCAATCAATGAATCATGACATGGATGTGTAGTAGTATCCCCCCCCCCCAAACCTTGGGACCATAGTACAAAACAATCTCTACATACAATAATACATCAATGCATAGGAGTGTCTACAGTCTGTCTCACCAGAACCTGGGAGTAGCCTTTTTTCAATTTGCTCGATCGCTGTTTAAAATTTTTTACCAAAATTTTTCTCAGATTATTTTTTCATCTTCCCCCAATATGTCTGAAAATTTGGAGGATTTTTTTTGTGTATTATCGAAGTTAGACCATTTGGCATGTGATAAATTTTTAAAATTACAGCTCCCTTTAACACCATTAACGTGAAACAAGAATTCTATTACATGCTAAATGGTCTTAAAAAAATACACAACAAAATTACACCAGATTTTCAGTGATGTTAGGGGAAGATGAAAAAAAGATCCGAGAAAATGTTTGTTGAAAAAAATTTAAAAAGCGCCTGAGTAAATTAAAAAAGGCAACTCCCAGGATCTAGTGAAACAGTGTAGGTAGATTCGATAAATTAAAAAAAATTATGTAAAATATTTCACTTCTTGTCACTTGTCCAATAAAATTACGAAAAATTATGCTGAGCCTTTTTTTGTAACTGCCGACATGCTAGAACTTCATTGATCGTGGCATGCCGGTGGTGCACCGACTCAGTGTGATGCAGTGACGGGTCCTTATCATTTAGACTACACAAATAAGCGTTTTTTAGGCTAAAGCTTTTCAAACCTTACTTCAAGCATGATATTCCCACATTGTTCTGTCCAAAAGGTCTTAATGATGTCCTCCAGAACTTCCTCATAGGGCCTAAAAAAAATGTTGTTTGTTCCCGGTTTCCGACTAACCCTATTAAAACAAGTGCGACCCAAATTTATTTTAAATAAATTTTCAAAAAAAAAAATAATATTTTTTTTGGGGGGAAAACTGTAAGTTAAGGGATGAGTTACCGACTGTTGTCAAAGTAACTCTTACATAAGGGAGAGGGGGGGGGGTCAAAAAGCGTAAAAAATTGGTTGAGTGACGAAAAATAAAATAAAAACATCTATTTTTTTTTTGGTCTAGGACAGTGGACATAGTCTATTTGCATTTTTGCATTTTTTTACAAAAATTAAAAAAATGGCACCTGCGTATAAAAAATTATCAAAAGGGGCCACAGCATGCTTGTTCCACTTACCTCTTCAACCACTTGTTGCAACAATTACGGAATTAAAGGCGAGAGCTGGCACCATTTTCGTACTAATGATGGGAACCCCCGGAAAAGGTGATAAAAGTGTCATTCAAAACAAATAATTTTTTAAATTCTACAATGATGGCTTCATTTCTACGAGTAATAGTGAGCAAAAAGAACAAACAAACAGAGAAAAATATGTCTTTTATTGCATTGTATCACAAATTCACTTTGAATAAACCATCTTGAATAAACCATCATAATGACTGTTTGAATTTTCCTGATAAGGGATTGAAATAAATACAATAGCCTACCTTAAGGCTTAAGTATTTGTGTAGGACATATCAATATATAATATGAAATGGACAATGCCCATAGAGCCCACGGCCCAATCAATTAGTGCATCATCCAATTACTAAGAGGGGGGTGGAGTTTTTGAAATGGACAAATTATGTATTTCACTTCTCGACTGCAATAGGCATACCTTTATTTATTTCAAACCCTGCCTCAAGCAAAACAAAATATGTATTTCGCTTTCTTTTTCTGTCTACAATTCAAACAAAGTTGGATCATAAACTATGTTTAGTATTGATGTGGGGCTTCAAAACCGTACGCGTCATTTATTGATTCAGAGAGGAGCTAAGTAATTTTTAAGGCCATTAAATATCTATTTACAGCATTTCCTTCAGACAATAATTTATTTCATGAAAATTAGGTTTCAAAATATTTATTTCAAAAATACTCCAGCTCCCTCCTCCTTGAGCATGTTGATATTGAATGGTAGCCTTCTTAAAGGAAATACATAAATATACATTTTAATTGGATCTGGAATAACAAATTAGTTTAACTGAGGGGGTCAAATCATCTCTTTTGATATTCAAGGGTGGGGAGTAGGGGCCTAATCTGTGTTGAAGACTTGTTCGCGTAGCTGGAATGCACATTAAACTTCACATACATGACTAAGTCTTGACTAATTTCACATTTGACCTCTCTGTGGGCAATAATTCTTTCTTAGCCCAAGTGGGCAATAATGAAAATGATAATACATTTTATATTTGATTAGAATCAAACATTTTTCAATAAGTAAGTATAAATTATGAATATCAGCTCATTGTTCATTTCATTCAATAATATATTTAACCGGGCTGGGCAATAATGTTTTTTTTGGGGCAATAATGGACAATAACAAAAAATACAAGAAGACATTATATTTTTATTAGAACTAAACATTTATCGATACCTATTCATAACTTATCGTTTGCATTTCATTGTTCAATTCATTCATTCAATTTAAATATTTACATTGGGCCTACATACGTGCTGTCATTCAGATGGTGAATTAATGAATTTCTATGAGGTAACTGTTTACATTATACGGGACATTAACAATTTAAATCGTAGTAGATTGAATGGTATAATCATTAATATTCTTGATACTTATTAATGATACCGTTAATTATCACAACACTTGAGCAGTGCATAATTAGTGGTATACGTATGAAGAAGCCATATAATGTGACAATAAATTATTGTTTTACCATATTTTCTTGTGTCTTAATTCTTTACCAACAAGTAATGCCTGGGGTACTGAATGTGTGTTATGCAAAACTGCCAATTTTAAATGCGCATTTCACAGGTTTTAATGCTGGATTTAACTATGTGGTATCAATTTATAGTGCCTTGGATTAAAATTTACAAATTAATTTACGTGATAGTTAAAAAATGGATATACAGATATAGGGCCTACGTATATGAAAACATTCAATCATGTCCTGCACTAGGTTATGCAATCAGAGAGACCAGGGCTCGACACTAACGGCTGCCCGATTGCCCGGGGCAACCGATTTTAGGTGGGGGCAAGTAAAAAATTACAGACAGTGGCCCCCTGGGCAATAGCTTCAATTTGCACTATTTTTAAATTTCAGTGACTGTCACAACAGACAACACATGTCAGTGGCAAGTCAGGCAAGTGATAAATTGGGGGGGCAAGTACCCCAAAAAAATACTTGCCCTTCGCGCAAGAAGGTCCAATCGGTTAGTGTCTAGCCCTGGAGACGTCCTCTCTGTAGCTGTTACAGTTTTGGTTATGTAATCACTAGACACCAGTTGTTATGAACATTCTATTGACAGCTAAGTACTTCGTGCTGTACACACACTGCAATGGTACAATGCTAGTACAATGCTGTTCTCTGTTTTGACACTGCCCAACAATTAATCAGCTCTGGTGCGAGCACCTCCCTTTGATCTCCCATGGATGTGACACAGGTAAATTAGTGCTTGTGTCCTAGGGTTTGTATTTAATAATTTAAAAGTATGCAGTGAAGTTTAAGTTTATCTTCAACTAGTCTATAATATTTTTTAATATTAAATGTGGCAAGATAATGTATTAGTGGCAGCTTATTTCTATATCTATTAAGAAATTATATTAGATATGAATATATACTACTGTAATAACCAAAAATACCAGCCTCAAAGGGTTCATCAGCTACAGCTTATGTGTAGGCCTACACAAGAAAACAACATATCGTGTAGTTAATGGTAAATGTTATTGTCGATTATAAATATAAAAATAATATGACATAGTGCCAAATAAATTATGTTTTAATGTACAAAAATTGAACATCAACAAGTATTAAAGGGTTTAAATTAAAAAAATAAATGGAGAGTAGGCCTATACACAGATACCCAATATTGCCCATCATTGCCCATTGAAACCCGTATTTATCCATATTGCCCATTATTGCCCACTGGGCAAGGTAATTAATATTACCCGGGTTTTTGCCAGCCCTGGTAATATTTAGGGGGGAGGGTGGTCACCACTGCAGTTAAAAACATTAAATTTCCTTCTAAACAATATGCACTTAATATTACACTGATTTTATACCATTTGTGCAACTCATGGGGCAGATAAGCTCTAAGATGAGGGCTATACCAGAGCTCCAGATAATTTTTGTGTTTGAGGAGTATTTCACTCATTGAAATGGGTGATGAGGAGTGAAAAATAATGAAAAAATAAACGAGGAGTATTTTTCATACAACAACATGAAAGCTTTATTGATCATTTTTTTCTTACACTCAAGGGGAATAGCTCTGTTCACATACAAAATACAACAATCGTTTCATGTTTTATGTTCCTGTTTACTTTGATGGGTATTTTAGTAGTTTTTATGGGTAATATTACTCCTAAGATTTTCTATCGATGAGTATTTGCTGTTTTTATATGTGTTTTTTACGCATATACGCATGTTATCTGGAGCACTGGGCTATACCTAATAATTGCTGTCATTGTAAGCATAATACACTCCTCATCGTTTTCAAATGATTTGTATAATTCTTCAAATCTCATACCTCGGACAAATTTATATTAAATCTATTTGGTAATAAGTATGGTCACCATACATTGCCATTTTTTTAATAAGTATTGTCACCATACATTGCCATTTTTTTTAAATTGTAAAAATTTGTAAGCCTGACTTTTTTACCATGGTAAAGAAAACCACACAGATGATATACAGATAATAGTTTTGTTTAGCAGTATTTGCTAAAACACATGTTCAGTAGTTTCTAAAGGTCATTCCTTTAACCCCTTCACCATCAAAGACCACTTTTGTAAAGTGAATGCCTTAGCATTCAACTTGCAAGTGACCTTTGTTGGTGAAGGGGTTAAGTTTAGGATTATATGTCTAACAGATGTGTCACAGGTCTAGACCTCCTTCAGTACATTCATTCCCTGAATAGATTTTTTACCAGCATTTCACAAAGCTGAAGGATTAATGGACACTCATATCATTTCAGGGGACGACAGTAAAGAAAGCCAAGAAGGTGAAGAAAGATGATGGGGCAGCGTCACAGTATCCAACAGAGGTAGATATTATATACTAAAATCAGCGACTTTCTTAATCTAGGCAGCACATTACATGTTAACTTATTCAAGACGGCACTCTCTGTACAGACATGTTTCTGTGGACAGGACATTTTTAAAAATGTACTTTTTATGACGTCATATAACATGAGTTATCTCGGGCTCCGTCTTGTAGCGTCAATGTAGCTTGCCTGAGATATCTCAGGTTCCGTCTGGAATGAGTTAGGTCGATGCTGGTTTAGCAAGTCCACCTTTTCGTACCGAAGTGACATAAGCATGCTAGCTTTTCTTAATGATTCCTAATACTGAAGAAACATTTTTTTTTTTTTTTCAGTATTTAAAGCAGTATTTGTGAAATAAGTCCAATTATAACTGAAGTTTTACCCCTCGGCCCGTTGGGCCCGAAGGGGTAAATACCATATTGTCGTCCCCTTCGTGCCGCCGGCGCCGCACACACTCTTTCGGCTACTACACCAACATGGTGCAACAGATTGAATTCATAATTCATACAAACATTCAACCCCCCGGCACTTTTTTTTTACCCAAGGTCAAGCTCATAGGTGAAAGGTCAAGGTCAAAGATTTAAAAAAATTCTTGTTAACGCGATAACTTGAAAAATAATTATTGGATCTCTCCAATTTTTTACGTGAACTTACCCATGAGTATGGAGATCACCTGATTAGATTTTCAGCTTTCCACCGATAATCAAAATGGCCGCCACCTGGCGACTAAATTTTTTTTTTTTGACTAATTTTTTTTTTTTATATTCCCCTTGAAACCTGGTATATATAGGTTTTCAGGGTCTGCGAGTCTGTTGGCATTTTCCGTTTTAGTGTGCAACTGGAAACGAGGCTATGGCGGCGATCTTGATTTTTAAATTGAATAATTCCTTGTTTATGTGAAGTTACCCATGGATGAGTATGGAGATGACCTGATTAGAATTTCAGCTTTCCACCGATAATCAGAATGGCCGCCACCGACTATTTTTTTTTAAACTTTTTTTTTTTAGAATTTCCTCGAAACCTGGTATATATATAGGTTTTCGGGGTTTGCGAGTCTATTAGTATTGTCCGTTTTCATGTGAGACTGAAAACGAGGCTGCGGCGTCCATTTTGGTTTTATCAATTTCAATAAATCGTTCTTATTTTCAATTAATTGCCTTGAAACCTGCCATATATAGAGTCACTGCATGAGCCTAGGGGTATTTGAGTGCTTGCACGGTATTTTTAGACTGCCTTTTATTTTTTAATTGAAAAAGGTAGGCTATTGTGATTGAAGTTCGTAGGCGTTGGTGTTAACATTTGCTTGTGGGCACGATAATCTGAAATGTTTTTTCATGTATCACTCTCAATTTTGTTCTTCATGTTGTTAGCAACCAGTTCTCGGGAAGTTCAATAATTGCTGTAAAAATTCAAAATGGCAGATTTATTGTGATTTTTCGCATTTCATGTTAATTATTTGACCTTGTTGGCGTGATAACTTTAAATGCTTTTCATGTATTCTTCTCAAATTTGTTAAGCATGTTACTAATAACCAGTTCTCGGGAAAGTTCAATAATGACCGAATTTTTTTTTTAAATAGTCGATTTATTGAGATTTTTCACATTTTACATTGATAATTTGACCTTGTTGGCACAATAACTTCAAAAACTTTTCATGTATCCTGCTCAAATTTGTTATGCAAATTTCTAATGATCAGTCTTGATCAAGCTCATTATTGGCAGAAAAGAAAATGATAATTGCTGATTTTTTCTGAATTTTTGTATTCTAAGTCAATAATTGAATTACCAGACATGAGGACAGGCAAATTTTCGTTGTTTATCTAACTTTCCCATCTATTACTAGATGCGGTCGGAAGTGACTTTTATTGACTGAGTTTAATTGACCATACTCAAATTATATTACATGTATATAGATAAAATAACATTTCCAGCCAGTTTAAGTTGTGGTCTTTCAGCGCAGTGTCACTATAATACATACATAGGTAGCACAATCAAGTTTGTTCATTAGGCTAGCAAAAACTCATATCTATAACTACCCTGTGTCTGTTTATATAACAGGAAGTGAATAGTCTCAAAGGCATTTAGAAAATGAAATCAATATTTTTCAGCTGGTCCCTCCACCTGAATATATCGCACACCGTGATGCTATTTGGGACAGAGTGAAGAAGGAGAGAGATGACTGGCTGACAGCTCAAGAGGGTAAGCCCATCAAAATCACTCTGCCTGATGGAAAGGTTGTGGATGGGCTGTCATGGAAGACTACACCCTACGAAGTAGCCAAGAACATCAGGTTATATATTTATTAGTCTTCACATTATTATACCTTTTATACTTCTTTTTTAAATAAAGTATATTTTTTGTAGACATGTTTCACATCCACTTTGAACTTGTTGTACTGTCTAATGACTATTTCAGTACTTTCCCTTATTTTACTGTCAGTTTTAGGCCCATTTATGTAATATATAATGGAATTATGTGACAGAAAATATTTCAAAAGAGTATTTCTTTGTTATTTTTTTTCTTTTGAGCAAGTATCACCAAAATTCAATCTTAATATTAATGTATATATATGAAATATATGTATATATATATATATATATGAAATTAATGTATTTGTGTGGATTTTTTTTCTAAGCACCATGTATGATATCCTCTTCGCGTCATGGATTATTGAATATTATTTTAGTAGCAAATTGTAAAATAATTTTTTTCAACTTCTAGTCAGGGGCTTGCTGATAATTGTGTGGTGGCCAAGGTTAATGGTGTTGGCTGGGATCTGGATCGGCCATTTGAAGAAGATGCAGACCTTAAGCTGCTCAAATTTGAAAGTACAGAAGGTTGGTGAAGATCTATATAAAGCAGAGTGTCCCTTTGAAATTTGTGTTTAATGCTTGACATCTAATAATACTCCACTTAAAAACAAAATAAAAAATTGGGCTGCTGAATTGTTTGTTAGTATTTTTCATCAGTTTACCCTTACAGTGCGGGGATCCACTTTCTAAAGTTGATCTCCGCATTGTAAGAGTAAAAATTTTTCTAATGGCCATAGACCCATAACATAGGTATTCAACTGAATCGGAAAGAGCTAACGAAGACGTTTATGATGATTTCAAATTGAAAAATCTCCATTTGGTTGCGATTTTTTTTTACAAATTAATTCAGTGCTTGAAGGGTTAAAGCTGGAATTGCTAACACATATTCCCAACCTCAAATGACCAAAAATATTTATATTCTTGAATAATAGACACATCCAATATTGAATTATTGGATTAACTAAGCATCTACCAAAGCTATTTTATCAACTTTAGTAATATTTCTTTTGATCTGAAATCTGCTAAAAACTGCCTCTCTGGTATTAGCAGCACAAGGGTTAAGTACTCTGCTAGTACATGTTGTGTCAACTGAGCTCTAACTAAGTAATAGTAACAGCTCACCTCAAGTCTGATTACAAACAAAGTAGGAAATGTGAAGCACAAGAAACGGAGGTTACTTATATTATATATCATTATTCTCACAACGTTTCATGCCAGATTCAAAACAAATGAAATGCCACTAATTAGTAAGGTAATTTTAAACCTTCTATTGCTACCGTATGTATACGTTTAAAGCAAATTTCAGACTAAATAAAATACCACTGTAATTTGTAACATATTTTGTGGTGGATGCCCAGTTAATCAAATAATTCAATTTGGGAGATGTCTATATTTCCCCCCAAAATACTATTTTTCATTAATTTGAAACTGGAAACTGTGTTAGCAATTCCAATAAATGAAAAATCTGTAAAAATAACATTCAGCAGTACAAGAGTTAAAGATGTATTTTTTCTCATCAATTAATATTATCTGGATATGTCAACAACTCCAGATTCAAATGATAAAGTATATTAACATAATATTAGTGTTGGTATTTATGCTATTCATATTAAAATGATTACATACAAACCTTTTTTCATTTGAAGGGCAAGCTGTTTTTTGGCATTCCAGTGCTCATATGCTAGGTGAAGCTATGGAGAGACATTATGGTGGGCATCTTTGTTATGGGCCACCGGTGGAGAATGGTTTCTATTATGACATGTTTGTCGAAGGAAGGTGGGTCTAATTGAAAAATGAGCAAGCCTAATGTGGCATTAGAACATTTGTGTTTAGGAAAAAGGATTACATTTTTGTGTTTTTAATTAATCCTTTCAGTGCGGGGATCATCTCGATCCCCGCACGGAAAGAATGAAAGTATTTCTAACGTATGTAGACCAATAACATAAGTACCAGTATTCCAATTAAAAAAACCCTTTAGTCTCCATGGTTTAAACACAAATAATTCAGCTTTTCCCCAATACATTTGTAATCTTTACTATAAATTGCAGTCTGCCAGAGCATTTATGACTGATGTTTTTTCTGCTAATTGTTATTACCCAGACAAGCTACACCAAGTGACTTTTCCCAGCTGGAGACAATAGTAAAGAAGGTTATGAAAGAAAAACAGCCTTTCGAGAGGCTTGAGATCAAGAAAGAAGATCTACTGGATATGTTCAAGGTGGGGAACATTAGTTCTGTGTTTAGTAACTGTTTCAAGGTTTGGAATGTTCATTTACAAAACTTTCAGTTGGCATAGCCTTGTAGATTACCGGGTGATCATTTTCAGATCAGGCATAAATTATTTATAAATTAGTTATGGACTGCGATTTAACAATTTGATTAAATGGAGGTTATTTTTAAATTTCCTTTCGTCTTAATCTACCTTATTTTCTTCAAGTGATCTTGAAATTTATTGTAGGGAATAGGTGGAAAAACACATTTCTCCGATTATATTGTGATTCAATGTTAAAAAATAGTAGATTTATGTTGTTCATAGCTGCTAGCTGTTGGTAACATATATTTCTTCGAATTTATTTCAGTTCAACCCATTTAAACAGCGTCTTTTAAATGAGCGAGTCACTACGCCTACTACCACAGTATACAAGTTAGTAGATCATTTCACAGTTTATAACTATACTTTTGATTGGATTGATGACTTCTTCTGATAGTTTTTATTATATTGAAGTCCTAGCTAGCTTATGGAGATTAGGCAAGTAGTGAAAATGTTTATGTCAAAGATAAATTGATGTTGCACTAAATTTGTTCCTGTTATTCTGGCTAGATAAATAAAACATTTTGTATCCATTTGAAGCCTAAGACAGATAACAAATAATACTAAATAATGATGCACCACAACATTAGAACTGATTAAGATTATGACCTGTTCGAAATCAGATTGTATTATGTGATAAAGTACAGTGTTTCTGTAATTATGGACAATTTTTTTTTTACAGGTGTGGTCCTCTCATTGATCTGTGTCGAGGACCCCATGTCAGACATACAGGCAAGGTGAAAGCTTTCAAAGTCACAAAGGTAAGTCAAAGGTTATATCATTCCCAGCAGACATATGACATTCAACCAATGGTGGTTTAATGTTGGGACAGAATCACAGATTATGGTCCAACATTACCTCCAGCATTGGGTCAACATCTAGTGTCTGCTGAGTTATTTACTGACTCATGTAGTCATCCCTTTCATTAAATGCTATGAGCTTTTTATATAATTTAATAAAGCTTCTAAAATATGTGTGTTCAGGTATAATTCCAATCTTGTATGTTGCATGCTTATAATCATAACATGATCATCTTACATTCAGAACTCTTCATCTTACTGGGAAGGCAAAGCTGATGCTGAGACATTACAACGAGTGTACGGTATATCATTTCCTGATTCCAAACAACTTAAAGAGTGGGAGAAATTCCAGGAGGAAGCTGCAAAACGGGATCACAGAAAAATTGGACAGGTAATCTTTAGATTCAGAAAGAGTTTGTGGCCACTGTAGTTTAGAAGATAAATATTTAATCTTTCTTCCATGTAAAACATGAAATTCTTATTTTCAGGCATAGATTACTTTTATTTTAACATTTTATTTTACAGCATCAGGTATTTCTCCTTTCTGACACTGGTATGGTTCAATTCCATATCACACTATTTACCACCGTCAGGAAGGTTAAATTTTTTGTCTTGTTTGTTGGTCTGTCCGACTCTTGTCTGTCAAATTACTTGAAAAGTAATGAACAGATTTCCGAGAAAATTGTATCAAAGATAATAAAAGGTGTGTCTTGGGCCATGGTTAGATTTTTGGGATGATCAGGGTTACCATTATTACAGTGTTCATAACTGGCACACGCCCGCTCGCCAATGCGCCAGGCGAGTGCATATTTTCCCGTAAGTTAAACATGCAAAGTAGTCTGCAGTGGTCCTGACCAACGGGTCCATCAATCTACAGTCCGAAAATAATGATGATAGATTTCGTTTTATTCGTGTCGAAGAATCTTGACCTAACAGGTTCTAAAAGAGCTTTAATATAGTAGTATCGTGGCGGTATTTACGGCAAGATCAGAGATTTTATAAATTAGTAGGGCTACATTGACGCTGTGCCTGTAGTCTAAACATAATAGGCTACATGTGTTGCTGATGCGGTATGTGCATGCGCGCGGCATCATTTCGTCAGCACTTGACTGAGCAATAGGTCACTTCTGCCATCCCCTATAGGGCCAAATGTAGCAGACATGCGCACACACGTTAATGTACGCAGGGTGTTACACATACTTGTAGTGTATCACATGTAAGCAACGATGTCTTGAAACTAGATGTAAACATTGGTAACGGACGTCATAATAGACGTCCACCACTATTAAATAATGACATGTTTATAATTAAATAGTCACTATGTCATAGATAAGGTATAAGACTTACGTGGCATCTGCTTTATTATAATATTTAGCAGGTTTAGCCATATAGTTTAAAGCCTGATTTGATTTGATCTAGTTATCATGGATCCTCAAATTAAGTTAACAGTTTGGTTAGCTTGGACCCTGGTAAACAACCAGTTAAATAAACAACTGACAGTTTTGGGCGAGTAGCCCTTCACATGCGGGCGAGTGCTATAATTAGTTAGTTATTCACACTGCATTAAGATCCCAATGATGACCATTAATTTCGTCGGATGTTTGCAATCTCTGACTGACTCACTGTGTAGTTTATTATATTATTATAACAAAATTATGATTATTTCAATAATTTCAGGAACAAGAACTGTTCTTTTTCCACGAGCTCAGTCCAGGATCTTGTTTCTTCATGCCAAAAGGAGCGCACATATATAATGTACTGATGGACTTCATGAAGGTAAATGCATCTCTCTTCATTTCATTGGTTTTTAACCACTGCACCTCTGAGCTATCAAATTCGCTCTTTACCCACGTGAAGTTGTGGATCGCGGTGACTAGAAAATCAAAGTGACTAAAAATCACTAGGAATTTTTAAATTTAAGTTATAGGAAATATCTGTGCCACAGATTTGAGAGATATTTCACTTTTTAAAACCAGGTAAACAAGTGCTGAAGAAAATAAAATAAATTTACTTGTAGTCGACATCAGTGCTCTAAGGGTTAACTTACAAATATTACAGATATATTTTGTATTTTTAGGATTGCTCTATCCATTAACTCATCTTTGTGTAGCATATATAAAATTCGATTGTTTTTTAGTGAATTTTAAAGGTTTGTGTGCTAGTCTGACACAAATCTCAAATGTAGGAAAACGTTTTTTTTCTAATTAAGTAACTGTCAATCCCTTTATATTACAGAGCCAGTACAGAAAACGTGATTTTCAAGAAGTGATAACACCAAACTTTTTCAATAAGAAACTTTGGGAAACATCCGGTCACTGGCAGCACTACGCCGTAAGTTCTTCTTATCTTTAGTGTGGTATAATGCGGTATCTCAATCACATTTATTGATGCTGATTTGTTCCTAATAGATTTCGTTTTTATTTTCATCATTAACCCATGTCCTTCTAGACCCTTATATGCACAGTTTCATCAAGTTTAAAAGCAGGTAAAGTGCCACTGAAATGAATAAAACAGCATGGGGTAGGTGCCTGGTCAATCAAATAAGATTATTCAGCAAGTTTTTTTTCGAAGATAAAATATTTTTTTTGTTATTTAATGCTGGCTGAAGCTGGAATGAATGTCAATTATTTCACTGACAATTCAGCAGCAAGTCAACTTTTGTAAGCTGAATTCTGACAAAATTGGGTTTGGTGATCAGTAAAACAAATGACTTTGTTTCAATCCTTGAGCTACAATGCTTCTAATATTTTAGTTAAATTTGTGAAAACTATCTTTTTATCCCTGAATTAATCCTTGACATCTTTAATTTTATTGAGGCTGGCAGTTGCGTCAGCAATGCCAGCTTAAAATGAATAAAAAATGCCTATGTTATAGAATTCAGATTTTAGTCTATTTGCAACAGTAACATAATAATTTTGTAAAGTGGTTGACATCGTTTATGGGGAAAACCTACCCATGTGATGCGCATAGAATTGGCAAGAAACAGAAAAAAAAATCTTAATTAACTTATACATGTATACTATATATTGTGTACTACACTGCATAATCACATTAAAACTTTAAATATGTACTATACATGTACAGATCTGGGAACATTCACGTTTTACCAAAATTCTGATAATTTCAGCATTTCAATACCCCTATAATTTAATACTAGCATTTATTTACGCAATGATTTTATTGTTTGTCGTCCTAAAAATTACGTTTAAAATTTTGGTATGAAATTAGTTACAAAATATTGGCAAGTAGAAAAGTATAATTTTTTGAATTTTTTTTTCAATGTTGCGACACAGGACAACCTGTTCACATTTCAAGTGGAGAAGGAAACATTTGGTCTAAAACCCATGAATTGTCCTGGTCACTGGTATGTATGTCTTCATTTTATGATATTTCTCAGAATGGTTTTATTAGGATTATAAGCATTCTTTATTAACCCTTATATGTCCTGCTGATTTTTTTGTTAGTATTTTTCATTCATTAGAAGCTGGAATTGCCAACACAATTTCCAGCTTCAAATAAATGAAATATAATATTATTTATGAAAAATAGACATGTCCCAAATTGAATGATTTGACTATCTGAGCATCTGCCAAATGATATTTATTAAGTGTGAAAATAGCTTGAAACCATCTATATATTGTTGCTGCAGCAAAAAGGGTTAATTTTATTCAAAATATGCTGTGTGGTTTATAATTGTGACGAGGGAGCCCATGAAGAGTTATAAAAATGGCTACATCAACTGAGTGGGTAAAAATTGTTTCCCCCTTCAGCCCTGTGCGACCAAAAATGTGTAGGACTGGCAAACTATGCTATTATACATTCCGGTGAATTGGCAAATTTTAATGGCTGTCTAAGTACAATGACCTTTGTTTTATCATCGTTTCCTTAACTTGCCAATTCTGTGGATAGACATGCCCTTAATTTTTATTCCACCCCTGTTTAAAGACATTTTCTTTTCATGCAGTTGTAATTTGGGGATGGTAAGTTAGGCATGGGTTATTGTACAAAAGGTAGAACATATATGGCTATTGCAGTATTTATTGTCAGTGGTGCAAGTGCCATGAGCATATGAACCAGTATCATGGGGTTTTATTTTTCAGTGTGATGTTCAGTCATCGTCCACGTAGCTGGAGAGAATTACCTCTTCGGTTTGCTGAGTTTGGTGTGTTACACAGAAATGAATTATCGGGAGCATTGACAGGTCTCACTCGTGTAAGACGATTTGTGCAGGATGATGCTCACATATTCTGCAGGCCTGACCAAGTAAGAAATGATAAAAAGAATGGTTTTGATGTTTCATGTTGAAATAATTTATATAATAATATGTACTGGACCTTCACCCTGATACTGATGAGCAGGGCTCAGGTAGGTGGCCCATCGATGAGCTATAACTGTACTAACTTCCAGGTTGTTGTAGCTATTGTTCTCATTCATCTTCTTGGCTTGAGATGTTTTAAAAAACAATTAACTATTTTTCATCATTTTCAAAAATAGTGTGATAATTTTGTTTGGTAGACTACTTTAGTCATGTTTATCAGCATACACATTTTTTCCTCAGCACTTTCAAGCCTGAATTCACCTTTGAAATCTTCATCCTCTACGAATCGTGAATTGCTGTCGCAATTCTCAATTTGCATTGGATAAGGATTGAGTAATAGATTAATGAAAATTGCGATATTTTGTTGAAACGTTTCATGAAAATTCTTGTCCTAAACACTTAGATGTGAGAAATTCAGTCAGTTTTTGAGAAATCAAAATGATAATTTGAGGCACCATGAAGGTTTAAATGATTGATCTAATTACTGTACATTGAAAAGTTATAGCATTCAACAGAATACACTTTTTGATTGAATGTCAAAATGCAGTACGTAGTATAAATAAAGATATGTATTACAGTGTATACCAGAATAATTAACTTCATTTGGATCATTCTTATTTCCTAAGAAAGAGAATTCAATTATATTTTTAATGTTTTAAATTATCAATATTTGATGTCTCATTAAATGCATTCATGTGAAACAAGGATTTAAAATATTTTATCATCAGTTTGTTTTTAATATTTTTCCACTTAATATAACAGATCAAGGAAGAAATTGCTGGATGTCTCGACTTTCTCAAATATACATATGAAGCGTTTAATTTCACATTTGACCTTGTGCTCTCAACAAGACCTGAGAAATATATGGGTGAAATTGAAACATGGAATGATGCTGAAAAGGTAAAAAATTATGGCTCATGGTGATATCACCATATCAGTATGTGATAACAAGGTGGTATAGCTCTGTCTGAAATGGATGGAGGTTAGATGTTTAAATGGCAAAATATAGCATGGCTGTGTCCCGACATAATATCAATGCCTAATCAGGGGATTCAGGACAGGTTCTGACAAGATGAATACATCACCTTTTCACTGTACACATCAGGCCCGTATTCTTATACTAGTTATGATATATCTTAGACTTCAGATTGGTCGATATTGCCATCCTGACCAACCCGAAGCTTACAATATATCGTAGCTTGTACAAGAATACAGGCCCAGGATATTGATCGGGAAATTGTCACGCAGGTCTGGACATTCCAGAGTCTGTCAATATGTTTTGTATTCGCGACAGTCTGTTTCTTTTGACTGACCTGTACTGTACTTGCACACTCCAAATAATTACCTTGTGATACTTTTAGAACTTTTAGACCCATTTTTTTACCTTTGATTTTGAGGCCATTATTGATTTTAATTGATGTCTACAATAAGATGTTTTTGTATAGTAATACATTCATAAGCATTATAATAGTAATAATAATCAACTGAATATTTTTTAGCAACTAGAAGAAAGTCTCAAAGCGTCTGGTCTGGCGTTCGAGTACAACCCCGGTGACGGAGCTTTCTATGGACCAAAGGTAAGGATTGTCCCAGTTCTCACATTGAAACCTTTATGTTTTTATATTAACCCTTATCCTGATAAGTTAATTTAGTAAAATTTTCAACCACTTGAAGTTGTGTCTCGCTACTGCGATCCACAACCTTAAGTGATTGAAAATCACTCATATTTGTTAAATTTGAGAGCAAACATTTAGAAATCTTGATGTTTACACATCAGTTCATTTCCAATAACAGTGGTTTAATTGGCTAATAAAACTGCTTAATAGTCGCGAACACCAGGCAAAATGTGATTAAGCATATGGTGGACAAAAAAAGCGTTGGACTACTGATGAAATGTTACCCTCCCTCTTCTCTTTTTTTCATTATTTGCTACTGTATGCAAGTTTACCCAACATAAAAAGTCATTGAATTTAGAATCACCCTATCGTGCTTTGAAATCATGGAATTCAAGCCATATCATAAAAAGTCCTGGAAAATTGTCAAATTCACTTCAAATCGAAAAGGTTCATTTTTTGCCTAAACGTTTTTGGGGGTGAATTTTCATGCATTGACCATGTTGCTATCTAATATTATTCGTTTCTTGACTACAAATTAAAAAAGGAATAGCTTTACAAAGAAAATACAATCCCCGTAGGTATAATATAGATGTAATATTGAACTACCAACAAGAACAAGAATAATGAACTTTAATTTTTTTTAAACAACATTTGGAAAGAAAAGCAAACAACCATTATTCAACCAGACTTATCGGGAATGATAAACATGATTCTAAAAACTGGTCAATAATTAATTAAAGGGACCCCTTGGGATGAGACATTTTCAATGTTGTCAATTTTGAAAATTTAACTTATATGAAGCCATATAGCCTACTGATCTTAACTAAAAATACAAAAAATAAAAACAAGTCAGCAATATGCAGCACTTCATACCACATATTCCCACGTCTTGGCCGAGGAGATCAAAGCAATCGCCGCTAATTGGTGTCTGATTGGTGTCTTATAGTCAGGACATGAGGTGATACACCTGCAACACTTATTGTCTGCCCAACGCTGGGCCGACGGCATTAACATGTGGCCCAGTTCTGTAGGAACATTCAATCGTCCTTTAGCATGTGTTTAGGTATACAAAAAGTTTGTTTGGGTTTTAAGCGGTTTCATGGAAATATTAATAAGAAATATTTATAAAAATCTAAAAACTCTGAAAAAAATAAAATCATAAATCTGGGGGATACACTACTTCTTTAAAAAACTAAAAACGAAAATTGATGTCATCCCAAGGGGCTGCTTTAATATTAGAAGAGATAGATATTACAAGAAATAGAGTAATTGAAGGCCACAGCAGCTATACTCAATATGTATACATTTATTCATTATTGTATTACATGTATAATTCAGCCTATTCTCTAGCATCATGAGGGGCACGTAACTTGATGTAACTTTTAACTTTTCTTTGTATTTGTTCTCAGATTGACATTACTATCAAAGATGCCCTGAAGCGTGCTCACCAGTGTGCAACAATACAACTGGATTTCACTTTACCCGAGCGCTTTGACCTCACATACGTTAGGTAAAAACACATTTCCAGCTGTTTCTTAATTCATAATGTGACATAGATGATCAATAAATGTTTGGATTAGCTAATAGCACATAGTATCAATCAACCAATTGATAAATCATTCAACCTATCATTCAATCTAACAATCAATTAATTTAAAATTTGAATAGAAGAGTCCTGTCCAGTCAAGATTTGTAGACTTTTCCCCAACTATAAAACTTGGTATGTGCCAGAAACAAATATTGGGATAAAAAATCGTTGTATCGAAAATGATCCCTTCATTTAATCTCTAATTGGGATTAGGGATGTGATTTTTCTGTTTTTAAACAGATTTCTTGTTTTTTCAGCACTGTGATTTTTATGAACTCTGGTTTTTTTTCAAAACCAAAAACGTTATGGGTGTGAATTTTGTAAATGTAGTCTGAATTATAAATAACAATTTTCTGATTTGTTTTAGTGGTGATGACGTGGGAGAGAACACCAAAAAAAGACCTGTGATTATACATCGTGCTATTCTAGGGTCTATAGAGAGACTGATGGCTGTGCTCTGTGAGAGTTATGGTGGAAAATGGTGAGATTTGTGTTTCATCGGAGAAAAACAAATGTTTGATACAAAATTAATTAACTCAACCCTTTCACCCTTACTTGCTATGGACAGAGACACAGATAAATAAATCGTGCACACAATATTGTTCCTTGGTGGCTACTGCATGTCCCACAACCACAATGTAAGAGATATGTGTGTTTTAAATACACTTGTCACAAACAAATTATGCTAATTATTTTTTATGATACAGAAAGTCGTAAGAAATAAAAGAATGATAGATCAACTTTATAAGATGTAAATTAAGCAGAAATGACAGTGACGCTGTCTTATTGTAATTCAAATTGTTGTTACGACCTTCTGGCGCAAAGTTTTCTATAGACAAAAAGTAACAGTTAAGTATGATACATAGTATGAGCAAAAAGGTCAGAGGCCACCTAATTTTTTGCAATATATAGTAAAATCAGAATCATCAATACTTGTGATAGGCTAGAAATAGAATAATATCCATTAAACATGCTAGAGAACATTTTCCACTTTTTTTTTTAGACCTTCTCACTTGACAATTTTTTAATGTCATCCATATCTGATACAAGCAAAAAGGTCATAACAATCACTTAGTCTGTTTTTATGTCATTGCAAATAAATATAACCAAATCTGATTTAAAAAAAACCTTTCGTTAATCAATATCTATTTTAATGTGTATTTTTTAAATGTTCCCTAGGAAATTTGGTAAATAATAAAAGAGATACAAAAAGTGTTCTCCTGCAAATCTACTAAAAAGGAGCTTTCTGGCTTATAAGCGGCGATATCTGTCATACATAATTATGTTTACTAAGAGGAATTTTACAGAACATAATGCAATCCATCAAATTAAAATTGGGTAATTTTCTTTGCTTTAAGTTGGGAGTTGCTGTAGCAATTCACCACTTAGGATTTAGGCGCTATAGAAGTTTATTATTATTATTATTATTACTTACACTGAATAAAAAATGGATAAATTAGTTGGTGCCAAGTTTGCTTAATTTAATTGATAACAGACCTCCTCCACGTTTTGTAAATTTCAGTAAAAAAAAAAATTCTGATAAAAAAACAGTTTTAAAACGTTACAAATAATCACCCGTGCCAAGAGAATTGAACATATTTTCACATATAATGTGTCTCATCCTAAAATTTTCAAACTCAACGGCAGTATATATCTATGTTCCAAATGTACCTGTCTACAATCACTGCTAAATGGGAAATTGCCTCAAAGTTGCATTCATTTTGAGCCAGGATCTCCGACACTTGTCTTACTATTAAGGCCGCGCTGGGCCACTCTCCATCTACTATAGTCTAATACAGTTAATGTTATATCAAGATGTGCTAATTGTATTTTTTTTTGCTACAGGCCATTCTGGTTGTCACCACGCCAGTGCATCATTGTGCCAGTGGCTCCTCCTTTTGACGAGTATGCCCGCAAGGTATGTAGAGCTTGTAATACACAATAATGGTGTTTGATTACAAAGACTGATAGCTGCATTTGCCCCAACATATCCCTCAGAAATTTAACTGAAAAACTTAGCGTTTAATGGGTTAACCCTTAAAGTGCTAGTCACATCTACAGTCTGTCTGCCGCCTTTTTATTTTTTCTTCAAATAAGAAACTTTGCAGGAGAAATGAACTAATGTTTTGATTCAAATGCTGTTCATGTAAATTCAACACAAGGTTGTGGGTCGTGTTAGCAAGGCAAAACTTGGAAGTATTCTTTTCACCCTTTAGCCGCCAAATTATTCAATCGGAATTTTCACCCACTTGAAGTTGTGTCTTGCTTGCGCGATCCACAACTTAAGTGAATGAAAATTATTCAGATTTGATGAAATGGAGGTCAACTATTTTCAAATCTTGCTGATTGATGTCACATTTTATCATTAACATGCTTAAAAGCTGATATGTAATGTGCTAATGGAAAATGTTAAAAACGAATATAATCGGGACCAGCGTTTAAAGAGTTAACTTGGCACTTTATCCACTAAGGCACTGAGCTATTCAATTTAAATTTTCAGTCATTTGAAGCTCTGTCTTGCTGACTGAAAAATAATTTGATTTGTTTAATGTGCCATTATTTGACCCACTTGCAGCTTTTAACCCTTATGCTGCCAGAACCGTATATATGCATTTTCAAGCAAATGTCGGACCAAATAAGATTCAGATTCAGATTCATTTATTTGATCAAAGAGAGTAAGTACATAGTAATATAAAAGCAGTTGTATATATTATGATGATCAGGAGACCTCCACTAAGACCAAGCAATGGTCGCTAGCGTGGAGGCCACCTACATTACATTACATTTATATTACAGGTTTATTCGATATTTCAAGTACATATTAAAGAAGGTGATGTTAACTCCCTGGCTATCACCTCAGTACTAAGATAGCTCGAAGACCAAATAAATCGAACTCTAATTGCTAAAATATTTTGTGGTAGATGCTTAGTTAATCTAAAGATACAATTTTGAAGATGTTTATTTCTGCATAAATATAGTCATTTTTCGGCATTTGGAGCCCAGCTTCAAATGAATGGAAAATAATCCGAAACAGTTTGGCAGCAGAAGGGTTAAGTGTGCCAATATTTATTGTTGTTTTATTTGACCTTGGCAGGTTAGGAAAGAGGTGTTTGAAGCGGGCCATCTTTGTGATGTGGACCTCGACGCCGGAACTACCATGAATAAGAAAATCAGAAATGCTCAACTAGCTCAGTACAACTTTATTTTTGGTAAGAAGCATTGTTGTAGCTCCTATTTTCTAGATACATTTGCCATGCTACGAAATTTGTCTCAATATATAGCAAACAATAAGAGACATGTCAGGTTCCATGAATCAAAGTGACTCTGTGGCCGTCTCACGGCCGTCCAGTTTACCCACGGTGCCAATAGTAGCAACAAATATCAACCATTTATTCTTGTATTTCTTAAGTTTTTGAAGTAAATAGTTTATGAAGTAAAATTTCAGTGCGGTTGATGTTGTAATATGTTGAGTACTGTAACCATGATGCTTCATATGTGGAATTATTCATTTTAATTGTAACTGTAATTAACAATATATAACTTAAATAAATTGAATGTCAAGGATTAAAATTACTAATTAAAGAGTGGTAATTTGGCACTTATAGAAGTCATTCTATAAGAGTAGGACATATTCCCGATGTCTGGCTTCTTTCTGTTGTGATATTTTTGCATCCAGAGAAAGTGATGTAATATAATATTCACCATTATGTTTTGTATGTTTTAGTTGTGGGTGAGAAGGAGCAGGAGAACGACACAGTAAACGTGCGCACACGTGATAACAAAGTGCACGGAGAACATAGCATTCTACATGTCATTGACAGGTTTGATCACTTCAAGCTGTCACGGAGTCCTGACGCGGAGGAGAGCTTCTAAATGACTGGTCCACAGTCAATACCAGTACACAACTCAATACATGATTAACGCTTCAAGTGCTGTCCTGTTTAAATTGCAACAACGTGTTTCCATTACTGCAAATGACTTAATAAATTATGAATTATTACTCGTACATTTCAAATTCAAGTTGCTTTACACACAAACCTCAGACTGTTAGCGTTACAACAGGTGATATTTATTGCTGTTGCCCAGGCAGCAGTATTACTTTGTTTTAGTTTCAATTTGAGAAGTGAATTTCGGCCGCTAATGGATTAGTTAGACTGCCAATGTGTTTTTGCCATGTAATGACATGTATTACTACAAATTACATCTGCTGTTGCAAAGGGGGAGTACTTATTGTCTACCAATAAGAGACAACAGCCAAAAAACATCAATTATATTACTTTCTGGCACAGCTAATCATTTCATAAAATTTCATATTATTGCCATCATTCTGTAACATTTCGACCACAATTTAAATCCGTGAAATAGTACACAAAATTATTGTGAGAAAATAATATTATGGTAATCTTGTAAAAATAAATAAATTTTCGTTTTTTTAATATTGTACAATATTCAGATACTATAAATAAGTGGTTTCAGTTTAAATTTGGAAAGTGACATTTTCATCTAAGTTTTTTTAAAGAAAATATGAGAAAATTGTGCTGGTTTGTGCATAACAGTACTTGAAGTGTTGGCCACAGGCGCATGCGGATAAATCCTGGCCTCGGGAGCTAAAGGGTTTTATCTGCCTGGTAAGACCCTTTGAGGCCGCAAAATATTGATAGAAGGTGTTTGCTTTAGATTCCTCCTTTGTTTGCTGCTTTCTCAAGTCCTCAACTCGTTTCTCCACGATCCCTCTGCGTTTCTCCTCTAATATTTACACTTACTGGAACTCATGCCACTAATTATTTCTTTGTCGCAGCCTGTGTCGATTCAAATCGCGTCGCATATTTTAAATATCGACTTCGTTAATTTAAAGGACCCTTTAGTCCAAACACGATTGAACGTCCGAGCATGCATCTCTGTCTAATGCTACGAGAGTCTGGCAACAGATAAATGACATCAAGGGGAAGATCATATTGTCGCCTCGGAGCTAAAGGATCCTATCTGACACTCGTTAGAGTGGCAGATAGGATCCTTTAGCTCCGAGGCGACGATTATTCTGTCAACCCAATTTGGAATTAAGTTGCACCACATGCCATCATATTTAAATATGTTAAGTAACATATCATTGAAGCTTAAAATCATTGAAGCCTAAAATCAAAAGACCGTATCTGCCACTTCGTTAAGTATCGTATGCGGTATTTTTATACCAAGAAAAGTAAGATGTGATATCTCGTCATTGTGATCTTACACGGAAATAGACTTTGCAAGTGTTGGACTCGAACAACTACATTATTGGCAAACTTATATGTAAGGATGTTTTGTCATAATTACTATATATACCGTTGATTTCCGTAAATGCCACAAAGTGATGTTGAAGTGACGTCAACTTTTATTCCAAATGAGATCCGAATTGTTGACGCAGACTTAATGTATTATCACATTTCCTGGATATATATCTATAGACTTTATAGCATCTTTTGACAAGGGTGTTTGTTACCGTACGTCTATGTATCCGCTTTGAAACTTGACGTAGCCTCTATAATTCCATCTCTAGATCTAGATCACCTCTCCTTTCACATGGTAAAAAATTCGTGAAAAGGCAAACGGCAGTAACGGCTTACTTTTCAAGTAATCTGTTACTGCTGTTTACCTTAATAATATGTACAATGCATCCGCAGGGCGTGTTCTGAGACGATCTTAAAACGCTAAACTGATATTTAAATAACGCTTTAACCCTTTCAGCACAAGGACCGTCTTTAGACGTCAGAATCTGACGTCTGAAGACGATCTCCAAACTAAAAGAATTGCAAAATTGCTAATGGCCGCAGACCCATAACATAGGTATTCAAAGGAAGCAGAAAGACCCAACTAAGATATTTATGATGATTTCAAACTAAAAAAAAACATTAATAGAAGGTTATCCATAGTTTATGCAAAATATTTCAGCGTTGTAAGGGTTGATCAGTAGGGCCTTTATTTATGTTGTGAGCTGCTTAATAGATCATGACCTTTTCAGATAGTCTCGAAACATGGTCCCTCTTATCTGATAAAATGAAGCGAGTACATGAGAATTAACTGATGGTCATTGGACAACTGTTTCAAAGGATTATCATTGATCTGTAATGTTGGCACTTAATTTTCTCAAGGCCATTTCTTCAGTCACTGTCTCCATTGAATAAAAACCTGAACTATGCCGTGGTGTTTTTTTCTGTTGTATAACGTTTAATACTTTATTTAAGGATCAATTTCCGTGAAAATCATATCTGTGAAGCAATCATTTCAACTAGTTATACTAATAACGTGTATAATTATGCTAGATAGACTTCGATCCATGTTCTTGTTGTTATTTTAAGTAGCGAAATATAAGCATGTTAGTCGAGTATGCCTATAGAAATTTATTCAATTTATAATGAACCTGAAACTGGTATTGTATTAAGTTGAGAAGCATATATAATATAGAACATAACTAACATACAGTGTGTACGATGCGATAATAACCCAGCAGACACAAAACGTTGAATCAGTGTTGGTTTAACGTTGGTCCAGCGTCGTAGACGGTGGTCCAGTGCTAAACCAACATTGATTAAACGTATTGTGTCTGCTGGGAAACTTTCATGTTGCCGAAATCCGACAGAGCTCGGAGAAATCTGACAGAGCTCGTTTGTGATATATCGGCATCAGATGTCCCCGACCAAAACTAAGAGGAGCGGTGTACTATGAATAGCTTTATAATAACTTTGTTACAATAATAGTATATATGTGAGTGAGTCGCATCATAAAGTACCAAATATAGAAACTGAAGCAATCCATCTTGTAGTAATTTAAATCCCCTTACATAGGTCTACAGATACAATTATTTGTAATATAATACATTTTAGGCGATGCGCACTTGATGCACACGCGATTTTATAGTAGATGCTATGACTTGGCAAACTATGCTAATCTATGAATCTTCATAATTCGTCTGATTTATTCATAGAAGCTTGAAGCACTATGTTTATTTCTTTCCTGGGACAAAAACACTGCATCCAATACAATTAACCCTTTGAGTGCGGGCGACGCTTTTAAGCGCATTCATACTGTTTTTCCACAACTAAAATTTGACAGAAATTGAACAAATATGCATGTATACATCTTGAGTAAAGCCCCCATTGTGAAATTTAGCAGGGTTAATTTTTAAGTGAGGAGGTATTTTCCTCTCATTTGAAGTTGGCAATTGCGTGAGCAATGCCAACTTCAAATGAAAGGAAAATGTTAAGTAGTAATGAAGCACTTAAAGAGTTAAAGACACGAAGCGCTACTAGAAAATGTTTTGAAAATTAGTTTTGTATGAGGTAATGTATCCCGGAGATCATGATGAAAACATTTTTTTTACAATTTAGGAACATTTGCTGCACAAAGGGACAATTTAAAAATATAACAATCTGAAGATGATCTTCCAGAATACCACTTAAAATGTGCTTATTTGTACCTTAAAATTGATAACATGCATGACATGATTTTATTGTTTTAATGCTTTCAGTGCGGGCGACGCACTTCTAACTACTTTTTTACATAATACAAAATATAGATTTAAATTTATCAAATGAGCATAATCTCAGATATCACTAATGGTTATGATTTTACAGTATTCTTATTTTTTTTAATTTCAGGGTACTTTTTTTCTATTGAAGCTGTAAGGTAAGCTGCGTCAGCACTGCCAGCTGCAAATGAATGAAAAATATAATCCTGTGTCTAGAGGGCAGTGTCACTTGAGTTTTCTCACCATTATCTGGAGTTTCTTCTGGCCCAGTTTAGTCTACAGTATGTGCATAATAAAGGCGGCCTAAAGCACCATTTTCAGCCCTTCTTGCACGTACAATGACTCTCTGTCATGGTCACTGATGGGGTGATTTTATGGTGAATATACATGCGACTATATAGGACTAACGTTTTATTATTACCTAATTGCTCAAATGGATCCCAGAGCTCCGGTAAGTTCACTACCGCCCGATTGCAGAAGCAGAGGACCAAGCAGAAGCTAATCTTTGATCACATCTTCCAATGTCTTCGAGGCCGTCTCTACAATGAGCCACGATATGGTCAACGTATTGTGATTTCTGTGATGAGCTGAACGGCTGCGACGCTGGGTCAACATCATCTGTTTGACCCTTACAGCGCGGGCACTTGAGAAGTCAGAATCTGACGTCTGTAGACTTCTAAAGTCGATCCCCACACTGTAAGCGTACAAAACATTTTTAAGGACCGTAGACACATAAGAAAGGTATTCAAATGAAGCAGAAAGAGATAACTAAGTCGTGTTTGTGGGGATGTCTGAATCCATATATATTAGTGGCGCTGCAGTATTTCGGGTACAGATTTCCTCGCTCTGCCTCTCGCCGGGTTCGTGACGATCCGCGTCATCATTGAGCTGCGACGTCCCCGCAGCGGTGGCAAGGAAAACCTCTGTTTCTTTGCATTGGGCGCCACAGAGGGCGCGAACTGCCGTTTGGATCTCAGTAACCTTTCCCTGGCCTCCACGGAATCTCTGAGAATCTGCGGAAAACTGCTGATAACGATGTCCCCGGTGTTGTCCGCGTACGCTCTGGCGCTTTTGAATCCATGCATGAGGAAGCCGCTTTTTCTCAGCGTTTTCTCCACTGCTTCACCATACACAAAACACACATTAAATGTCTTAGTAGTATGTGCTCCACTGTCCGACTCCTGTTCTATTCTCTTTCTGTCTAGTATGCTACTTTTCTTTGTCAGAGATACAGTCTTATTCAATAATGATTCTGAGCCCGAAAACTGTGCACTGCTTGTGTGGGTATCTGATGTAGTTGTATGTGTATGATCCACCGATGCCTGTGATTTGCTCCGTGTTTTCGTTCTGCTGCGCTCTTTGGCATTGCCGCAGATAGGAGGGAGATACGACGTGTCCACCGTGCCGACACGTCGTAGACCCACAGGCTTAGCCATGGTGCCTGCCCGACACACACCCGGTGTCGTGGCATCCATATCTCGACGAACAATATTACATTCGCTGTGTTCACATCAGCACCATACCAGCCTTTCTTGTTGGGGTGTTTAACTTAGAATAACCTTACTCCATTGACAATGTGTGTGTCCTTTGGTGGGCTCCGACTCTCGTGTTTTTTTTTCAATATATCCACGTATAGGTCCAGGCCTACTGTGACAGAGCATGATTGTGTTGTGCCGTGTTAGAATCTGATATGGTCAGATCATCCCTCTATTCTTGCAGAAACAATACTGCAACCCAATAGGCAGTAACTGCTTACTTGAAATGTAAGCTGTTACTGTAATTTGGCTTTGCCTGGCAGAATAGTGTGTGTGTGTGTGTGGGGGGGGGGGGGGGGGGTCTTTACACGTGGTTGTAAATGGGCGCTTATTATTAGAGCCGACATTAAAGTCCGATTTGTCTCATAGACTCTCCCTGACTATTTCGGTATATGTAACGACCATCAAAAGTTGCCTTCATGCATTTGTTCTGCTCTTAAGTCTCGAGAACAAAAAAGACAGTGTTCTAAGCAATTAATTTTCTTTTCCTTGAATCCGTGCGGTCTGGCAAGGTCTGTAAGCAGAGGGTCGAAATAATCCTATGATCAAATTAATCTCACTTGATCGATCCATTGATTAACTCTCCACTCTGGCATTATTATAGATGAGCGTGAGTTATTACTATGTCTCGATACAGTACGTGTCCACAATATAAGGATCACTGTTGTTCTGATGAGATACGTACATTTTGTGATAAAAATATACTTAATATAAACTTTTTTTACATTTTTTAGTAAATGGGGGGACATGTTGGAAGCTTTCTCAATTTTATCATCATAGAGCAATGAACCCTTTGCTAATCTTCTATCTAGTTGTGAATTAGGATTTAGTTTTTCATGTATACATGTATGCCCTATAGGCTAATTAATGCATTTGGTACATAATATTATAATAATATTATAATTTATAGGCTATTGCGGGTATATCTAAAACCATAATATTCACATAATCTAATCATTATGCATACCATAGCTTGAATAAGATAACAATGTAACCCTATAGGCTTGTTCAAACAAAAGCAACATTAATCCATAGACTTTATAGGCCTACTCCTAATGAGATATGACAGACAGACAGACAGACAGACAGACAGACAGACAGACAGACAGACAGACAGACAGACAGACAGACAGACAGACAGACAGACAGACAGACAGACAGACAGACAGACAGACAGACAGACAGACAGACAGACAGACTACAGGTACAATAAGACGTATATTTATTTGCAAATAACATTATATATTTTTTAATAACACATCGCAGGAGATTGGGACGAGGATCGTAATGGTCAGAGCTGTAACGCAACGAGACTAATAAGTCCAGTTGCGTTACAGTTCGGGCCGTTACGATAAGAGTTCCAATTTTCTGACAACGATATTTGATTCTATTTTTAAACATAAGAGCCACAACATTATATCAAATGGACATCACAGATTGAAATTTATTGAAAATTATAAGAGAAATCAGTCACTCACTCACGATTACGAAGAAAAATTCCCAGTGGCGGCCATTTTTAATCTGACTCGTGTCATTTTCGAACGCGTTAGGCAGATTTTTTATATGGTGATATGAGAGCATTTGCCAACAATCGACTAGAGTCAATCCCACTAATACAAGAAAAAACTTTTTAACGGTGGCTATTTTGTGACATTTTCTTGGTAGGCCAATGCTGAACACATTGACCATATTAAATCTGATCCGTGCCATTATCGTGCTTCCTGGGGGGGGGGGGGGGTTAAATGCTAAGCACATTGGCCAAGTTTCAGAACAATCATAGAGAAACAGACGACCGGACGGACTTCAGACAGACAGATTATGTCCACAACAAACAATTGTTTCGTGATGCCTTCTGAGTAGACCTTCAGAGACAGAGTAGACAGGAAGACAGACAGACAGAGACGCAACGAGACTACTAAGTCGAGTTGCGTTACAGTTCTAGCCGTTACGATAAGAGTTTCAATTTTTTGACCACGATATTTGATTCTATTTTTAAGAGCCACAACATTATATTAAATGGCGACTCATTTTGACGAAGGTTAGATTACCCACCCTAGCTATTTATAGGTGTATGAACATTTTTTCAGCAATCATTGTCCTGAACTACCTGCTCCAATTCCAATACGCAGTAAACAATGTGAAGATGGTACTTAATAACTGTCTGTTTAGTAAGTGATTAATAATCCATCAACACCTTCGGACATCACCTATGTGTGATAATGGTGTAACTTAAGAGTCAGGGTCCACTGCCGTGCTAAGGCAAACAGCTGTAACTGATTACTTGAAACGTAAGCTGGGCCTTTGCACAGGTATACGCATAACGTTGCACTATAATTAAATGTTTTGCAAACAAAATACTGCGGTGGTATTCTCGGGAGTGTTCGGGTAACACACGATTATCCCTTAAAGCGCTGAAATACTTTCGTATATACCATGGAAACCAAAGGTTTTTTTCAATTTGAAATCATCATAAATGTCTTCGTTGGCTCTTTCAGATTCATTTGAATACCTATGTTATGGGTCTACGGTCAATATAAATATTTTTATTCTCACAGTGCGGGGATCGTCTTAAGTCGTCAGAATCTTACGTTTACAGACGTCTGATTCTGACGTCTAAGGTCGCTCCCCGTACTGTAGGGGTTAAAACTTAGGCTCGTGATATATTATATTATTTTAAAACAGGCCTATTAATTAACTATGGGTCCTAATGATAAGACGAAGAGATAAAACTAGCTTCAAACACATTATAGGCATACACGTAGATGGAATTGTGTAGATTTTTTGAGCAGAGAGTGAATGAATGTGGTTTTAGTATATGACTACAACGGACAGATAAAAAATAAATTAACAACAATCAGCTATCATAATATGATAGATAATGGCTGTTAATTGGTAAGAAAATAAAGAGCTGATCAAAACCTAATAACACTAGCACAATGGTAGGCCTATATGCAAGCTCCGAATCACAAAGTAGGTCCTAATCCACAAATTTGATAATATTTAAACAAAATTGAGTTATGTTACCCATTTTAAGGAGGAACAGACATGCACATATATCAACGTAATGTGCAGGTATGTACGAGAGACTAAAGACGTAATAGCAACATGCAGGTGTGAAGTATAATACAAAATAGAATAATTATTGATTAAATATAACACAATTAACCTCCACTCTTTGGAGCATTCTGTGACCAGAGCAATCTCTTCCTATCGGCACGAGAGGCTGACGGTCTTGTGGGTGGGGCGCTGGTGACAGCATGACTTTGGAGTGGTTACTCTAGTCCAGTGATTTCATATTAATGATCAATAGAATAGGCCTAAGAGAAAATGTCGTTAGTCTTTAAATCGTAGTTCTGATTATCTTTGCAGATATAGGTCTAGCTCAGTAGGACTGGGTGTGGTTTACCATCTCAGTCCAAGTGACAGTGATTGAAAAAACTGACGCTATAAAAAAAAATGTTGACGCTATAAAAATCATACAGCGAAAAATATAATGGCAAAATAAAACATACCTTGCGTATTCCCTGCATGTCAGCTAATTTCCGGTATATTACTTTTTCGTTTTTAGCGCCGAAAAAAACGAATATTCTATTAATAGTCCACGAGCCAGACAACTTTTCGGTACCATCCCAACGGACTAATTGGCAATGTATTTTTCTGAAAGGCATGCATCTGTAGATCACAAAAATGTCTGGTGGCCGTGCCAAAACGGTAGCTTTGTGTCAGAAAGACCTAATTTGTGTATCAACCGCTAAATACCAAAAATCGTCATTTTAACAGTTACATATGAAATAGCTACTCTTCTGGTGCGGGCATTTTACCTGGTCAAAAGTTGTGATAATGCGATTTTTTTAATAAGACCATTTGGGTCCGTAGTGCTACCAAAAAAAAGTTTAAGAAAAATTATGGCCTATAAATAGGTCTTATCCGCCTATTCATGATAGCCGTCACCAGTATGTTGCAATTCATCATATCTCCCTGACAAGTCATTATATTATCGTAATTATTGGCTCTATACCTAGTTATTTCGGTATAGCGAATTCATTGATGCTATTAGTTTTGTGCTTCAAGGTGAAGGTCCATCTTCATCTATCCAGTTGTCTGCTACCGGCGGACCTGGGGTCCATCCCACAAAGAATCTTAAAATTAAGATCATCTTAACTTTCTCCTATTTGCATTAGAAAAGTTAATCGGGTGGAGTTTTGCTGAGCTTGAGACAGGCACTCTGGGAGAAACCTCTCACCGTGTGTCCTCCAAACTCTAACACGCTCTTCGTTGTAAGACAGATTGAATCTGCTTTTATCTGAGAAGACAAGCATCGCAGGCCACTGGTCATCTAGGGATGATACTTTATGAGTGATGGTAGTATTGGAATTACCATACTTGGTGTGTCATTTAGAAACTAGCACTGCCATGAATGGTAAATGATGGATGCGTAATCTATGAGGGATTTAACGGCGATACACAATATCTTATTTCTGTTAAATACGAAATGTACACCAAAGCGCCAAAGTTTGTATTTTATCCATCCATTTGAACAAATTTTCTTAGTCAATAACAGCAGGACTTCTCGCTCATGTTAACTTTATATAGTATAAATGTTTGTTATTAATTTTACATTCTCTGGAGCCATTTTTCAAAAGTGATCTTGACCACCGAAGAAGTTATCACAGCCACATTAAAAGTTATATCAGTAACTACAAAAGTGATCTAGGCCATTGAAGAAGTGATTATAATTGTTAGTGGCCAAGATCATCTTTATGATGGCTGACATAACCTTTCAAGTGGCTGCGATTACTTCTTTAGTGGCCAAGATTACTTTTGTAGTGGCTGAGATAACTTTTCAAGTGATTGTGATCACTTCTGCGGTGGTCAAGATCACTTCTGTATAGTGGTTGAGATAATTTTTAAAGTGACTGTACTCACTTCTGAAGTGACCAAGATCACTTTTGGAGTGGCTCTTATAACTTTTAAAGTCGCTGGGATCAATTCTTCAGTGGCCAAGATCACTTTTGAAGTAGCTGAGATAAAGTTTAAGTGTGGCTGTGATCACTTATTCAGTGGCCAGGATTTGTTGTGGCCTAGATATTTTTTTCAGTGGTTGCAGGGGCGGATCCAAGGGGGTGGTTTGGGGGTTTAAACCCTCCCCTCTCGAAAAAAGATTATAATCTTATATAGGGGTTTCCGTATGAACTGGTTACACACTGAGGGACAAACAGTACCCGATATATGCCTTAGATTGAGGGGAAAGACTTCGAAAATAAAAAAAATCCTTTGGGCGGGCTTCTCGGACCCCGCGCTGCAGAGGAAATATTCCTTTGTCAAGTTTTAACCCCCCTCCGTCAGTGAAAACCTAGATCCGCCCCTGGGCTGACACCAGTGTTCTCAAAAAACCTTGAAAGTGACTTTCAAGTGACATCAGAGATATTGGTAGATATTTTTAATTTGGGTACTCATTGGGCAAAAATGCGAAGCACGGTAAATTTCCCAGAGCCGGAAGAAAAGTGCGCAAATTTTAGGTTTAAGAAAAAAGTGTGTAATTTGTTCAAATAGCTCATTTACTTAAAACAAATGGGCTTATTTTATGTAAATAATAGTTCTAGGGCATGTTTGAATTGAAACTAAGCATTGATTACATACTGAAATCAGATGAGAGAAAAAGTATTTTGACTATTTACTGAAAAAGTATAAAAAATATGTAAAATTAATATCAACCTAAAGCTCTCTTGTGCATTTGTCAATGATCGGATACAAAATTTTTTAGATCTATGTAAAAGTCTGTAGCAGTAGCTTTCTATTGCTATCAAATATGTAGCTCAAAATTTGACTAGGGCCTACTCAGTGGGCAATAATGTTAGATACAATCAATTTCCCCGAGCCTGCAGAAAAGTGAGCAAATTTTACGTCTAGCCACAAAAGCATGTAATATGTTTACATAAGTCATTTTTACTCCACATGGGTTTCTCTTAAGTAAACAATAGTTGTAGAACATGTTTGAATTAGAACTAAACATATATACCATACAAAATCAACCTAGAGAAGATTATTTTGATTACATATTTAGTGAAAAACTAGAAAAATAAGTGTTAAATACCAACTTAGAGCTCTCTTGTACATGTATCAATGATCAGACACAAACTATTTTACATCGATGTGAAGGCATGTTACAGTAGCTATCCATTGATATAAAATATATTGATATAGCTCAAAATTTGACTACTCATTGGACAAAAATATGAGATACAATCAATTTTCCCTAGCCTGAAAAAAAGCGTGCAAATGTTACGTCTAACCAAAAACGCGTGTAATATGTTTACATAACTTATTATTTTATCCCAAATAGATTTATTTCAAGTCAACAATAGTTCTAGAACATGTTTGAATCGTAACTAAACTTTTTACCATACGAAAATCAGGTGAGAGAAAGGGATTTTGACTATTTATTGAAAAACTATGAAAAACAGGTAAAATTAAGGGGAGGGTTAAAATACCAACTTAGACCTATCTTGTACATTGATCAATGACACAAAATGTTTTACATCCATGTGAAAGCCAGTGTCAGTAGCTTTCTATTGATACTAATTATATTGATATATAGCCCAAAATTTGACTACGCCCTACTCAGCGGGCGAAAATGTGTAATACACTCGATTTCTCAAAATCGGACTAAAATCGCGCATAGGTCATGTACATTTTTGGCCATATTTCAGTAAAGCAGCGGCAGTTACCTTATCACCAGGTTTATTCTGGCCCTGAGTGGTCCAGCTTTATCTGAAAATTATAGTGGCCTAAATTACCCTTCTGGGTGCCACCTTAAAATTACCCCCAGCCATGTCTTGTCTATATATATGGCAATTTTTCGGAACATGTATAACTCATGGGTCAGTTATCAGGCATTGTTTAGATGTTGGGCCAACGTTTCAGACATTGCTGTTGTTGAACTTAATACATTGATGATAACATAATATTTGTTATTTCATTTTTGAGCAAAATTTCACACTAACGGTCACCGTATACAATGGTCAATTATTTTTAATATTAAGCTACTACCTAGGAAGGGCCACCGTGCATTTTTATTATGTAGGGATATGTAGCTAAACAAAAAGTAACAAGTAATTGATTAAGCTCAACACACTTGACAGAACTGGTTGTGGTTTGTCCTTGCTTTGCGTCGTTATAACTTTTATTGTAGCCACATTTGATACATAGGAATGAACGTTGACGTCGAAAATACGGTCTTAATGTCTGGTATGAAAGACGTCGGAAATGTGATTTGAAAATGACGTTACAATTAAGTCAATAAATGGCTGTATTTTTGACGTTGTGATGGTGATCTAAAAACCACGTCGATACAACGTCATTTGTGTTAGCACATGTTGAAATTACTTCGGTACAAAAACGTAGAAATGTCGTTGAACTGAGGTGATATGATGTGGTCATTTTATATCAACCAAAACAAAACGTTGAAATGACGTCACATGCCTGCTGGGTTGTGATGTAAAACCTTAATCTGTTAAAATATGATAAATTTATTGTGGTTGTTTGTATCACGCACACTAAGAAAAGAAATAAAGGGGTTTCAGGCCACCTTTGTGACCATATAGGCTAAACTGGGCCTGAGGATGGTGCGATGAATAAGATGACACTGCCCTCCAGACACAAGATTCAAAATTTGAGCCCTGGCGGTCTGAGGCCAAGCAGGCTACCTCGGTGTTACGGGTTTCCATGCAATATTGAATCATTGCGAGTGAGCGGGAAAGGAACATTTTTTCTTTGAAAATTTGAAATGAACGAATCAGTCTATCAATGAAATCAGGGTTGAATAAATCATGATGTACTGGTGTTTTAACAGCTCATGACACTATTTTTGTTATTGGTCAAGTGACTAACACCGCTATCAGTAAAATAATCCTATCGTATTTACTAGTAACATTGAACCAATGATGTTTAACTTGTTGTCCAGCGTCGCAGACGGTGGGCCAGCGTTTATCCGACATTTGGTCTGCGTCTCATGCTTTCTGCTCAACTGTGGCCTGTTCACTTGTGGAACAATTTTATTCCAAACAGCTAGCCCCACCTGGTGACTGGCGCTGAAGCACGTCTATAAACAACTCGACCTGCCTTGTAAACATTTAAAAGACATTCAAGAATAGAGATGTAATTCCGCCTGAAAAAGGTTTTCCAATTATTAATAGATGGTTAAGTAGAATTGTAGGCGCGGTATTCACCAGTTCATGGCCAGCGACGCTTTTAAATAAATTTGTTTCTTACAAAAAAAACTAAAATAGCAATGTTTTCTGATAAAAATCAAATAAATCTGTAAGGAAACATGTTTTGAAAAGCATGCTCCAGATGAAAAGAAATTTCAAGGAATAACTATTCAGAGCACTTGCAAATATTTTAACGTTTGTCATTAAATAGTTACACTGTAGGCCTAGTATGAAATTATCTTATCATGTTTATACAGATGTAAGCATATCTGATATGATCAAGTACAAACCCTCATCAAAGTAGTGTCACAGAGTTTGAAATGTTCTGATTGCAAAAATAAATCCAAGTATTATGAATTCGAGATCCAAACATTTAGCATGAGCTCTGGATGTTGATCTTCCTGGCGTTCAGACCACGTATTAAATCTAATGATTTCGAAATATTTCTTGAATTTCTCATATTACCGTCCTCGTGTAACAGGAACAGGTAAGAGGCCAGCGTGTCAGTGCCTGACTACTGCCTAAAGTGGTTACATTTAGTTAACCCTTTAACCGTCAATTTGTTCAAGCTGAATTTTCACCCACTTGAAGTTGTGTCTCGCTGACGCGATCCACAATTTCAAGTGAGTGAAAATTATTCCGATTTGACAAAATAGAAGTCAACTTTTTCAAATATGTCACATTTTAGCTTTAACATGTTTAAAAGGTGGTACTTAATGTGCTAATAAAAAATGAAAACTCGAATATATGCAGCACCGGCGGTTAAAGGGTTAAGGTGAGAGTCTAACTACTAGATGAAGTGGTTACATTAGCTCGCGCTTTGAACCTGTAATTCACTCACTATCATTTAACCAGTCGCCAAATAGATTGATTAAAAATAGTGGAGAGGTGGAGGAATTGATAATACTCTGGTATAAGATAGACATATTGTGCTGTAGATGTCATTCTTTGAAAAATGCTGCTCACTCATATCAATGTGTTTTTTTCCCATTTTTACTGCATTTAGCATCTCCTATCTCTGACTATTTCACACTGTACTATTTATTAGAATCATTTTCAGTTCACTCAAAAAAAAGAAGTTTAAATGAGATTTTTTTTTAAATTAAAATTTCCCCCAGATATCTAGCTTGAATCATGTGGCTTCACGTGGACGTCCTATTTTGGTTGCTCTATTTTGAAGCCTGTTTATTTTTATCCCGTCTCATTAGGTGAGATGAGCGACACAGATCAAACACACACCGCTCTGTTTGTCAGGCTCTAACGACTGCAATATCCATATTTATCCCAGCTACTTTTACATGTCGCTTACTTCAGCAAAGTAGAGTCATCAACTTTTGCAGAGGACAACAACTTTCTATTAATCGCCTGGATTTTCTTTGTCTGAAAAAATCAGGTATAGCTATTTGAATAACTCTATTTATGACATAATATCCAAACCAGCACAAAAAAATTATTAGCTTAGCCAGATCATTTTATGGCGTTATGTCGCTTTCTGCGTTGTTGCATAACCTCGATGAAGTCTAAGGTCAGGACTATATGTCCTACTCTTTTCTAACGACGTTTGCTGATTGATCAGGCGAGTTATAATATAGTGATGTCTATATATAATGATCCAAGGTAAACTATGAAGGTAGGCCTACTCTGCCCGGCTGTACTGTACTGTACTGTACAGTACTGTACAGTACTGTACTGTACTGTACTGTACTGTACTGTACTGTACTGTACTGTACTGCGCTGCGCTGCGCTGCGCTGCGCTGCACTGCACTGCACTGCACTGCACTGCACCGCACCGCACCGCACCGCACCGCACCCGCACCGCACCGCACCGCACCACACCGCACCGCACCGCACCGCACCGCACCGTACCGTACCGTACCGTACCGTACCGTACCGTACCGTTACCCTACCCTGCCCTGCCCTGCCCTGCCCTGCCCTGCCCTGCCCTGCCCTGCCCTGCCCTACCCTACCCTACCCTACCCTACCCTACCCTACCCTACCCTACCCTACCCTACCCTACCCTACCCTACCCTACCCTACCCTACCCTACCCTACCCTACCCTACCCTACCCTATCCTACCCTACCCTACCCTACCCTACCCTACCCTACTCCACTCCACTCCAATCCACTCCACTCCACTCCACTCCACTCCACTCCACTCCACTCCACTCTACTCTACTCTACTCTACTCACTTCACTTCACTTCACTTCACTTCACTCAATTGTTTATGTACAGACTAGTGCTTCATCTGCTTTCCAATATATGGAGAAAATAGCGAACGTTACGTAAACAATATTCTACATATAATAGATGATTAACATTTCGTCAGCATGTGTTTTATTCCCACGGATCTCACCACTCACACCGATAACACCGACAAGTTTACCAGACATAAACATTGATAAAGAATTATACATTTAATATCACTACAATAAGAACACTTTACTTTAATCGATTTTTATAGCAGATCCAACCAATGCTTTATAATGGTCCAAGTACATATCCATGGGATCGTGCAATATACAATTTTGTAATTCTAATGTAACTATGATTTATCCAAACTTTTCAAGTTAAAATAAATGTTTTCGTTTCGCCTGATTCTCAAATATATGAACACAGTTCGCTCTATATTATTGACTCCCAATGTCAAAGTTGTAGCTCCGCCTGACAGAAAAATACGAAGTAATCATACGTCAGCTAAGAGTGTTTAGTATCACTAAGATTATGGTTTGCAAGATAAGCTTGAAAGTTTTATCTATAAAACAGAGACAATGTATAGGACTATGTATCATTAATAAACGCGCTAGCCATGGAGAGACAGGTATGTTAATACAGCGCAAACGCAAACAACAGTAATTGCTTACTTTTAAGTGGGCAGTTACTGTTGTTTGCCACTGCACTGTAATACTGTTGATCGTGAAGCTACAAGACAGTATGGGGCGGGGGCCCTGGCGCAGTGGTTAAAGCTGCCTGGAAGCTGCCCACACTTGCCTTTAAGTTTCAAGAAACAAAATGTATCTTCCTGCTCACTCTTAAATATTCAATATTGTGGGGAGCCTCATTGACCGAGAGGTTGCGTGCTCGGCCTCAGACCGCCAGAACTCGAATTTCAAATCCTGTGTCTGGAGGGCAGTGTCATCTCATTCATCTCACCTCAGGTAGTTCTCTTGGCCCAGTTTAGCTTATATTTGCAGAAAGGTGGCCTAAAACCCCATTTATTTCATTTTATTCCATTTACAGCAAATGGTCAATTTGAGTTTATATAATTGTAATTGTGAATCGCAGCAACTACTTCCTATTTGAGCACCGCCATCACGCCTTAGTAGAACTGAGTTGATGACGATATTCAAGTGACCACCAAGTTGTGGACAGCGCACGATTTGTGGGCCAGTGTTTCAACCCTTTCGGTTAAGACTAAAGTGAGATTTTTATGAGGCCACTACATGCCATTACATGTCAAATGGTCTAACGTCTGGGTAGTCGCCGCATGACGCATGTATGACAGGGTAAAGTAGTTGAGAATTGACTGAGACATCAACGAAATGCAATCAGCCTGGTTACTGTGAATCAGGGTATATATACTAATATCGCATGGCCAGCGAAATGCATTCAGCCTGGTCACTGTGAATCCTGGTATATATACTAATATCACATGCCCAGCGAAATGCATTCAGCCTGGTTACTGTGAATTCAGGTATATATACTAATATCACATGCCCAGCGAAATGCATTCAGCCTGGTCACTGTGAATCCTGGTATATAATATACTAATATCACATGCCCAGCGAAATGCATTCAGCCTGGTCACTGTGAATCCGGGTATATATACTAATATCACATGCCCAGCGAAATGCATTCAGCCTGGTTACTGTGAATCCTGGTATATAATATACTAATATCACATGCCCAGCGAAATGCATTCAGCCTGGTCACTGTGAATCCTGGTATATAATATACTGATATCACATGCCCAGCGAAATGCATTCAGCCTGGTCACTGTGAATCTGGGTATATAATATACTAATATCACATGCCCAGCGAAATGCATTCAGCCTGGTCACTGTGAATCCGGGTATATATACTAATATCACATGCCCAGCGAAATGCATTCAGCCTGGTCACTGTGAATCCGGGTATATATACTAATATCACATGCCCAGCGAAATGCATTCAGCCTGGTCACTGTGAATCCTGGTATATAATATACTAATATCACATGCCCAGCGAAATGCATTCAGCCTGGTCACTGTGAATCCGGGTATATATACTAATATCACATGCCCAGCGAAATGCATTCAGCCTGGTTACTGTGAATCCGGGTATATATATCACATGCCCAGCGAAATGCATTCAGCCTGGTTACTGTGAATCCTGGTATAATGTACTAATATCACATGCCCTTTAGATTATGTTCACCTTCAATACACTGCCTTTGAGGAACCTATGCCGCCTACTCTGGTATAAAAAACATTTTTATGCTACAATAGCACTACATTCAAGACAGTTCGAGTTTTTCAAATATTTTTTGTGGGTTACATCATGTGATAAATCGTTAAAAAACAATTATGTAGTGTAGTGTGATCTAACGTTATGCACTGTACTTGCACTATTTACATTGAAAAAATGGAATTTGGAATGAAGTTCAATATATATAGGTTAAAATTAGAGCTACCTGTCTATGTCAATAACTCTGCAAACATTGCATTTGTAATTGATATATCTCGTGTTGCGTCTTAGGTTGCAGTCGCAGGCCTACTTTTGCTCATAGCATCGTTTATCACAGCACGTGTCAGCTATGAGGGGTGAGTATATTAACTAAACCTACCTATCGTTTTTTAACCCCTTGAGCCCTCACGATGCATTATAGCATCATTTTACATCCCTCAAAACAGACCTAATTTTCCTACTACAACTAGGGGTTTTTGAATGAAAATATCCATTAAACTGGTTTGCCAAATAAGTTACATGGCATTTTTCTGTAATTTTTACCCACATCAAATCATCTTTATCCACTACAAGTCGAGAATTGCGACAGCAATTCGCGGCTTGTAGTGGATGAATATGACAATAAATTGTAAATTCAGGCTTGAAACGGTTGAGTGTCCAAATAGTTAAGCCTCTCACTAGTTTGAGCGATGGACATGAGACATCTAACCCCCTCCCAGAGGAGGAATAACACCGTTCCCAGCAAAAATAAGACGTTGAATCAATGCTGATTTAACGTTGACCCACTGACTACGACGCTGTATCAACAGTAAACTAACATTGTTTCAATGTCTATTCTTGGTGGAGTTTTTTGTTTTTACGAATTTCACGTCCAATAAATACTTAAAATAAAGATTATTAAAACTCGTGAACTTACCAATAACTGTAATCTCTTCTTTCGATGGAAATGGCATACACTAGCTATCAAACCTAATTATACTTACTCAATTTATTCATTTTGAGGATTTTCCTGGTATATTCCGGCATATTTCTGAGCAGGCTGTCTCTGTGTTATGTGTAATACCTGACATACATTTTAAATGTAGATTAATCATGCGAAATATTCAACAAAAGTGAAATATTGTAGAGTGCGCATATTATATATATATATATATATTGTTTAACATTGTTTTTCACTACAGCCACAGCGTCGTCCGCATGGTTCCAGAGACAATGGAACAGCTAATTGATCTCGCTGACCTGACTGAATCGGCAAACGTATGTAAAATAAAATAATGTGCCTTTTATAATATAACAATGTAGGGGACTACGATTTTGCCGAGGTTAATATGTTTTAAATTTTGGTGAGGATACCTGTATTTACGTCACTTTCTAAAGCCTGAAACCGCAACTATGCCTAAATCTGCGACCATCACATTTTTGTTTCGAATGACTATTATCAATCATATTATTACTTTATGGTGGCAGAGTTGGGATCAACTTAATTGACATTTCGGCATCAGAATAATTTGTTATTTATTTAATTTATTTATACAGTCTAGGGTCGATGTATACAGCGCTACACAAAAATATGACTTGGGGTCCACCACACTAAAACGTATGTTCTTAACTTAACCCTTTGGAGCCTGAATTTGCCATTGTCATCTACATCCACTACAAGCCGCGAATTGCTGTCGCAATTCACGACATGTAGTGGATGAAGATGATTTTATATGGTTTAAAAATTAAATGAAATTGCCATGTATTGGTAAACCAGTTTGATGGAAGTTATCGTTCTAAAACCCTTGGTTGTAGGGAAATTAAATCTGTTTTCAGGGATGTAAAATAATGCTTTAAAGAATCGTGAGGGCTTAAGGGGTTCAGAGCCTCTTAACAATTCTAATAGGAAAGGAAGAAATATTTTTAGTGGGATGATCAGCGGTTACTGGTATCAAATTGTTAATTGTCATATTTTTATGATTTTAAGCATCTCTTCAGCTCCATGGGAGTGATATATCATACACCTTAGTTACGTGCTACTCGTATGATTCATTTGACAGCTCGACGTGTGGATGTGGGCCGAGGAGCCGGGACTACCCGTGGACATTCGTGTGTCTCCAGAAGAGAGTGACGTCATAATGGCTGCCTTGTCAAGGCGCGGTCTGTCTACAAGGACCATTATTCCCAACATACAGAGGTAATTACCCAGTGACAAAACATTTTTGCAACTAATATATGGATAAAGAATAACTTGAGATATGTCTTGATGAATTGGGGGGGGGGGGGGTTAACCTTTTTTCATTGCTTTTGAAATTAGATAATCTCAACCTCTGGCACACTGTCTCATGACAGCCAGACTTTTGTATGCACTGCTCTATTAGTGCACTTACGACACTCTGTCTATGCTACTGATGACATATAATGATAATTACATATTCTGTCAAGTAAAAGCTCCTGCCAATTGCTTCCTGCAAAATTGTCTAGCTCAACATTCATTTAATTTACAATTTCTGCTTTATCTAAGACGTGCGCAGAAATGTATTTTAACAATTTCATTAAAAGTGAAGAAACTAACCAAGAAACTTACATTGTATACAGCAAAATTATTCTCCGCACATGAATACACTAGATTTTAATCCATGTATCCTTTTAGTTTGATTACTGCACCACGCGACCAGAGACCCGATGGTCGCAACCTTGACACGTCTGTCTATTACACACTGCAGGAGGTAAGTGCACAGTATGTTTGGCAATGTGGAACAGAATTGTTTTCAAATTTTAATAATCACTTAAGCATTGTCATGAATAGGGTCTTTCTTATCATTAATAGGGTCCTATTATTACAGTGTATCATAGAAAAACATTTAGGGTGTATTTAACAGCTGTGTTTTTTGGTCAGATGTGGGACTATTTGGACGAAAAGGCAGAGGAGTGCGATTCCTGTGACATCGACGTGATTGGCAGCTCCTGGGAAGGTCGTGATCTGAAAGTTTTCAAGGTCAGTATAACGTTCCTATGCAGCATTCAAAAGGCAAACCACAGTACCGGCCTACTTTTCAAGTAAGCAGTCTTTAGGTCTTGCACATCGGCATAAATGTATTTAAAATTCAATTTAGTGTTATCTAAATGGCTGATTGTCATACTGTTGAAAAAAATATAATAATGTAATTTAAGCGATAGTTGACTTAGTTTTTATTTAGAATGTGTCATTCCATTAAGTTAATAGTTTATTGGCGTACTAATGAATGAGGTACGGATTGTTTAGGGAAGCTTTATAATGAGTTTATAGTTCTACATGGTACTTTCATATTGTTAGATGATGCCTCCAGGAGGTGGTAGTGACGCCCCAGCATTGTGGATTGACTGTGGAATCCATGCCAGAGAATGGATCAGTCCTGCCATCTGCCAGTACATTATAGAAAGGGTCAGTATTAATGAAGTATAAACATATATAAATCAGCATAGACGCAGGAAGAATATGGTTTTTAAATTTCGGCTTTGATTTTTGCCATATCTGTAATCCATCCGTTCATTCATTCATTTATTCATTCATTCCTTTATTCATTTATTCATTCATTCATTCATTCATTCATTCATTCATTCATTCATACATTCATTTATTCATTCATTCATTCATTCATTCATTCATTCATTCATTCATTCATTCATTCATTCATTCATTCATTCATTTATTCATTCATTCATTTATTCATTCATTCATTCATTCATTCATTCATTCATTCATTCATTCATTCATTCATTCATTCATTCATTCATTCATTCATTCATTCATTCATTCATTCATTCATTAATTCATTCATTCATTCATTCATTCATTAATTCATTCATTCATTCATTCATTCATTCATTCATTCATTCATTCATTCATTCATTTATTTATTTATTTATTTATTTATTTATTTATTTATTTATTCATTCATTCATTCATTTATTCATTCATTCATTTATTCATTTATTCATTTATTCATTAATTCATTCATTCATTCATTCATTATTTCATTCATAAATTCATAATGTTCGATAATTTACAAAAAATTGTATTTTTAGTAACTGTTTTAAAGTGGCGACTGATGAATTCGAATTATAAATTTAAATTAATTAGTATATTTAGTAAAGTTTAATAATATATTTGTACAGAAAAAAATGTTTAACAGTAAATTATACAGGTACACAACATTTAACTGACTGATGTTCCATTTCTAAGTGACCACTGTTTGACATTGCACAGCAGGAATTCGGTACTTTACTCCTGTCCTGCCGATTGCCAATGAGTATTTTTCTTTCACCACGCTATATCGTCCCCTTGGAGTTAGAAGGGCATAAACTGCCACTTTGTAAAGTGGCAGTTTAGCACCTTCTAACTCCAAGGGGATTACATGTATATATGGTATCAGTTTGAGTAACATTTTATCTAAATACACACGGGCGGGGGCCCTAGGGTAGTGGTTAGCACCGCCGCCTTTCACGCCAGAGTTCGGGGTTCGGTTCCCGGTCTCGGCGGTTTGAAAGAAACAAAAATGTTTCTTCCCCATCCACGTGTGAAAGTCAGTGTTGTGGGGAGCCTCCGTGACCGAGAGGTAGCGTGCTCGGCCTCAGACCGCCAGGGCTCGAATTTCGAATCCTGTGTCTGGAGGGTAGCGTCATCTCAATCATCTCACCATCCTCAGTTTAGCCTATATGTGCACAAAGGTGGCCTAAAGCCCGATTCATTTCATTTCATTTTTTTATCTGGTTTGACACTGGCCTGAAAACGAATATTTTTTCACTCACTTTTTTTACAGCTGACATCTGACTATGGATCTGATCCAGAAGTGACTGAAATCAGGGATTATTTCGAGTGGTTCATCGACCCAGTCGTTAATCCAGACGGCTACAACTATACCCATTACGACGTATGTATGCTAGTCTGGCCCGCAAAGGCAAACAGCAGTTTAAGATGACCACAATATTTAACTAAAAATGAATGTAGCAATAAGCCAAAATGATTTCTCGCATCTGAATCAGTCGCTTGTGATTCAGTTCTATGTAGGTCTACGTTAGTGTATGAACTATCCGTCAACTTGTTTTTAAAATCCCAGTGCTGTCATCACTACGTCAAAGGGTGTGTGTATTGCCTCACGGGGAGCCTTTTTGTTATCTTAAGCTTGCGTAGATGTAAGGACGCATGTCCTTTACACCCTTACAACGCTAAAATATTTGTCCTTAAACCATGTAGACCAAAGGTTTTTTAATTTAAAATCATCATAAATGTCTATTAAGTTAACTCTTTCTGTTTCATTTGAATATATATGTTGTAAGTCTATGGCCACTATAAATATAATATTTTAATTCTTTCAGGGAGGGGATCGTCCGTATACGTTTTAATTAATATTTTGGAAGTTGTTTTTGAGATTTATTCATATGTGCATATCACATTAATTTTATAATATCTCTAGTGTCTACTCTATCAAACACAGCAAATCTCACGGCAGTGAAAAAGTATAATGTTTGTCAGTGGCTGAGAGCAGTATTATTTTATGTGGGCGCGGTACAATCACCACATGACATCTGGTTCAACACTCTCAACAATAATAGAACCCTTCAGTACCATTACCATGCAACCCCTGGAGAATCCTGCAGGGGTTCTCCTGGGGTTGCATGGTGAATAGTACTGATGGGTTCCTTCCATAGAACCTACATGTTTTTATGATAAAATAAGGTAGAGAAAACTTTTAGAAACACAAATTTTAGCCAGAAGAATAATCACTTCAAATTGAAACTTTTACAAACGTCCCTGTCTACCTGAAAAAAATGACCACTGATATGCAACGCAGTCTTTACAAATGGGTGGTGTAAATTAAATACCGTTGTGCAGAGCCAAAAAAGTAGCAACTACTTACAAGAAAAGTCAGCAGGTCCTGTCTGTTTAAAAGCAGTTGAAAAGTAACCGGTCACTGCATTTTAGTGTTGCAAATTTTCAAATGATTCCGTGTTTTGCTTAGGACCGAATGTGGAGGAAGACTCGCTCTGATTACGGAGAGAATTGTCTGGGCACCGACGGCAACAGGAACTTCGTGGTCGGCTGGGGTGGACGTAAGTCATTCCAGTGTTAACCCAATAAACAGAAAACATTAGTATAACATTTGTACAATGTTGGACCAACGTCGCAGATGTTGGTTGTACAAATGTTATAGAAATGTTTGGTGTTTTCTGGGAGGTTAATTTTGGGCCGGAGTAGTAGACGATGTTTGCTGGAGATGACATGAGTTGACCCAGTGTTAGGTTAAAGCTATAATCCACTGTATGGACTGTATCTTTCTGGTTTTAGCTGTACCCCAGCTACCTATCAGCGTGTTGCTTTCTGGGTACAGATGTGTCCTGCTGTTCGTACACAGTGGACTACTCCTTTAAATCGTATCGGGCAAGTGGTTCATGTTTGTTAGTATATTTCCATCTGTGGTCACTCTGACAACTGTCAAATATGTTTGATGCTTGTTAACGTACCTGATATTAAGACAAAACAAGCTTGGTATACCAGCAATATTTCATGCTATTATCGATTTCGCGAAGCTGAGCAGTATCAGCAGTATTACTGGCTGATTAAAATAAGCCATCCTTGTTGATTTGAATATAATTAAATAATAATCCGGGATAATAATTGAATCCAAACGTTTTTCGTTGTTGCAATTATTACCAGCTGAAGGATATTTTTATACACAGAAAGCACCATAGACATACAAATACACATCATAAGTAAATAACAACAACAATTTAAATAACATCAACCAACAAATAATCACCATTTGTTTGTTGTTATTTTATTCTACTCAGTGGGATCCAGTTCGAATGTTTGCTCGCAGTCCTATAAAGGCCCGGCGGCTTTCTCAGAGAGTGAGACTCGATCCCTGGACGAGTACGTGTTCCCCATGAAGGACAAGTTCCGCCTGGTGTTCACCATCCACAGCTACGGCCAGTTTATGGTGTGGCCTTGGGGCTTTACCACCGAGGTGGACGTGGAAGACCAAGACGATCTGGTAAGGCCAAACCTTAAAATATTGTTGACTAAACCAAGAGACCGTAACTGCTTGCTTGAAAAGTAAGCAGTTATATCCCTTTCATTTTGGCTTTGCACGGCAGAATTACAGACCAAGATCGGCTCAAAACATGAAGCGGTTAGGACTACTGTTGTTTCATTTCACACGGCAGAATTAAAGACCAAGATCAACTTCAAATATCGCCGACTATTACTGAAGAACAGGACGATCTGTTTAAACCAAACAAACTCTGTTCTTCAGACTTACAAAGCCAAAAGTGAGTAACTGCTGACTTAAAAAATAAGTAGTAGCTGCCTTTTGGCTTTGCAAGTCAGAATTGAAGACACAGACCAATACATGACTATTCTGCCGAGCAAAGCCAAAATGCAATCAGTAACTGCTAACATACAAAGCAAGCTGTTGGCGTTGTACTGAAGTTTTGAAGATCAAGACCAACTCAAAATATCGCTCACAATTCTGCTTAGCGAAGGCTCAACATAATTAGAAAGTAAACAGTTACCGCCTTTTGGTTTTGTACGGCAGAATTGAGGACCAAGGCAACCTGGTAAGGCAATAATTCTGCCTAATTTTAACCCTTACAGCGCTGAATTAATTTGTAAAAAAACCATCGCAACTAAAGGGTTTTTTCCACCTTGAAATCATTATAAATGTCTTAGTTAGCTCTTTCCGATTCATTTGAATACCTATGTTATGGGTCTATAGAGTAAAGGGGAGCCCCTCGTGCCGAGAGTACCTGTAAGTGACCGTCGGAGCCTCTAGTGTGGGGTCACAATGGCCGACGAGGGAATCTGCCCGATCTCACCATTTAAACTCAAACTTCCTCCTCCTCCGTCGAGTCGACGGTTCCAAACAAATCATAAAACTCTTTCTCTATTGTCATGTTTATTCGTTTAACATTTGGCAACAGCAAAGCACAACCTCCGCGCACGGCACGTCCTAGCTGACTTAGCGAGAGCGAACTACGGCACGTCCGTAGTCGCCGAGTGTAACGCCTGAAGTGCGGGAAAAATACCAAGGCCGCACACTTTGCAATTGTGTGCACCCGTCACCAAGGTACGGAAACGAGGCGGTCGTCCACAACCTCTCACGTCCGAGAAGCCGGGGATAACCGCCACATTAACTGAACGACGTCAGGCTCCTACATTACCCCCGGGTGAGTGATAACGTAGAACCCAACTGACGTGTAGGAGACTGCTTCGTGCAAGTAGCGGGGTTGTAAAAATATGTAACCTCTTATAACTAAGCATAGTTTTTTTAAAAAATATAGCGAGTGTGGTAACAGCGTGGGTGGTTGAAATCGCAGCATTAAACATGAATTGTCCCATCCTCTTAACACCAACTGTCCTTTATGTATGTATTCACTAGCTGCAAGCTGCGATCAACCCATTCATTTAATTAACATAAATTTCTATTCGTAATTTAGCAATGAACTTGCTAAAAAAAATGTCTTTACATTTATATATCTGTACACAATGCTGCCAGGCCTGGCATATTCATTTACAATTTAAAAACATTGTTAATACGATGTATGCGGTTGGGCCCGCCATAGATGTCGTTAGGCGCAACTATGGCGTGAACCATCTGCACGAATCGGGCAGGAGTCTGCATTATTCGACAGACTCTAGTTTTTCGTACTGTTTGGTCGGTCGAATTTTTTTCTCGATTAGCGATATTCGCATGTTTGCTTTTGGTCGAGTCGATTACGGCGTCAGCAGCACCCGGGGTTTTACCCCGTAGATGTAAAGGTATGCGGGAATACGTTCGCAAACCACCGCCGTTCCCGTTAGCGCGGGACACGGCGGGGGCTCGCGAATGCGGCGCTACATAAGTTTTGTCTCTGTTAGACAAGTTGACTTTAACATCTATTTGCTTTGGGACTGTGGCCGATTTTTGACTGCTTCTGACTGCCGTCGACTTTTTCGTTTTAACTCTCGTCCCGTTGGACGTCGGAGTCTCCGCACTACCAGTTCTAGGTGGACCCTGTGGATTCCTACTAGATGTCCTGGTAGCCGTCGATCTCCGTGGTTTGCTTGGCGTTTTACGCTGTATTGTCGTACCTGTCGTAGGCTCGCACTCAAGATGTGCGGGCTTAACGCGATCTAAAGAGACCGTCTCAACCTTGCCTTTAACTAGGATTTTCATTACTCTGCCACTCCTCGCGACGACCTTATATGGTCCGTCGTAAGGGGCGGTCAGAGGCGGCGCAATTGCGATTCGGCGCAAGAATACATGAGTACATGTCGCTATTTCCTTGAATTGGAAAATGTTGTGTTGTTGTGTGTCACGTGGCGGACATAGACGGAGACGCGACATGGCCACGCGTAGCTTGTCTGAATAATTCTCCAAATCAGTGTTGGCGTCGACGGTGTACTGTTTAGTAAACTCTCCTGGGAGTCTAAGGGTTGTCCCATAAATCATCTCGGCAGCTGCCCTGCCTAGTCTCTCTTTAACAACTGAACGAACTCCTAAAAACACAGCGGGTAAGGTGATAGTCCACGGGTTCGGTGACTCGTGCGCCATAATGGCGGCTTTCAATTGACGGTGGAAACGTTCGACCATGCCATACAACTGAGGGTGATAACTCGTGGTACGATTCCGAATAATCCCGAATTGATTACACAAACTATCCCACAATTTGGACCCGAATTGAGCGCCCCTATCAGTGGTGATAGTGGCTGGGGTACCATAACGTGCTATCCACCCGCTGAAGAAGGCATCGGCGACCGTTTCGGCTCTAATATTCACCATAGGTATAGCTTCGGGCCAACGTGTAAAACGGTCGACGCAAGTCAGTAGATATCTAAAGCCATCAGCATAAGGTAAGGGTCCGACTATGTCTACGTGGACATGATCGAATCGCTCGGTAGGTTCAGTGAACTTTCCGAAAACTGGAGTGTTGTGACGTGAAACTTTAGCAGTCTGGCAACCCTTACAGGTACGACACCATCTAGCAATATCTATATTCATGCCGTGCCATACAAATCGGGTATTAATCAAAGGTTTGGTAGCTCTATGCGATGGATGGCCTAAACCGTGCAAGTTTGAAAAAACTTTTCGGCGAAATTTCGCGGTAAGGTACGGCAGGTTGTGTCCCGTGGACACATCACACCAGATCAATTGATTATCGAACGATTTTAATAGTTTGAACTTCATAGTGGATGTAGTCGAGTGTCTCAAACGCGTGAATTTCGCGTCATTAGCTTGGTCGAGACTTAACTCTTTATAGTCTATCGCTGGTCCATCATGTATCACTGACACTGATGGTCGTGACAGCGCATCAGCGACGAAATTTGTCTCTCCTTTCACATATCTAATATCGGTGGTGAATTCAGCGATGAAAGCTAAAGGATGTGTTTGTCGTAGGGACGCGCGCTCAGTCACGGATGACATTACGAATGTCAACGGTTTGTGATCTGTATTAACGAAAAAATTTCGTCCTTCTAAATTGTGTCTGAAATGTTTAATTGTAGCGTATACTGCCAAAAGCTCACGATCGAATGCGCTGTAGCGTGTCTCTGCTGGGTTCAGCTTCTTGCTGAAAAACGAAAGCGGCTGCCACATACCATTTAAAAATTGCTGCAAAACGCCACCGACGGCGACATCACTAGCGTCGCACGTGATGTTAAGCTGGGCCGTAGAATCTGGGTGCACCAGAAGCGTAGCGTTTGCCAATATCTGTTTTGACTCGAAATCGAATCGAAATTTGACTTCGGTGACAGTCTGGTATGTCCTTCGTTGGCAGCTGTCAGTGGATTATTGAGTAGTGTCAACTTCGCGGCGCAATGCGGTATAAAACGGTGGTAGTAATTCACCATTCCCAGTTATCTACGCAATGCTCTTTGTTTTTCGGGTTTAACGAAATTAACAATTGCGTCAACGGCGCTGGGTAACGGCGAAATTCCTTCGGCGCAGACGTGGTGACCTAGGAAACTTAATTCAGTTGTACCGAACTGACACTTTTCAGGACCAATGATAATTCCGTATTCAGATAGTCGAGCAAAAAGAATTCGTAGATGTTTCTTATGCGTTTTATGATCTGGGCTGGTTACCAGTAGGTCATCCAAATAAACAAAAACGAAATCAAGTCCGCGTGTAACGTGGTCTATAAAGCGCTGAAACGTTTGACAGGAATTTCTTAGACCAAACGGTGTTCTAGTGAAATTAAACAAGCCAAAAGGTGTAGTAACGGCAGTCTTGTGTACGTCGGACGGTTCCACCGGAATTTGGTAATAAGCCCTGACCAAGTCGATCTTTGAAAATTTTTTCGATCCGGCTAAAGGCTGCGTAAACTCTTGTATATGAGGAATCGGATAACGGTCCGGTACGGTCTGTGCATTCAAACTACGGTAGTCCCCGCATGGTCTCCAATCGCCGTTTTTCTTTGGCACCATGTGAAGCGCTGAGGACCACTCACTGTCGCTGGGTTCAATGACCCCTATTTTTATCATCTCATCAAACTCGCGTTTTGCGGTAACCAGCTTATCGGGTGCTAAACGTCGTGGTCGTGCAAACACCGGGTGTCCTTTAGTCACAATCTTGTGTGTTATACCGTGTTTAACGCTCTCACCCTTTGTCGTAGGGCGTGTCAGTTCCGGGAACTGGCCGAGGAGTTTTGTGTACTCATTCTGAACGGTGTCAACTCTGTTCAATGACAGAGGTTTAATCGATGAGAGTGAAGCGGCAATAGCGAGACCTGTACGCATGTCCCGGAGACATCTGCTTCTCAAGTCTACGAGCAAATTAGAGTGAATTAAAAAATCAGCCCCGATTATGGGTTGCTGCACATCTGCCACTATGAACGTCCATGGATATTCGCGCTTTAAGCCGACATCGACGACGCGTTTACAGTTGCCGTAAGTATGTATAGTACTGTTATTAGCTGCCACCAGGGGGAGACTGTCAGCGTCCGAAATCCCGTTAGCGCAAGATTTCTGTAGAACACTGACAGCTGCGCCCGTGTCGATTAAATATCTGCATTTATGTCCTTTATCGGCGACATATAATAACTTAGAGTGTAATAACGCGATATTTGCTACTTCGCGCTGACCTAATGTGACATAGTATGAACAGGGTTCACTGCACAAGCGCGCCTTTTCACCATAAGTTTGGTGGTAATAGCAAACCTGTGCAGTGGCTGTGTCGGTCGGTTGTGCGACATTAGGCCTGAACATTAGGAGCAAATGCAGGCGCATGAGCATAGTTATTTGCTCGTCACGTCCTTTATTTCTTTTCCTCTCTGATGTAGTCACGGTTTCTAGTTTCTTAATTCGCCTAGACAAATCCTCCAACAAACCAACTAGTTTGGTGGTTTCTTCTACCTTAATCTCTGCGACCCCCGGCTTACTCTCTTCGACGTCCTCTTCGGCTGCCAGTGCCCGGTCGGCCAAAACGGCCAAGCTTTCGAGGGTGGCACTGTCGGGTTGAATCACCATATGGGCTCTGATGGAAGCGGGCATCTGGCGGATGAATGCTTGACGAATTACAGCTTTCCCCACCACAGCTTTGGTGCCGAAACCTGCAGTCTTCTGCAGACGCCGCAGGAAACGCGAGGGAATGTCATTACCAATCTTCTTGCCAGAGATAACTTTGTTATCCTTTTCGGGTGTGGTCAAACCTCGTCTCTCGATCAAGATCGCTTTCAGGCTGTCGTATTTATTGGACCTGAAAGGCTGAAGTAGCACGTCCCTCACGTCCGATGCGACCTCGCCCGAAAGTGCAGCGCAGGTTAAGCTGTACCTCTCATCATCATCGTTGATCTGGTGAAGAGCAAACTGAGTCTCAATTTGGTTGAACCAGAGTTCAACATCCGAAGCGTAGAAAGTGGCAATTCTGAACTTTGGTAAGTTCGTAGCACGTCTCTGCGACTGTCTACCGAGCGGTGAAGAACTCCTTGAGGAGTCGCTCCTAGAGTGAGAAGTCATACGTTCAGCTCATGCAATTCGAGCGAAATCAGCTTTGAGGCGTTGATATTCCTCATCTGCCTCTCGGAATCGAACCTCATTGTCCTCACTGTCTTGACGATAATCATCTTTAGGTCTAGCACCCGAACCTTCTAGGGGCGTTGACATGAAGCCTTCACTGTCGTACTGCTTTGACATTATGAAGTAGTGTTTTTAAATTATCTAACTAGTGAAGCATCTGAGATAGCTGGCCTATTGGCTCTATGTCTATCACAAATGTGTTTAAAATGGCATGTTGTATTAACACATGTCAACTATTTTGACGCGCCGTGCGCGGATAGGTTGTGCGTTGCCGTGTAAATCAGATGAAAAATGTCTGTAATATGCTGAATCTTATTGTAGAATTGTAGACTGTAGAAAATGTTCATGCTATGTCGCATGTTGCGAGAAACGGGGGTTGCAGATTAGTTGAAAATGCGTCGCTGAAGTTTCACCTAAATGCTGTGCACTAATTCACAAAGGTATATATTGATTGAAGTGAAAACTGAAGGTCTATATTTGACATAAAACATTTTCACTTATTCACACACATGCAAAATGGTACCGTGAAAACCGTAGGTCGAAGTGGTACATAAAAAATAATATGCCAAATACAATTATGAAATGCTATGCTAAGCTAGGATAATAGTATTTTGTAAATCGACCTGGGTGAAAAAAAAAAAATTTCACGCAAGTCGAAAAACACATTCAAATATTTGCAATGTTTCGCGATAGCGCAACTATCAAATCGAATATTTCTGTATTTAGGAAAAAATTTAAGCTTTAGAAATAAACTATCGTGAGAAAATTTCGTTCTCAAACTGATAGACTAAATGTGACTGCGGAGAAAAACAGTTACATTTATGATTTTAGAATAATATTTAAAACGTGACTGACAGTAGTCTATGCTGATTAATGATATAGTATATCATTTCGCTGAAAAATGATGTCTGTGATGAACATTCCACGTTTTTTTTTTTATAATGGTACGTTCATCACCGAGTCATTCTCATAAACGTCCGAATCAATCGCTCGCATCGATTCATTGATTGACGTATAAACCGACTGTCTTCGTTGCGGTTGTGTTTATGTCGTCTGTGGTGGGTGTGTGCGTGATGTATTGTCGGTGCTTACAGCCTGTGCGGCAGGCAGCATGTGGCTTACAGTCTGTGACGGCATGCTTGGGGCGGTATGTACATAGTATATGGTCAGCATCCTCATCTCGCCTCACATTAGCATATTCATTACCTACTGCATTCCCAAATAAGGCGCTAAATAGGCTAGAACGATTACAAACACCGAAGGGCGTTTCAAAGTGAACAAAAATCTCACACAATTAGTGGTACAATTTGTTTTCGAAACAACTTATTTACATTTCTTCTCCCTCAATCGTTTTGAAAAAGAAAATTTATAAACAATTTGAAAAAAATTATTACAACCAGTCCGTGTAAAATTTGATGCATGCCGGTTAGGGCGGAGCACGTGGGTGCCCACGGCGGGCGATGAGCTAAGTTAGGGACACCAGCGTCCAAAATGGCGCACACCTACCAAATACATGTACAATATTCAGCATTCTCTGAAATAACATATGATAATAGTACAAAATATTGACCTACGGTCCTGGGAATATTTTAAACAGACCAAACAAGACCGTTTATTGACATTCATTTAGGGAAACAATTTATTTTGGCCCTAAACCTATTAATGGTTACCCGAGTCGAAGCGATATTTATAATTTCTGTCGATTTTGCAGAAAAAAATCGGAAAAAATGACGAGATTTCGTCTATGGACTTTAAAATCAAGTTACCCAATTATGGTAATCAACGATAAAAATTGAGTTACCAAAAATACCCACTTCCTACTCGCCTACAGTGGCATTAATAGGATGAAGGCATTAAACAAACTCTTACAATTAACAAATGATAGACTAAGTCTATGAGAATAATTTTCAGGATTCTTCTAGAGAAACCGACAAGGTCGCCATCTTGAAAAGGCGCCAAGCACGTGGGATTTCGTCCAAAATTTTAGAAATTTACGCCGTTTTCGACGTAAAGAAACGTGCTTCTCCTCTGATAACTCTTTCTGACTAATTTAAACTGGCATATAAATAATGACCCACAGTTTTCACGTACCTGATGAAAAAAATGCTATTGATTTTTTTCAAAAAATCCCTTAAAATTAATCAAAACTATCCTTGAAAACAGTGGTTTTCAACTGGCGTCTAGGTGAAAACACTGTTGCGTAGACGATCAGTCGTCAGGGGTCACCAGTATGGAGTAAAGGGGAGCCCCTCGTGCCGAGAGTACCTGTAAGTGACCGTCGGAGCCTCTAGTGTGGGGTCACAATGGCCGACGAGGGAATCTGCCCATTTAAACTCAAACTTCCTCCTCCTCCGTCGAGTCGACGGTTCCAAACAAATCATAAAACTCTTTCTCCACTTGTCATGTTTATTCGTTTAACATTTGGCAACAGCAAAGCACAACCTCCGCGCACGGCACGTCCTAGCTGACTTAGCGAGAGCGAACTACGGCACGTCCGTAGTCGCCGAGTGTAACGCCTGAAGTGCGGGAAAAATACCAAGGCCGCACACTTTGCAATTGTGTGCACCCGTCACCAAGGTACGGGAACGAGGCGGTCGTCCACAACCTCTCGCGTCCGAGAAGCCGGGGATAACCGCCACATTAACTGAACGACGTCAGGCTCCTACAGGTCTACGGCCATTAGAAATATTTCTACTCTTACAGTGCGGGGATCTACTTAAGTAGTCAGAATCTGACGTCTACAGATGTCAGACTCTCATGACTAAAGTCGATAACCGCACTGTAAGAGTTAAATTACTGGTTGGTCTAAGCAGCTACTTATCGCCATAAATTAAACATACTAGTATCTCAAAAATAGTCAGTGTGGAATTCTTACTTTATAAACACTGATAAATACAACATATTTATTTGATCGAAATCATTTTTTTTTAATTTTCACTGACTTCAGGACTACATAGGTGGCGTTCTCATAGATGCGGCTAACGCAGTGCATGACACTGGATACTACCACAGGCGCAGCAATGGTAAGCTTACCACCTGTACTATTCTAAAAAGGGTAGATATATCCAAAAGGCACAGCAGATTCACCATGTGTTGGTGTAATGTTGAAGCGTTGAAAAATATGTTGGAACAAAATTGAACCAGCACAGGGCCATTATGTTGTGTCGCGCCTGTAATCGTTTTTTAAACTCTTTAAAAGTTTGCTTTCTGAAGTTGAAATGTGTATCCAGTAAGCAAGATACATAAGCATGCAAAATGTTTTACATTGTTTCTTCATTGTAGTCGTTTTTTACATGCTTAGTTTGTTTTATTTGAAAGTTGAATCATTTCTATTGGGAATGAAATGAATGTTTAAACATCAAGCTTTGCAAATGTTTGGTCTCAAATTAAACAAATATCAACAATGTTCACCCGCTTTAGGTTGTGTCTTGCTACCACGACCAAAAAGTTGGTGAGAATTCCAGGTATTTGTTTCAAATAAATCAATAAACTTAACTGTGGGAACGCTTTGCTACAGCTGTCTCGCTCGGTTGAATCACTGTGATTGTTGGCGGCGTCTCCGGATAATGTCTTATAATGTGTTATTAATCCATAAATTTTGTTTTACTAAAAATATTAAATTCTAACAGCACTAGTGAATTATTCTTCATATAATATCATTTAATTTTCTGAAAAATGTGTGATGCAACTGGTTTTCTGTAGATTGGTCACAGATGCATAATATTATGTATAATAGGAAATAGTAATGGTATGAAGTAAAAGTGTTGTAAACATGGAATACAGACAAAAAATAAAAAAATATTATAATCATAATCATGAAATGAGATGAGTAACGTTATTATTTGCTAAATGTTTTGTTTTAATGTGTACTTCTCAGGTGATATGGCTGGAAACACTATTGACTGGGGCAAAGGACAAATCGGTTAGTTAGTTAGTTAGTTAGTTAGTCAACCCTTACAGCGCTGATATATGTTTGTACAAACCATGGAGAACAAAGGGTTTTGTTCAATTTGAAATTATCATAAATCTTTTTCTGCTTCATTTGAATACTTATGTTATGGGTCTACGACCACTATATACTTGTCTTTAATTCTTTCAGTGTGGGAACCGTCTTTAGACGTCAGAATTTGACGTTTTAAGGCGTGAGATTCTGCCATCTGAAGACGGTCCCGCGCTGAAAGAGTAAAATAAGTTCGCTATTTTGAGTATTGCAAATTATAATATTTCTGTCGATGACATTCAGTAGGCCCCTATGGAATACTCAGCCTACTCAAAACATGGTATTTCTTCACATATAATCTGCATCGTAATAGATGGACATTATGCGATAGTGTACATGTACAGCTATTGTCGAAAAGGTATATATTTCAAAAGCAATACATGTCAATAAATGTCGCTCTTTATTAAAGTAGATAAATGATTTATAAAATCTAGGCATTAGTTACATGTAAGATAATATATATATTTTTTTAATATCATTTTCCATATATAGCACATTGTCTTTAGGAGTAGGACGTAAATGGTCGGCATTAGTGCGTAAATGGACATTAGCACAATCCCTTTTAGTCAAATGGTGCATGTCTGGGGCAGTATTCTCGTACAAGTTACGATATATCGTAGGCTTCTGATTGATACGACCAATCAGAAGCCTACGATATATCGTAACTTGTACGAGAATACGGGCCCTGGGTTTTAACCCTAAAACCGCTAAGCGCGACTACACTAGTTTTTAATTTGTTTTATTAGCCGTTTAAGTCACAGTGATTGGGATCGAAAAGTGTGTTTAAATATCAAGATTTCAAATATGAGTGATTTTCACCCTTTTAAAGTTGTGGGTCGCGGTAGCGAGACACAACTTCAAGTGAGTGAAAAATAAAATTATTTAATTTACCGGTTTAAGGCTTAAATTATAGATGGTAAGGCTCAATTTCTAAGTCTCCAATGGACACCTTACTGTTGTAACACACTCGATTTGTTATATTCAACAGAAGCTAAATACGCCTACTTGCTTGAGGTGAGGGACGATGGGGAGTACGGGTTCCTGCTGCCAGAGGAGCAAATCATAGAAGTTGACGAAGAAATCTACGCCGGTATCAAAGCCATGGCTCTGGAAATGAAACTAGAATTGGAAGGATAACATTGTAAAGAAATAATTCACGTAATGAAATAAAACGTTTGAAATGTGTATACAGTTGTTGTCTGTTTCCTCGTGAATTGGCGTTGAGCAAGATATACTGTATGTCTAACATTTATAGTAAGTGAGATATATCCCTGTTTTATTATTTTTTACTACTAAGCTGCTGTCCCTGCCCTGCCCTGCCCTGCCCTGCCCTGCCCTGTCCTGTCCTGTCCTGTCCTGTCCTGTCCCGTCCCGTCCTGTGCTGTCCTGTCCTGTCCTGTCCTGCCATGTTATGCCCTGCCCTGGCTCGCCCTACCTGTTTTGCCCTGCCCTGCCCTATCCTGCCTTGCGCTGCCCTGCCCTGCCCTGCCCTGCCCTGCCCTGCCCTGCCCTGCCCTGCCCTGCCCTGCCCTGCCCTGCCCTGCCCTGCCCTGCCCTGCCCTGCCCTGCCCTGCCCTGTTCTGTAATATATGCTGTGCTGTTCCTCTCTTGTCCTGCTCTGTCTAATCCTGACCTGGCTTGGCCTACCCTGTTCTTTTTTTATCATTGCTGTGAAATATCGCTTCTGACGTAAATTTCAAATTCAACCCAACACTCGTGCGAATGCAAACAGATTCAGATTTCATTTCATTGACATTAGGTATTGGAAAACAAACAAACAAACAAACAAACAAACAAACAAACAAACAAACAAACAAACAAACAAACAAACAAACAAACAAACAAACAAACAAACAAACAAACAAACAAACAAACAAACAAACAAACAAACAAACAAACAAACAAACAAACAAACAAACAAACAAACAAACAAACAAACAAACAAACAAACAAACAAACAAACAAACAAACAAACAAACAAACAAACAAACAAACAAACAAACAAACAAACAGACAGACAGACAGACAGACAGACAGACAGACAGACAGACAGACAGACAAACAAACAAACAAACAAACAAACAAACAAACAAACATTATAGTACATGACAGTAGTCTGTCAACACCAAGCTCATATATGATCGCTGTCGTCACAGCCACCTTTAAAGGCTCCCACACATCGCAAAGACTCCTCGCGATTGCTTAAAACGCGACGGTCGTGGCAGGTTTTAGAAAATTGCAGACAAGCTGGTTCTACGACGGCAGTATGTCACACCGGAGAGACTGCTACCGACTTGGCGTCGTAAGCTATAGCAGCGATCCTAGTGGTGACCGTGTATAGGCCCCCAGTGGGTGTTCCGGAAGCAATATTGAGATCGCGTCACAACACATGCCACGCCGCAACTACCGTCTACGACGGCTAAGATGGGCCACGACTGAAGGCTCCCTTCACTCGTGTCACCAGTGTCTCTATCTCTACTTCAGACACTGGTCATCTTCCCCAGATCAGCTAATATTAACCACCAGGGGACAGGGATTTCACAGCAACTCTCTGTACTGCCGCATCTAGGTGCGTGGGAAAAAGCCCGCTTCTTTCAGAATGATGGCCTCACAGAGTGCAAAATAACTCGATTCATGTTATTACCATTGACGCTTCTGAAAATGAGATAAAAATATCTAGGCTGAATATACACTGATATATACCGTATGTAGTAAAAATTGTGCTTAGCTCATACTTTTAAAAACTCCATTAAATTAATTAGCAATAAATATAAAATTGAAAGTGGAACACTCATGGATACCCTCAGGTTTGTATGACGAGCACTGCGTGCACAAATTCCCATGTGTTGGCAGCGGATGGGCAGGTGTACATTTAAACACAACTGGCCAATCACGATCTACCTCACCGCTGGTGGCTCATTTATGAACTGCTGGCTGCTGGTTGGCAGACGGTGACGTAACAGACGACAGAGACCCATGGTGTTGGATATGTGTAAGTGCCACACAAAATCTCAGTGGGTGACTGTGACACTCACTGATAGCTGAGTGTAAAGGCTCCCACACACCGCAAAAACTCCCGACGATTGCTTAAAACAAGACGGTTGTGGCGAATTGAGAGAATCGAAGACAAGCTGGTTCTACGATGGCCGCATGCCACACCAGAAATACTGTAAACCGACTTTGCTGTGTAAGCTATTGCAGCGATCCTAGTGGTGACCGTGTGGCACCCTCTAGTGGAAGTCCAGGAAGCAACAGTCAGCCAAACAATATATCAAGATGCCACACTTGACTCGAATCTTGATATATTGTTTGGCTGACTGTTGATGCCACACTTGACTCGAAGGGCAGGGGCCCTAGGGTAGTGGTTAGCACCACTGCCTTTCACGCCAGAGTCCGGGGTTCGGTTCCCGGTCTCGGCGGTTTGAAAGAAACAAAAATGTTTCTTCTCCATCCACGTGTGAAAGTCAGTATTGTGGGGAGCCTCCGTGACCGAGAGGTAGCGTGCTCGGCCTCAGACCGCCAGGGCTCGAATTTCGAATCCTCTGTCTGGAGGACAGTGTCATCTCAATCATCTCACCATTCTCAGGAGGTTCTCCTGGCCCAGTTTAGCCTATATGTGCACAAAGGTGGCCTAAAGCCCGATTCATTTCATTACTTGACTCTAAAAGATACAATTGCAGCTGCTTTGGCAGTTGTGTCGCTTTTGAGTAGACTAAGAAGTCAAAAAGGGAGGTTATGGAGTCATTCGTGGCTGCTTCGGCATACACACCCAGGTGCTAACAATTATCAGTACAAGGAATTGGAACTCCGCAAAATCTCCCGACGGTTACAGTGGACGGACATAGTTTTATCATCTTCTTTTTTTGGACTGGGACTCTATGACAATGCGTTTTCATGGTGGTGACATATAGAAGCGGCTGCGCCTCCCACATATCCACGAATGCGTCCTCTTTTTCGTCGGTCCACTAGGCCATTTTTAGTTACCATGGATGAAATCAGGTCAGATGACTTGAAAGTCACATGACCTAATGCTACTTTCTGATTTGATAAACAAACTCTGACAGTTTGATCGCGTCGTACGACATGCTACACCGCAACGATGGTCTACGACGGCTAAGACTAGCAACGACTAAGTCTGTACATGTCGACAGCATCCGACGCGACGGAAATCGACGAAATCGTAGTCGTGGGAGTGGCCACACCACACCGATTGTTTAAGATTACCGTGGCGTCTTAAGCAATCGGAGACAGTCATTGCGGTGTGTGGGAGCTTTAGTAAGACAGTATCAAATTGTATTGACGACAAATGCAAAAATAATGGTAATATTGGCACACAACAGACATTTATGCATCATCACCACTTCTACGTAGGCCTAGATATCCTATAGTTATAATTATTTTAGAAATAATAAATCAATTTAATCCACCCGAACATGTCTGTTGAGGTAGCCTAAAGTGCAAAACACACCAACACGAGCTCGATTAGGCACGCGACGTCCAACGCGACATGTGAGGCGCGAAAAACGGCGCGACGCGCGACAAAAATGTAACAGTTTTGAAAATTATCGCGTTGCCTATCGCGCTCGCGTACGTCGTCGCACTGGTATGTTTTGAAAACGATCAATTTAGTGTGTTTGATGACCAACGCGACGTCGCGCGCAAAATCGCGTTGGTGTGTTTTGCGCTTAACACAGAATCCAGTGAATGAAATATACAATTTTGCTGAAATAACAGAAGGTCTATAGGTCCTACTATGAAATAATAAAATGGATAAAACAATAATATTGATGACAGTATTAGTAACTGATTACTTTAATCCTTAAAGCGCTGAATTAATCTGTAAAGAAACATCGCAACCAAAGGGTTTTTTCACCTTGAAATCTTCATAACTCTGAGTTAGCTCTTTCCGATTCATTTAAATATTTATGTTATAGGGGTCTACAGCCATTAGAAATATTTCTACTCTTACAGTGCGGGGATCTATATACAGACGTCAGATTCTGACGACTAAAGTCGATCTTTATATTCTAGAATCTGACGTCTATAGGCGTCAGATTCTGACGTCTCAAGTTTATCCCGCACTGAAAGAGTGAACCATTTATTATGTCGTAGAACGATAACACAGGTATTCAAATGAAGTGGAAAGAAATAGCTAAGACATTTATATTGATTTCAAATTTTAAAAAACCGTTTGGTCTCTTAGTTTATATAAAAATATTTCAGTCCTGCAAGGCTTAGTTATATTGTTGCTTCCCTTCGCTTGGCAGAATAGATCTATGTATAGAACGCAATTACCTTACTGCCCTGCAAAGCCAAAAGGCAGTAACTGCTTACTTTTTAATATGTTCAAGTAAGCAATTATTGCCTTTTGATTTTGCAGGGCAGCATACTAACGATGTGTTATTTTTATCGCAGCTTCAAAACATAGAATTGATCAAAGATCTTCCACGCAGGCTCGCTGGTATTGAGGGAGGGAGTAGGGGATCAATTGACACGGGCTTCTCTCCGTCTGTCTTTAATCAGTACAGGATGGATCGGACCTTATGACCCCCATTACCATTAAATGGCAACTCTTTTAAACCTGTGGTTTTTCATTTTCTCTAATTTCTAATTTTCAAAAAAGGATATCTTTACAACCAGAATCGTAAAACAAATTATCGACCTCTCTTTATACTAGCAATCCTGAAAACTCTTGCATTCGCCGTCTCGTTAATGGTATTAGCCAATTGTTGGCATTTTGTAAAACTAAATTTATATAAAGTAAACCACACCTTGTGTTATGAATTTAATTATACAACAATTCCCACCCACTCAAATCATATGGATGACCGACCGCGGCTATTTGCCTTTTTAGCATGTTTAGACTGTCGACTGCTGGGACTAAAATGTGGATACACATATAGCTAGCGGAATCATTAGACAAGTTCTTTTGGAACTAAAGTAGAAACAAAGCTGGTAATTCGCTTTTGATTAGTGAAGTATGCGGTCTATAATTAGCCAATTTTTATATCTGCCGCAAGTCTGCCGCGACTACCCTGTGGATATTAGTGGATACCAATAAAAATAATGACGCTTGTCCGATACTGCTTTAATGCCCGGACAAAAGTTACAGATGATGGCTGAACTTTGAGGTATAGTTGTGCTGATCATAATGAAACCCATCCCAGCAAGTACAAAACATTTGTATAACATTTGTACAATCTTAGAACAAACGTCGAAGACGTTGGGCTGACGTTGTACAAATGGTATACAAATGTTTTTTGTGTTTGCTGGGATCGACAGCTAAAGGTGAATGTAAAGATTCTAGACAGGAAAGGTTTCTCATTGGATCTGCTGCGACGCCTGGCGAATTGAAGCACAACTATATTGATTGTAGCAATGCTATTGCGACAGGAGAATTTGGTAGATATCCTCTTTCTAATATTATTTATAGTCGTATAATGATTAAATATTGGTGCTGACTGGAATGAGGCACTAAAAATGTGATGCAGCCTATAAATAATCTAAAATAATTGTGGAAACTGATTGGAATAACAGGATGTCAGTATCTCCTAGATTTAATGTTGTTAAATTGTTTTTGTTCAATATACATTTTGTAATCATCTAGACGAAATTGGTAAGATTAGATATATATTTTCAAGAATAAAAACAGATAACTGTGCATAACTAGATAACAGATAACAGATAACTAGAGGTAATTCAGGAGCGTTCCTAGAGAAGATGAGCAATCATATATGTATGCCTACGATGAGCGTATCCTATGTAGTCTGGGAGCAAAGTTTCAAAAAGCTGCTAGTTTTTGAGTTCACTTGATCCAAAAAGTGGCAAAGGTCTGATATGTACATATGACAGGAAAATATCCCTGGAACAATAATAGGGTGGGTGTAGAAGTTGATTGTGGCAGCAAAGTTTTCAAAATGAGGGATGTTTAAGGGTACCCTCGATCCCCAAAGACTGTACATTTTTAACCCCAGGTTATTAAAAACCCAAACCACAATCTCTATAGACAATTTTTAAATCACTGTCGTTCATATTTCTCTTTTAATGAAGATAAGTTGACAAATTATTAGATTTTCAATTTTTTTCACAAAACATACATCCACCTTTAAAGCGCTGTAAGTCAATATTAAAAAAACAATTAACAGAGTGCGTAGAATGTAATTTTGCCGTTTCCTGTACATTTCTATGATTATGATTATGCTAATGTCTGTTGACTTCATTTGGTACACCGGCCATCTGATAACACTATATCAAATTAGAAAAATTCTACCTTATTGTGTGGAGGACTTATGAGGCAAAAGAGCGGATGAGTTACTCTCACAAGTTACATTTTTTCGACCTCTGTAATAACATAATCATCATTATTATGGTTATAAACAATTTTATTACCACTTTGGCCACATTTTGTCATTGGATATATTCAGGGTGAAACAGATGTGAGGTTTAGAGTTTTTTCATTAAATGTAAACCCACCCTTAGGGCACTGAAAGTCAATAATTCAAAAAAACTTGAACACAGTTCGTAGTATGTAATTTTCCGTTTTCTGTACATTTGTATGATTATGAACATGCTAATTTCTGCTGACCTCATTTGATAAATCTGTCATCTGGTACCACTATGTCAAATTATAAAAATCACACCTTGTTGCATTAAGGACTTGTGAGGGCAAAAGTCCAGATGGGGTACTCTCATTAGTTACATTTTGTCGACCCCTTGTAATAAGAAAGTTGTCATTCTTACAGTTACAAACAGCTTTAAATCCACTCTTGCCACATTTTGTCATTGAATATAATCTGGACGAAACATATCTAAAGTTTAATATTTTTTTAAGAAAACGTAGACCCACCCTTAGAGCGCTGAAAGTCAATATTACAAAAATATATAAACTCATTTCGTAGTATGTACACGTTTCCGTCAACTGTACATTTGTATGATTATGAGCATGATAATGTCTGCTGACCTCATATTTGTCATCTGGTACAACTATGTCAAATTTAAAAAAAACCTACCATGTTGCACTAAGGACCGGATGAGGTATTCTCAGATATATATTTTTTCGACCATTTCGTATTAACAAAATCTTTTTTTTAATAATTATAAACAGCTTTAATACCACTGTTGCCACATTGTCTCATTGAATACATTCCAAACGAAACATTTATAAAGTTTTGATATTTTTGACAGAATAAATCGAACATTAGAGGTCAACAGGTGCTGGTTTTTTTAATATTTTCACTGTTCACCAAGACGACTCTTATTTGAACTAATCCTATGATAACTTTCCTAGTGATAAAATAGGAACTAGACGATTTTAATATGTTTAATATGTCCACAGATAAAAGATAAAAAAGTTAATAATATGTATTTTTAGCCAAATTAATACAATATATATCTAATTTTAACACCTAGAAGAGTATCTGGTGCAGCCATAATTGTGTTTGTCACAATGCCATCAGCCATGTAGCTTCATTTCTCAGAAGTGTGTTGTTTTCACATAATTCTTTTTTCTTGGACAATGCAAAGACGAATTGATAAATCACCTTTTGATATCACCAATATCACCCAAAGATTCTGTAATGCCTGAAATTGTTCACCATCTTGGATTACTGCCTGAGGTGGCATCAAGAAGCATTTGTGAGGGGAGGACGTATCAAGGGTTAAACTCGTTCTGCTAAGTGCATCATAGTGCCAATGCCTGAATATTTCATGTCATAACTAAAATCAACTGCAGCATATATTCGAGAAGAATATATATATAGATATATATAGCAATGATTCAATAAATGTTTGTCTCCTAAATGCAAGTTTTTTATGCTGAATCATATTAACGGAACGTCCTGTTCTATTCACTTGGATAATTGACACCATACAACACCAGCATTTCCGTTATCCAGAGACACTGCTAATAAGCCCAGTGATTTAAAGTGAAATAAATGTGGGCCAAGTGCATCATACCACTTAGCCAACGATCTAAGTACTACTACTACTATCTGCATTATGCCTCTGCTCATTTAATTATGTTTTACTGTTGTATACCTTAAATTCATAATGATGGTATCAGACATTACTTTTATCAGACGTTTTTCTCAATATGTGGGATTAATCATTGCTAATAATGCTGCCTTCGAAAGTTTATCACGAGCAACGTCTTAAAACTCTAAACATTAGGAAAAGTCAGTGATTGTTCCTAGCTGTTTGCTGCTGGTGGGAAAGGACTTATAGAATGTAACTGACTTCTCACTGGTGTTTGCCATTATGTGGCCATAGTATCATATATTTTCTGTATGCTAGCAAGTACATATACGTGTAAAAGTACTATACTAACAGCATACATCTCTCCTTAAATATACTTGGCCAGTATAATCAAATTTTATCATGTACTATATTCTAGTATGAATATAATTATTTTTAAAAGAACAAAAAAGTATCTGAAATATTACACAACATTTAAATTACCAATTGTGCGGTTTTGTGCTTTGTAGATAATTATTTATTATCTATAATTATGTATTTATCATTTAGTATTTCAAGACACAGATAAGAATGAATTATTATGACCATGACAAAGTCAACATAAACTCATTTGAGGTGATTGTTATAGATATGTCATAAAAAAACTTTAGACCCTGCCTTCCCTTTGCAGGCATATTACCCATATTACCCAACGTTTGACCATTGGCAACACGTCACCATGTTATGGGCCTTAATGAGCTTCGTAATGTACATTCTAACCAAGGAATCTAGATTCCTTGTTCAACTATCAGTGGGACAGATCTATATCTGCTACCATTGACACCCTTTTTAATGACTAAAATATTGCCAGCAATCTAATTATATCAGCCTGTGGTCCCACACAATCCACAACACATTACTGACTGTGACGTAAGACAGATTTGTATTCCACCTGGTGGTGGGAAGAGTGGTAATAAATCTGTTTATAACTATACAAATGAGGATTTTGTTGTCACATAGGGTCGTCAAAATGTAACTAGTGAGAGTACCCCTTTCGGACCTTTGACCTCATAAATCCTTCATGAAACAAGATAAGGTTTTTCTAACTTGATATGATGGAACCAGATGACAGATATACAAAAAAAGACATTAGCATGCTCATAATCATACACATGCAGAGCAAACGAAAGAGTTATATTCTACAAACTTTTTGATTTTTTTTAAATATTGACTTTCAGCGCTCTAAGGGTGGGCTCACGTCTTCTGAAAAGTATCATAACTTCACCTATGTTTTGTCGGAAATGTATTTATTGACAAAATATGGCAAGGGTGGTATTAAAGTTGTTTATAACTATAAAAAATAAAAAATATATTATTACAATGGGTCGACAAAATGTAACTAGTGACCTCATAAGTCCTTCATGCAACAACTTATGGGTTGTCAAATGGGACATAGTGGTACAAGATGAGTGATGGACCAAATGAGGTAAGCATACCTTTGCATGCTCATATCCATGCAAATTTACAGGAAATGGAAAAGTTACATCTGGAGAACAAAGCTACCTTTAATTTGGAATATTGACTTTCAGCGCGTAAAGAGTGGGTTTATTTTTTCTGAAATATTTCAAAACTTTAGTAATATGTCATTCTGTATGTGATAAAAGAGAAATGGGAATTACACAGATTTGAAGATTGTTGAAAACCTTTGTGTTTTGAATTTTAAATTACCTGGTGCTGCAAAAAATGCAGTATTTAGGCTCGAGGGTACCCTTGAACATCCCTCATTTCAGGGACTTTGCTGCCACAGTAAAGTTCTACACCCACCCTAATGATGTCCTAGGAATATTTTCCTCTCATAATAACAACTCAGACCTTTGCCACTTTTAGGCAGTACAAAACGAAAGTTCGAGTTCCTTTTACAGATGCAAATGATTATGGTTATTATAATTTTTTACGTTGGTATAATTATAAAGCGACACAATATCATTATAAGTGTATCGTACTGTTGATTTTGGTTGGTGCACAAGTGTGTGTAGGCCTACAACTTTCAGTATTGTGATGTCTTGGCAATGTATTGGCTGAATAAACTCGTCTTGTCTTGTCTCTTGAAGAGATGACTGTACAACTGCTAGAATATGGCTGATCTCCTCGTATTTAGGAGAGGTATATCGTCCCCTCAGAGTTAGAGGGTGCTCAAGTGCCACTTTGTAAAGTGACAGTTTAGCACCTTCCAACTTCGAGGGGACGGTATATACCAGATCAATGTGCAAATAATTATAACAAAGAGCTCGCGGGCTCGTGTATTTAGAAAATGACAGTTTATTCCAGCAACATTATCTCACCAATGGGTCAACGTATCACGTGGATTAGTAGGGACATTGAGCGCGCCCTGGTGAGCACTGTTGAACTGTTGTCTGATCACAGCAAGTTACGAGAAAAGACATCTCAAGACAATACAAATTCTCACATGCCAGACGTGTCTCGCCATGCGTCGTACAGTGTCGTAGACTGTGTACCAACATTAGTTTATTGTCTTTTGTAGGCTGATATATAGGCCCAACTGTGACTGAAAATATTGGCAGTGTGTAATTAAAAAAAAATGTAAACAGCGATGAACCCTTTAACCGCCAAATTTTTCATTTTGAATTTTTACCCACTTGAAGTTGTGTCTCGCTGACGCGACCCACAACTTCAAGTGAGTGAAAATTATTCAGATTTGACAAAATGGAGGTCAACTCTTCTCCAATCTTGCTGGTTGGTGTCACATTTTATCTCTAACTTTTTTAAAATGTGGTACTTAATGTGCTAATAAAAAAAGAAAACCCGAATATATGCGGTACCGACGGTTAAAGGGTTAACTAAATTGTACTGAGTCGGACGTCTGGACGTCTATCCACGTGTGTAGGCCTATCTGTACCATCTTACTGCACATCACATGACTGCACATCAGCAACTCAAAGAGTCAACTTATTACCAGTGCCGGATCCAGCAAAGGGCGCAGCCGGCGTACGCCCCCACCCCTTATTGGTGAAAATATTGCATTTTCATGCATTGTTTGAAGAAGTGAAGCTAACACCCCTTTTCAGCCAAAATGTGGCTTACGGCCCCTCCTCTAGTACATTCTGGATACCCCACTGATTATTACTACAGTAGACAATTCTGGCAGTTCAACATTTTTGTACCACAGGTTATCGATTTTTTTTAAATTGAAATCATCATAAATGCCTTCGTTAGCTCTTTCTGCTTTATTTGAATACCTATGTTATGGGCCATTATTAATGTTTTACCCTTCCAGTGCGGGGATCGACATTCTGACGTCTAAAGTCGATCTCTGCGTTGAAAGCGTTAAAGTGCACTTAATATAAAAGTTAAAGAGCACTTAATATAATGGGGCGTTTCGATAAGGGGCAATCCCGGGCCCGGTTTTTCGTCTCCCGCCATATCAGGACGCGGCAGTGTGGTCTCCTGATTCTGGCTCATTTTTCATTATCACCTGTCGATGTGATGTCAACCCCAAGCCGTATTATATGTGCGATAAATAAATTTAAAAATACTGTGTCAGATTTCCCCCTGCAATGATAAAAACAACATAATAAAAACGTCATCGGGTGTCTGGAACTAGTACATGTATATGGGCCAAGGACTTGAGTGACGGACGCATATATTTTGCAAGATTTTCTGCGACTACACGGCTACCCAAGTAACACGAAACTGGGAGCCAATGTTGGGTAAATGCTGGCCCATCGTCTTTGACGCTGGCCCAGTATTGATCCAGCATTGGCTTAACCCTTTAACCGCCAAATTATTCAATCTGAGTTTTCACCCACTTGGAGTTGTGTTTCGCTGACGCGATCCACAACTTCGAGGGAGTGAAAATTATTCAGATTTCACAAAATGGAGGTCAAATGTTTTCAAATCTTGCTGATTGATGTCACATTTTTGTGGTACTTAATGTGCTAATAAAAAATGAAAACCCGAATATATGCGACACCGGAGGTTAAAGGGTTAATGTTTCGTGTTTACCGGGACAATCATGGGTCAGAGCATGGAATGTCATCTTGGTGAGTATGTACTGGTGTCTCATAAAAAAAAGGCGAATCCGCCTATTCTTCACAGCATTCCCCCTGAAACCCAGCAAACACGAGACGTTAATCCAATTCTGGTTTACTGCTGGGCCAGCGTCAATTGTCTACATGTGTATCTCTCAAAAAGTGAAAAGAGCATAATGAGATGTAATTAATACAATGTAAAAAACTAGGTTGTGAATTCTATTATAACAATCCCTCGATGTATCAACAGCACGGGACACTATTATACATAAAAAAAAGATTTTCAGGTGCAAAGTTTAAGCAACATCATTCTTTTGTTTATTTCTTCAAGAAAACTGGAGATATTTATTATTTTTATTCCACTAAAGCGGAGCTAATTCCTTCAATTAAGTGATATTACATTTTTCTGTCCATTAAAAACACTTATTGTCAGATTTTTTTCATTAAAATAACTAACAAAGATAATAGATATTTGCCCGCTTATGTGATAATTTTAGTTGTAAACACAAGTGACAGTTTGATGTTTTCTGGCTTAAAAATTCACTTTCTCCATCGTCTACTTTGCGTCTATTTCTCGAGACGCCGTCTGGCGACTGGTTGTGACATTAAGCTGTGGATGAAAAGCGCGGGAAAATCACAATTCACGACAGACACCCCCTCCCCCATCAAACACAAAACTTCCCTTTAGCGTAGGCTGAATGTTTAGCCAACGTCTATCAGTGCTGGCCCAGTATTGAAACAGCTGACCAACACCATTCCGTGTTAGCCGCTCCCGACCAAATCCATTTAGAGCGCCGGAAAGCCTTTCTCGGCTGTCTAATAGCGTGGAAAAGTCAAACAGGGCGACTTGTCCACTTCAATTCAAGATGGCTGCCAAGATAGGCGAGATTACATCACAAACCACCCGCCGTATTTGCCACCAGCTTTTAACCCGCATTACAGCTCTATCCAGCCACAGTAACTCAATTATCTGTTTGGGTGAAACATTTAGCAAACAGCACCGGGGGTGCTTTCAGGGCCCAGAGGGTGCTAATAAATCCGTGCTGTTCTCAGTTGTTTTAACCCTTCAAGCCCCCTCGTCGCATTAATGTATATCATGGCTTATTTTGAATAAAATCCATTGAATGCAAAATAGTAAAAAAAGCACAATTAGGATGTGCTCAGCTTTCTTTTGATTTTTTTACGTTTTATATTTTTATTTATCTTGAGATGGGAATTGCGACAGCAATTCACATCTCAAGATGAATAAAAATAACTGTAAATAACCGGGTGTCAGAAGGGCTAGCCTTTTGATTTATACGGGTTGTTAGCAAGGGCTCCAATCCTACTTTTAAGAAGGTTGGAATGCCTCGGACAAAAACAGAACATTTTTTTTAATGATAATCGGGTGATTTTGATATGTGAATATAGCACCTGAAGACCATCTGCAAATATATTTGAGCTCGCACACGCACAAATTATACTGTCCAAGCGAATAGACCTGCACCTGTCACGATTTGATGTGGATAAAACTTTCAGGTTTATTTTTCAGCTCGGAAAGAAAAAACTTACTTGACTATACTTGTTGGTTCGTATGAACTAAAATATATCCATAAGAATGCAACCTACATTAATTCGGTCTACCTTTGATTCCATTTATTTAGTTAGGTTGAGTAAATTTTGATTTTTTTTAAAGTCGGTATGCTCGCTCATTTTAATCCGCATGATGTCGGTATCTCAATTATTATTATAAAAAATGAGCCCTACGAAGTGGCTAATAAAACAAACTTGAAGTTACTGATGATAATTTCACCTGCGGCAAATCACAGCTAACAAGAGATGTCAGTTTGATGTTAGTCCTTCATCTTTCACTCAGTCCGAGCTTTAAGCCAGCATATTAATCCACATTACCATAGAATTGAGGCATATCATCGGCTGTCGATGAAAATACGAATCCCCGAAAATCCAGTCATTGTCCAACTGAAGCGTGAAATAGTTTGACAGTCCTCAAAGGGTTTGGAACAGAGTTTAATGAAACAATGCAGGACTTGGCACCGAGCGTCGGTGCTATCCTAATTCAGTTGGACGGGCTTTTCGCCCATCTAAGTGGCTTAATATAACCCAATTCAGCACATATCCGTGAGCTTTTAGACGGTCTGCCTTGTTCTCCGCTAGTTATGACGCGGTGATCACTTGGTTCATCTGCACCCCCTTCCCACAGCCACCCCTTCTTCACAATGTTATGTAGAGGGGGTGTGTTTGATCCGGGATTCCCTCGGCTGCCAAAAAATGAGTCTCCGCTAACCTCACTAGAGGTCGCATACATGTACCACATTTTCAACAAAATTCTTAGAAAAATGGTTTAACCCTTTAACCGCCGGTGTCGCATATATTCGGGTTTTTATCTTTTATTAGCACATTAAGTGCCACCTTTTAAACATGTTAAAGATAAAATGCGACATCAATCAGCAATATTTGGAAAGAGTTGACCTCCATTTTGTCAAATCTGAATTATTTTTACTCACTTGAAGTTGTGGATCGCGTGAGCGAGACACAACTTCAAAAGAGTGAAAATTCAGATTAAATAATTTGGCGGTTAAAGGGTTAATCCACCAAAATAATGACGTTCTGAGCGCCATTATTCAGCTGACCAAATATTGAAAATGAAATGTGTCTCTAAAATCAAGATTTGCAAATATTTGTGCTCAATATTAGACAAATAATATGGGTAATTTTCAGCCACTTAAAGTTGTTGGTCGCGGTGGCGAGACACAACTTCAAGTGGGTGAAAATTAAAATTAATTAACTTAGCAGCATAAAGTTTAACCCTTTACCCGCCGGTGCCGCATATATTCGGGTTTTCATTTTTTATTAGCACATCAAGTACCACCTTTTAAACATGTTAAAGAGGAAATGTGACATCAATCAGCAAGAATTGAAAACAGTTGACCTCCATTTTGTCAAATCTGAATAGTTTTTACTCACTTGCAGTTGTGGATCGCGTCAGCGAGACACAACTTCAAGTGGGAGAAAATTCAAATTGAATGATGTGGCGATTAAAGGGTTAATATATATCAAATTTTAATACACGTGGATAGGTATTTCAATAAAAGCAAGACATTTTCATTCATGTAGAGGTGGAAATTGTAGCAGAAACTCACACCTAAGGAGAATCAAATAAGAGTAGGTAAATGGGTGCTATTTTAACCCTTTGCATGCTAATCACGACAATAGCCGTTTTTAATTTGTTTTATTTGCCGATTAAACCACTGTTATTAGGAATGATATTACTGATTAGACATCAAGATTTGTAAAATGTTTGGTCTCAAATTAAACAAATATGAACAATTTTCAACCACTTGAGGTAGTGGATCGCGGTAGCGAGACACAACTTCAGGTGGGTGAAAATATAAATTATTTAATTTAGCGCTTCAAGGTTAAGCGCTGTGTGAGTTTTTTTCTAATAGCTGTGTTGTTGGGAGACATATACTGAATTATGTTTAAACAATGTCCTTTTGAAGTGTACTCTATATTATGATAATCTGCGTGAAAAATTGCTTGATGACATTATAACGGATTTGTCATATTTTAAAGAGGCCACCACGATGACACAATTTCAAATATTGTTTAATCCACGCGGGCGAGTGACTCTACATGTCGCTTGATTTGTATAAAATGCTTCTACATAAAAAGAAAATCACAATGCTAGTTTTTGAATCGCTTATTAGATTTGTATATCTATGTAGGCCTACATGTGAATAAGATATGTATATATACTTTCAATGTAACGATGAACAATTTTGTATGGGCGAGTACGAAATAACATGCAGAGCCTAAACGATGATGATTAATTTACTATATGAAAAAAAGATAAAATATCAGAACAGAACTGGCACCATTGACAAATAGCATATTTTGATTATCATCAGATCATGCTTTTTGGTTGGTTTTTTTCGAGGCGTGGACCCTATGCTGTTTTAGTGCTGGGCTAGCGTATTAGATGTTGCGCCAACATTAAGACAATATTGAGTTAATGTGTCGTGTTTGTAGGCGATACTATAGCTCAAGCTTATCCAATAAAATCTGCATTGAGGAGGAACGATTATTAGGCATATTTTTCTGTTTATAAAAATAATCCATTGACAGATGAAAATAATTATAAATTTGGTATCAAATGTGTCTTGGGATATTTTAATTGAAGTGCATTGTATGCATTGTTTCAAACATTGTACGGATCAATGCGAACATTAGATATTTGTTTGTTCTGAGAGAACACGAATGAACCTTAAATCCTCTCCTTGGCGCTGAAGGCTGCTCCCGGCAAATACGAGACAAGGACCGGTGTTGGTTCAATGTTGGACCATCGTCTGCGACGCTGGCCCGCCATCAAACCAACGCCGGGTGGACGAGGATGTGTGCCGTGTATCTGTCGGTGAACTTTTGGGGAAGGTGGAGTAATCTCGTCATTCGGTGATGGAATTATTCTGACACCCGGCCTTGTCAGAATTGTATTATTATTCCATATACTGTGTATAAATAAGACTTACAGGATCATTGTGCTGCGATTTAGCCCGCAATCCGCATTAACCCTTTAACAACCGGTGCCGTATATTTTCGGGTTGTCATTTTTATATTAGCACATTATGTACAACCTTTTGAACATGTTAAAGATAAAATGTGACATCAGTCAGCAATATTTGAAAACAGTTGACCTCCATTTTGGCAAACATGAATAATTTTCGCTCACATGAAGTTGTGGATCGCGTCAGCGAAACACAACTTCAAGTGGGTGAAAATTCAAAAATTTGAAAGCATCATAAATGTCCTGATTAGCTGTTTGTGCTTCATTTGAATACCTTTGTATTAGGTCTACGCGGACATTTTGTGTTTTACTTCTTTCAGCGCGGAACCGTCTTTAGACTTCAGAATCTGACGTCTACATACGTTAGATTCTTACGTCCAAGTTCTATTCCCGCGCTGTAATGGTTAACTATTGTATTATCCAACTTTTGGTGTGTACATTATTGTACAAGTGCCAATTTACCCGTATTTTCCTGATTTAAAAAAACCCCTCAATTTTCTTGAAAATGTACAAGATTCACGGACTTTTGAATTGTGAATTTAATTTCCCTGATAAACCTGTCCAGAACTGCTGTGCATAATACATTCTTACTTGAATCACGCATGTGTCTAATGATTGTATATTATGTTCAAAGATGGTTGTCCTTGACCTGAGTCAGTTCACATAGTTCAAATGCGAAATGTGCATTGTCCTGTCCCGCTCGACACAAGACTGTGTATATATCTTGCTTGGGTTTTTCGCAAAAAAATCCTGAACTCTTTGAATCATGTGCCTATCGGTGTCATTGCTTCAAGAACCAGATCCATGCAGTCAAATACTGAAGGAAAGATTTAAATGTCCTTATCAGCTATTTGACACCAGTGACTTTGTTTAACCTTTACACCTAACCTGTTATTTAAACCCATACGGAGCTCCAAGAGTAAGACATCTTAAATTAGAAGCCTCCTTGTTTCCTTGAAGCTTGTTACCTTTCGCGCCAGAGAGCGCTTTCCTTGACGACCATGCAGGTAAGATTGTAAACACGCAATGCAAAGCTAAGCAACCCACCCTTTAATTACACATCGATTGTCCTTGTTTGAACTGTGCGTAATGACTAAGTGTTATTGCTTTCGCCAAAGCAGGTCATTGATCACCCAAAGAAAACTACTTGGTGGGTATATACCTGTTTTGACTCAAAGAAAACAAGCAATGCATATTATGACACCTGGTATATGCTTGAAATAAAAGACAGAATATTTCCAGTATGAGTTATTACTATAAGTGAGTAACATGGGTTTGTGGGAGAGATAATCCACGAAGTAGGCCTAATCCACGCGTTGTATTTCTGTATGGTACACTTCGTCTCTGAACGCAGCAGTCAGATTGGTACGTCTAGCAAGATCACCCACTGGCCACATGACGTTGTTGCGATGTTTAATCAACGTCAATGACGTTGATTCTACGTCGCAACAACGTCGTGTGCCTAGTACGCAAACACATATCTTATTCCACTCGTCACACGTTGCTATATAGAGATTTTATCAACGTCAATGACGTTGATTCAACGTATATATAGCGTCCTGTGTTGAATGTATAACTTGGAAACGCTAATAGTCCCAGAGCTAGGGGGGTTTTATTTGTGTTGAAAGGTCCATACGATCCAAGAGTTCCATCTATAGTGAAATTTTCTCAGGAATCCGAATCTGCGCGTCTTACAAAAATCATCCTGTCCAAAAGTACCGTAAAAACCCTTTAAACACTAGTACCGTCAAAATGACAAACCACAATTTGAAATATTGCGTATGAAGTGATTGTTTGCTAAAATTGTGGTAATTTTCTATTTGAATATTTTTTTAATTATTTATTATCCTCACATATGACACAGGCTTTCATATGGATGTAAAATATTTTGTGTCTGATCAGTGACAAATACACAATATAGCTTTAAGTTGGTATTTTAACACGTAATTTTACTCATTTTTCATACTTTTTCACTAAATAGACAAAATACTTTTCTCTCAGCCGATTTTTGTATAGTATAAATGTTTAGTTTTGATTCAAACATGTTCTAGAACTATTGTTGACTTAAAATTAACCCATTTGGAATAAAAAGAATGAGTTATGTGAACATATTACTCGCTTTTTTCGTTGGACGTAAAATTAGCTCGCTTTCCTTCAGGCTCGGGAAAATTGACCATATCTCACATTTTTGCCACTGAGTGGTCAAATTTTAAGCTATATCAATATATTTGATATCAATAGAAAGCTACTGGCACAGGCCGTCACATGGGTGTAAAATATTTTGTATCTGATCATTGACAAATGCACACGAAAGCTTTCAGTTGGTATTTTAACCCTTAATTTGACCTTTTTTCATACTTTTTCAGTAAATAGTCAAAATACTTTTTTCTCAACTAATTTTTGTGTATAATGAATATTTAGTTTTGATTCAAACATGTTCTAGAACTATTGTTGACTTAAAATAAACCCATTTGGAATAAAAATAGTGAGTTATGTAAACATTACATGCTTTTTTGTTTACACGTAAAATTTGCGCGCTTTTCTATGGGCTCAGGAAAATTGTATGTATCTCACAGTTTTGCCCAATGAGTAGTCAAATTTAGAGCTATATCAATATATTTGATATCAATAGAAAGCTACTGGCACAGGCCACAGATGTAAAATAGGTTGTGACTAATCTTTGACAAATGCACAAGAGAGCTTGAAGTTAGTAATTTAACACTTAATTTTACCTATTTGTCATATTTTTTTGGTACATAGTCAAAATACTTTTGTCTCAACTGTTTTTTGTGTATAATAAATATTTAGTTTTGATACAAACATATTCTAGAATTATTGTTGACTTAAAATAAACCCATTAGGAATAAAAAATGATGAGCTATTTGAACATATTACACAGTTTTTTGGGTTGGATGTAAAATTTGGGCACTTTTCTTCCCCCCCCCCCCCGGGGAAATTGACAGTGTTTCACATTTTTGCCCAATGAGTACTGGTTACCCAAATTTAAAAAAATGTACAAACATCTTTAATATCAGGTAAAAGTAACTATCAAGGGCTTTAACGTGGATACATAATATTTTATTTATGTTAAATACAAAATGTACAACAATTAAGCGCTAACTTTGTATTTTATCCCTCCATTTGAACAATTTCCAACGTTTTCTTGGTCAATACCAGCAAGACTTCTCGCTATGTTAACTTTATATGGTATACATGTTTGTTATTACTTTCACATTCTCTGGAGCCACTTTTCAAAAGTTATCTTGACGACTGAAGAAGTGATCACAGCCATTTTTAAAGTTATCTCAGCCACTACAAAAGTTATTTTAGCCACTGAAGAAGTGATCATAGCAACTTTAAACGTTATCTCAGCCACTACAAAAGTGATCTTGGCCACTGCAGAAGTGATAACAACCACCTTAAAAGTTACCTCAACCACTACAAAAGCTATCTTGGCCACTGAAGAAGTAAATACAGCGACTTTCACAGTTTTTTCATCCACTACAAATGTGATCTTGGCCACTGATGAAGTGATCACAGCAACTTAAAAAGTTATCTCGCCAATGCAAATGTTATCTTGGCAAGTGAAGATGTGATCACAGCCACGTTAGAAGTTATCTCGGCCACTACAAAGGTGATCTTGGCCACTAACAAACTGGTGTCAGCCAATTTAAAGGTTATCTAAGCCACTACAAAGTGATCTAGGCCACTGAAGAAGTGATAACAGCCACTTTTAAAAATATCTAAACGACTACAAAAGTGATCTTGGCCACTGAAGAAGTGGTTACAATAACTTTGAAAGTTATCTCTGCCACTATAAAAATAATTTTGGCCACTGACGAAGTGCTCATAACGACTTTAAAAGTGATCTCAGCCACTACAAAAGTGATCTTGGACACTGAAGAAGTGACCTCAGTCACAGTAAAAGTTATCTCAGCCACTACAAAAGTGATCTTGACCACTCACAATCTTATGTCAGCCCGTAAAAGTGATCTTGGCCACACAAAAAACTGATCTTAGTCACTGAAGAAGTGATCACAGCGACTCTAAAAGTTATCACAGCCATTGCAAAGTTGCTGTGATCACTTCTTTAGTGGACAAGATCAGTTTGTTTGTGACCAAGATCAGCTTTGTGGTGGATGGGATGCTTTTTAAAGTGGCTGTGATGGCTTCTTAAGTGGTCAAGATCACTTTTGTAGTGGCCTAAATCATTTTTTTAGGGACTGACATAAGATTATTAGTGGCCAATATCACTTTTGTATCGGCTGAGATGACTTTTAAAGTGAATGTGATCACTTCCACGGTGGACAAGATCAGTTTTTTTGTGGTCAAGATCACTTTTACGGGATGACATAAGATTGTTAGTGGTCAAGATCACTTTTGTAGTGGCTGAGATAACTTTTAAAGTGACTGAGATCACTTCTTCAGTGGCCAAGATCACTGTTGTAGTGGCTGCGATCACTTTTAAAGTCGCTGTGAGCACTTCGTCAGTGGCCAAGATCATTCTTATAGAGGCAGAGATAACTTTCAAAGTTATTATAACCACTTCTTCACAGGTGAAGATCACTTTTGTAGTCGCTTAGATATTTTTAAAAGTGGCTGTGATCACTTCTTCAGTGGCCCAGATGACTTTGTAGTGGCTTAGATAACCTGTAAATTGGCTGACACCAGTTTGTTAGTGGCCAAGATCACCTTTGTAGTGGCTGAGATAACTTCTAAAGTGGCTGTGATCACTTCTCCACTCGCCAAGATAACTGTTGCATTGGCGAGATGACTTTTTGCTGTTGCTGTGATCATTTCATCAGTGACCAAGATCCCTTTGTAGGGGCTGAGATAACTTTTAAAGTCGCTGTGTTCACTTCTTCAGTGGCCAAGATAATTTTTGTAGTGGTTGAGGTAACTTTTAAAGTGGTTGTAATCACTTCTTCAGTGGCCAAGATCACTTTTGTAGTGACTGAGATAACTTTTAAAATCGCTGTGATAACTTCTTCAGTGGCCAAGATCACATTTGTAGTGGCTGAGATGACGTTTAAATTTGTGATGATCACTTCTTCAGTGGCTAAGATAACTTTTGTAGTGGCTGAGATAACTTTAAAAATGGCTGTGATCACTTCTTCAGTTGTTAAGATAACTTTTGAAAAATGGCTCCAGAGAATGTCAAAGTAATAGCAAACATTTATACCATATAAAGTTAACATGAGCGAGAAGGCTTGCTGGTATTCACTAAGAAAACGTTGGAAATTGTTCAAATGGAGGGATAAAATACATCGCTTATTTGTTGTACATTTCGTATTTACCAGAAATAAAATATTATGTATCCACGTTAAAGCCCTTGAAAGTTACTTTTGACTGATATCAAAGATGTTGGTACATTTTCTTCTTTTGGGTACCGGGTACTCATTGGAGAAAAATGTGAAACACTGTCAATTTCCCCGGGCTGGAAGAAAAGTGCCCAAATTTTATATCCAACTCAAAAAGTGTGTAATATGTTCGAATAGCTCATTACTTTTTATATTCCAAATGTGTTTATTTTAAGTCGACAATAATTCTAGAACATGTTTGAATCAAAACTAAATATTCATTATACACAAAAATCAGTTGAGAGAAAAGTATATTGACTATGTACTGAAAAAGTATGAAAAATAGGTAAAATTAAGGGTTAAAGTACCAACTTCAAGCTCTCTTGTGCATTTGTCAAAGATTAGACACAAAATATTATACATCCGTGGCCTGTGCCAGTAGCTTTCTATTGATATCAAATATATTGATATAGCTCAAAATTTGACTACTCATTGGGCAAAACTGTGAGATACATACAATTTTCCTGAGCCCAAAGAAAAGCGCGCAAATTTTACGTCTAACCAAAAAAGTATATAATATGTTCACATAACTCACTATTTTTATTCCAAATAGGTTTATTTCAAGTCAACAATAGTTCTAGAACATGTTTGAATCAAAACTAAATAATTATTATAAACAAAAGCTGAGAAAAAAGTATTTTGACTTTTTACTGAAAAAGTATGAAAAAAGGTCAAATTAAGGGTTAAAATACCAACTTAAAGCTTTCTTGTGCATTTGTCAATAATCAAACACAACATATTTTACATCCATGTGAAGGCATGTGCCAGTAGCTTTCTATTGATATCAAATATATTGATATAGCTCAAAATTTGACTACTCAGTGGGCAAAAAGGTGAGATATGGTCAATTTTCCCGAGCCTGAAAAAAAGCGAGCTAATTTTACGTCTAACGTAAAAAGCGAGTAATATGTTCACATAATTCATTATTTTTATTCCAAATGGGTTAATTTTAAGTCAACAATAGTTCCAGAACATGTTTGAATCAAAACTAAACATTTATACTATACAAAAATCGGCCGAGAGAAAAGTATTTTGCCTATTTAGTGAAAAAGTATTAAAAATGAGTAAAATTACGTGTTAAAATACCAACTTAAAGCCATATTGTGTATTAGTCATTGATGAGACACAAAATATTTTACATCCATGTGAAAGCCTGTGTCATATGTGAGGATAATAAATAATTAAAAAAAAACGTAAATAGAAAATTACCACAATTTTAGCAAACAATCACTTCATACGCAATATTTCAAATTGCGGTTTGCGATTTTGACGGTACTGGTGTTTAAAGGGTTTTTACGGTACTTTTGGACAGGATGATTTTTGTAAGACGCGCAGATTCGGAATCCTGAGAAAATTTCACTATAGGTGGAACTCTTGGATCGTATGGACCTTTCAACACAAATAAAACCCCCCTAGCTCTGGGACTATAAATGTTTCCAGTGGCAAACAAATGCATGTGATCATAGTCCTAAACATAGTCGTATTTTTCCAGCTAAGAATAGAGAACTCCGAGGGTTTTAACTGACTTAAAATACATCCGACCACAATGAGGATCCCTCATAATCAACAGCTCGATCGCACCTGACTGATGTATAGGATAAAGCCCTCGGAACTCTACATTCTTAGGTGTGGGACAGGCCGCGGCCGAAGGCCGTGGCCTGTTCCACACCTTAGAATGTAGAGTTCCGAGGGTTTTAACTGACTTAAAACACATCCGACCATACCGAAGATCCCTCATAATCAACAGCTCGGTCACACCTGATTAATTATAGCACCATAGACCTACCATGATAATTGGTCTGTACTTGATCAACAATAACTCTCCATTCCCGGCTTAAAATGTAGGGGTCGGAAAAAGCAAATAATAGAGTGGTGTGTTTTAATATAACCAGACATCACCATTGGCCTGCCATGATAATTGGTCTATACTTGATCAACGATAACTCTCCATTCCCGGCTTAGAATGTAGTGGTCAGACAAAGAAAATATTGTAGAGGTGTGTTTGTAGAGAGCACAATATTCGTGATGTTTGGCTGCAGATCTTCCTCGATGAGAAATGCCATCAGCCGGAGTCCTGTTTTGTTATAGACCCAAACAAATTTGTCACCTAAAGCCAGACCAATCAAAACAGCCAAAGACACCTCTGTCATACAGCCTCCAGAATCACTGGCTTGGCTTTTGAGCAAAATTGCTCAACCCTTTGAGCACCACGTTATTTAATTAACATTTTCACCCACTTGTTATCTCACTACCTTGACCCACAACTTAAAATGTGCAAAAAGAGTCGTAATATTAAGTGTTATATTTGAGACCCCGAAGTTGCCATTATTGCTGATCCACCACAATTTCCATGAAGAAAAATCGTTATCTGGTGTTGTAATTTTTTTTTTTTAAGTGTATACCGGTAGTCGTGATATTTCAAAGGGTTGAGGAGTGCGATATGTAATGGAAAATACCAATCACTCGCTCACTTTGCGAAACAAAATAAGCCGACTGGTGGCATAATCTGCCTTGCAGATTAAATGTGCTTCTGTGTTTTTCATATCAATCATAATATGATATGGGTGATTGCTGTATATCATACAGTAATTACTGTATGAACCGATGGAGATTAAGGTTTACTCTTTATATTTTTTACATATCAAACTGGAATTACTAACGTAATTTATCTGTTTACACTCGCAAATAAAAAACGGCACCATTCTGCCATGTACATATGTAGGGGAAGAACGTTTACTTGACAAAGAGGCAGTCACTGCTGTTTGCATTTTCACTTATACAGTAGTGAAATGATCGATATCTGTACTTTGAGAACATCTTGCTAACAATAGATTTATTAAATATCCTAGGGTAGTCCACGACTGTGATAAATTCATGCATGTACATCAGTATGTTACCAGTTTATAGCTGCGGCGACTAGCGTTTCTGGCAAAGGCCCTGTGGTGAATTTGTCAACGCTACCGCCTGTCACGTCGCAGCTCGGGAATCTTTCTCTACTCTCGGTATTTATGTCGCTCATGAAGACACGGACGCTGAATTTCATAACAAGAATTAGTTTTTGTCACATGTCATCTTCGTATATGCAAATACAACCCAATAGTATATGCATATAGTATACGATATCGTTGGGAAAGCAAAATGGGCCTCAGCAGTCACTACATCAAGTCCGAGCCGTTAAGCCGTGGCTTGACGTGTTGACTTAGTCAGCCCATTACCTCGTGTCCAATGATACAGGAAGGTATTTTTTCGAACTAATGTCGGTCTTAGTATAGTATTCTATCGTTGACTGACGAAAAAAGTACCTCAGCCTGTCACATGATGAGATCAGCTAATCACTGCCTAGTAAGCACAAAACATTTGTATAACAATTATACAATGTTGGACCAACCTCGAAGACGTTGGGCCGACGTTGTATAATTGATTATAGTGGTGAACAGGTGAAAAAACAACCACATCAATGTGAGAAGCCATAGTACAAACCTGCCCGCCCACCCCAGTACCGGACTTTGTTCCAGTATGTTGACCTGTTTGTGCTCACTGATATCAAGGGCTGCAAACCACTACGCTATCCTTTTTATTCTCATTCTTGTTATTGCTGCTATATTATGTATAATGCGTTGGTCGATGCTGTTTTATTGTACTTGACCATTTATCTGGCATCGGTACAATAATTCTATATGTTTTAAATGAACATGCTTAAAAATGATTTTACTTGATTTTTAATTGCATTGTACGGAAGAGCTGAAAAGACATGACAAAAATATGTTTTATCTCGTGATACGACTTATAAGTCGTTAAATATAGTATAGGTAGTAGTATAAGTAATAGTAATAGTAATAGTTTATTAGCATTAGACATTACAGTCTGTGAGCATACAATACAAAATCAAAAATAATACAAACACTGTTATAATATGTACAAACGAAGTACCCGTCCAGAAGACGACAGGTATTAAAAAAAAACTACAAATACATACAACAGCCCGTTCAATATATTTGTGAGAATTGAAGAAAGAAAAAAGAGCATAGTAAATTATTAGGAGGATAACATTAAAAAAAAGATAAATTACAAAGAATATAGAGGGTTTACTAAAAACAAAAAATTAGCTAATTTTCTCACTGAGCCACTATAAGTAACATGTTAATGCTATAGTACCTAAATATTTTATACACAAGAAGTTCTAATAAACGATGTTGTGTCGACGTTGAATGAATGAATGAATGAATGAATGAATGAATGAATGAATGAATGAATGAATGAATGAATGAATGAATGAATAAATGTATGAATGAATAAATGAATGAATGAATGAATGAATGAATGAATGAATGAATGAATGAATGAATGAATGAATGAATGAATGAATGAATGATTGGATGAATGAATGAATGAATGAATGAATGAATGAATGAATGAATGAATGAATGAATGAATGAATGAATGAATGAATGAATGAATGAATGAATGAATGAATAAATGAGTGAATGAATGAATGAATGAATGAATGAATGAATGAATGAATGAATGAATGAATGAATTAATGAATGAATGAGATGAATAAATGAATGAATGAATGAATGGATGGGGTTTTAGGCCACCTTTGTGCATATATAGACTAAGTTAGGCCTCCTGAGAATGGTGAGATGAATGAGATGACACTGCCCTCCAGATACAGGATTCTAAATTCAAACCATGACAATTAAACTCCGAGAGACACTTACAGTGTAGGCGACGCTTTTAAATGTTTTACGGACTTCTTCATTTATCAAAGGTCCCTATTTTTCACCTTAGATAAACCACTCATTAACATTTAAAACAGGCCTATTTTTTTTCAAACATTAGAGTATTTTTCATTTCGCTACGGCTGGGATTATGTTGTACTATGTTATGTTGCTGGGGTTATGATGTACAATATATAGCTATATGATTAAGAAGTGATTTTCCTATTACAACACCCAATGACTATTCTGCAAATACGTCGTTAGCACGAGCTAGCATTACCAATAACTTCGCTGATATAAAAAAAATAGATTTATTGCCAAGAAAATGCACAATTTATTTGAAGTCGACGGTTAAGGGAGAGAGAAGCATTTGATGCAAATAAGTAAGTCGAAAAAAATGTCATACTTTCTTTGATTTGAGAGACAAGGTAAAAAGCCGTAATTCCGAAACGGTCCCTTGGCGAAATCCGGCTGTAAGCAGGTGAAAGGTGTATTGTGTTGATTGATCACTGATTAAAGCCGACTGGTCATGTTGTGTCGGCGGGGGGTCGTATCCCGAGATCCGTGTGGTATCCGTAACCCTTACAGCGCGGGGATCGACTTTAGACGTCTAAATATGACGTCTGTTGACGCCAGATTCTTACATCTAAAGTAGATCCCCGCGCTGTGAGAATTAAAATACTTATAACGGCCGTGGACACATAAGATAGGTCTTCAAATGAACCAGAAAGAGCCAACTAAGACATTTATGATGATTTCAAAATGAAAAAACCCTTTGGTCTCCATGGTTTACACAAAAGTATTTCAGCGTTTTAAGGGTTAGGAGTCCCGCTATCCGTGCACAGGAGCCGGCCCTTGTATCAAAGAGCACACGTACTGGGCAAATGTTTCAAAGCGGTGATTGGAACAGAAATCTGCGTATTACTGCATCTGACATAAGGCTGTTTTACCAGAATTCAAGGTTCAATGACATGGATACATCCCCAGTAACACACTGTAGTTTTAATTTTGGACCAGCGTCGCAAACGGTGGCCCAACATTGAAACAAATTCAGTTCACACCTCGTGTTTGCTGGTCATACATGTATGCATAAATGCTACTTACGTCTGTGACGCCGGCCCAACATTAGCCCTCATCCTGCTAAGTTAATCTATTTAAATTTTCAACCACTCGAGGTTGTGTCTCGTTATCGCGATCCACAACCTCGAGCGGTTGAAAATTACTCATATGTGTTAACTTGAGGCACAAATATTTGCAAATCTTGGTGTTTAGACACAAATTTCCTTCCCAAATAACAGCGATTTTTGATCGACTAATAATACAGATTAAAAATGACAATTGTCGTGATCAAAATGAAATGAATGAGGTTTTTGGCCACATTTGTGCACATATAGGCTAAACTGAACCAAGATAATTGTCGTGATCAGCAGGATAGAGGTTAAGCCAACATTGGCCCAAAATCTCGTGTTTGTTAGAACACTGCTGCTTAAGTCCCCATGAAGACTCGATGGATTTGATATCCTCGTCTGAAGCGAGCTTCCTAACCGGGGGTAACAGAGGAGATAGACATGCAGCGGGTCCTAACCGGGGGTGACGGAGGATATAGACGTGCGGCGGGTCGCCAGAATTCAACAGCTCCCTCAGCTTTCATCTTCGTTTGAAACTCGGACGCAGGGGGGGGGGGGGGAATTCCACGCGACGGATTTGAAGGTTCCGCGCGGTAATTAATTCTCCGTCCGCGCTCGAGAACTACTCGTTCTCGGGTCGTGGATGTGCTTGACAGAGACGTTACATAATTGGGAGATCAATTGGAAAAAATACACTTCGGAATTAGTTTCTGGGTGTGTTTTAAAACGGCGAGGGCTGCATGTGCGTCGCGTATAGAGGTGAATCTGATAGCATGACGGGATTCTGGCGATACAAGCGCCGCCGGTGGATTTGGCTTTGGCCAGGAGCCCACCTGCCAGCGCGGTCATCCCAAAGGCACCTTCCTTGACGTTTGATCCACGATTAACTAACTATTGAGGCGCCAAAGCTGTCTTCTAACATTTTTACGGTTGAAACTCTAAGTCGCGGTGTACACGAGACATTGGAATATTGTTTTTAATCAACTTGACATCGCAATTACCGCGCGGTTTGAGTTGTTGAGCGCTGCCAGCGCTCAACAACTCAAACCGCGTGGTAATATCCAGATCGCCCCTCGGGGACAAAAGGGTGCTCCAGGGATAATTGGTTCTGGAAGACGTCCGCATCGGACCGGGGGTGCCGCGTGGGCCCACCGCCCTCTCACCCCCGGTGACAGACTCGTCGTAACCCCCCTCCCCCCCCCCCCAAAGCCGTCCCCGGGGTGACCGATTGTAAGGTGTGCCCCCAGGGCCAGCCAATCGAACCCATCACCCCGCTCCTCCATCGGTGACCGCGCAGCCACCCTTTGAGAACAATGTAAAACGGGATTTGTTTAAATTTCAAATTGTAAAGTTTTTGTCGCAGTAGCAATGTTGTTACACGGAATATGTTTAAATTTCGAATTGTGAAGTTTCTCATTGTAACAATGTAACACGGGATTTGTTTAAATTTCGAATTATGAAGTTTCTCATTGTAACAATGTCGTTTAATTTTCGGATTGTGAAGTTTCTCACGGTACGGATGTTCTTAGAGAGTATTAGGCCTGATTACCATGAAAATGCAATTACATTGCCACTCGTGAAAGTACTAAATTTAAATCACTTAATCCCTGATGATTGTCTCTTACACTTTGTCCTCTCTATCTGTAAAACTACCAGAAATATTTTTGTAATTTATTTATTTAGCACCTAAAATATCTTATTTCTTCGTCAGCATTGAATTGTTGGGCATGGTAAATGTGCTGATAGCATATCCAATAATCCAAGATTTAGAAATAAAATATTTAAAGGCTAAATAAATATATTACAAATATGTTTTTTTTTTTTTTTTTTTTAGTAGAATGACAATTGAAATACCACCCGATTGTTGCTCGAGATTAAAGACACATGGATTTATTACCTGTAAAAATCCACTTTAACCAACATCATCAAATCTCAGGATTTAAGGATTAGTTGTTATGTCCAAACAATGAATACCGTGTGACATGAGAATATAATATAATACCATATCCGAAGGTAAGACATCAACACTGCGTTGGTTTAAAATGATGAACACCCCTGATCCAACGCCAATCTATTACCTTCCCAGCAGACACAATGTTGGCTTACGGCTGGTCCACCATCGGTGTTAGACAGTGGACCAACGTTAAACCAACATTGATTTGGTCCACCGTCTACGACGTTGGACCAGCGTAAATCAACATTGATTCAACGTATTGTGTCTGTTGGGTTATATTCCTGTCTTGCAAAGGTAAACAGCTGTAACTGCTTACGTATCAAGTGAACAGTTACTGTTGTTTGTCTTTGCACGGTGGATGTTCTGGAAGCACTGGATCTCCGTCTTGTGCTTGCTGCGATATATCAATGTCTGGGGGGTGTATATCAGTCCTGGTCTAAATATTATATCACGTTCCCTGTTGGCCCTCTTCAAACGGACCGTCATCAAAACCAACAGGGGGCTCATTAGCAGGGCCCGCGGGGGTCTCGTGCTGAGGTGGGGCCGGGTGCAGAGGCGGTGGGCGGGTGGCAGGTCAGGCCTGGGGGTAGGGGCGTAAAGTCACCGGTCAGCGGAGACGCCCATACCTTGGCTAAAATTAATATATTTAAATCAACCTGCTTTATCACACATCACTTATTGTACCCTTGGTAAATGTATTCAGTTTACGTACTCGCGCTTCCCATGTGTTTTAGAACCATGAACATTACCTTAGGTATACAAAGGCCAAAGGCAGTATCTGCTTACTTTACAAGTGGGCAGATACTGCCTTTTGCCTTTGCAGAACAGTATATTTTCTTTCATGTACTTTTATTCATTGTCGAATGTTCTACCACTTACAATACTTACCCAAGGTACATGTATCATTGGAGACAAGAGTCATTTTTATTCACTTAGCGATGAATCACCGTACCGCTGTTGTAAGAACAACATCAGTAATTATTACTTTCTATAACATCAGCATTATATTTGTTTACAATCCAATACTTCAGTACTCCCTCGCTGCGAATCCACATTGCTTGTCCACCACCAGATAGTCATATTTCCACTCAGCTTCCATGTATAGAGTCAATGACCTATATTTCGTCGGTACCGATACTTCAACATTATCTTTTTACATTGACACGTGTCTCTTTTTATGTCCTCAGTTTATATAGCTAATATAGGATTTTCGTGTGCATTTGATGCAGATTATTATATTTGTGTACATGACATGTACACAAATATATTTTAACACAGTACTACATGTATCATAACGTTTTATGTGATGATTTATAATGTCATAAACATCGATTGAGCGAACAGCTTGTGACTTGAATTTTCGTATCTGAAGGAATATCTGAATGGTAATACAGGGAATATCCATGCATTATTTCAGTAGGGTCAATTTCATTCAGATTATATATGTTTGTGTATTGCTGTTTATCTTTCAATTTAGCAATAAGGCCTATTTTAATATATGTTTGGCCAGATGTTTCCAGACTTTGACCCTGTGATTCACCTTGACCCTCTGGAGTGACATTTACCCTGTGTGTTTACTTTGACCCTGTGGGGTGACTTTGACTCTCTGGGTGATTTTGATTATGTGGGGTGACTGTGACCTTGTGGGGTGACTTTGACCCTGTGGGGTGACTTTGACCCTGTTGGGTTATTTTGCCCCTGTGGGGTGAATTTGACCCTATGTGGTGACTTTGGCCCTGTGGGGTGACTTTGACCCTGTGGGGTGACTTTGACCCTGTGGAGTGACTCTATCCCTGTGGGGTGACTTTGTCCCTGTGGGGTGACCTTGACCCTGTGGAGTGGCTTTGATCCTGTGAAGTGCCTTTGACCCTGTAGAGTGACTTTGTCTTTGTTGGGTGATTTTGACTCTGTGGGGTGAATTTGATCCCGTGGGGTGACTTTGACACTGTGTGGTGACTTTGACCCTGTTGAGTAAATTTGACCCCGTGTGATGATTTTGCCCCTGTTGGGCGACTTTGATACTGTGGAGTGAGGTCGACCCTGTTGGTGATTTTTAATCTGTGGGGTGACTTTTAATTGTCAAGTGACTTTGACCCTGTGGGATGACTTTGACCATGTAGGGTGACTTTGACTATGTGGGGATCGTTTGACCTTGTTGAGTGACGTCGATCCTGTGGAATGACTTTGACCCTGCGGGGTGACTTTGAAACTGTGTAATGACTTTGATACTGTGGAGTAACTTTGACCCTGTGGCGTGACTTTGATCTCGTTGGATGACTTTGACCCTTTGTGGTGACTTTGACCCTATGTGGTGATTTGACCCTGTGAGTCACTTTGACTCTCTGTAGTGACTTTTACCCTGTGGGTTGACTTTGATACTGTGGAGTGAGTTTGACCCTGTGGGCTAACATTAACCCTGTGGGTGATTGTGGGTGATTTCTACTCTGTGTGGTGACTTTTAACTTGTGAAATGACTTTGACTCTGTAAAATGCTTTTGAGTTAGTTTGATCCTGTGGGGTAACATTAAACCTGTGGGTGATTTTGGGTGAGTTTTACCCTGTGTGGTGACTTTTAACTTGTGAAGTAACTTTGACCCTGTGAGATGACTTTGAGTTAGTTTGATCCTGTGGGGTAACATTAAACCTTTGGGTGATTTTGGGTGATTTTTACCCTGTGTGGTGACTTTTAACTTGTGAAGTAACTTTGACCCTGTGAGATGACTTTGACCCTGTAGGGTGACTTTGACTCTGTAGGATTTCTTTGCCCTTGTTGAGTGACGTTGATCATGTGGGATGACTTTGACCCTGCGGGGTGACTTTGATACTGTGTGATGACTTTGATACTGTGGAGTGACTTTGACCCTGTGGGGCGACTTTGATCCTGTTAGATGACTTTAACCCTGTGTGGTGACTTTGACCCTATGGGGTGACTTTGTCCCTGTGAGTCACTTTTACCCTGTGGCGTGACTTTGACCCTGTGGGGTGACTTTGACCCTGTGGGGTGACTTTGACCCTGTGGGTGACTTTGACCCTGTGGGCGACTTTGATCCTGTTAGATGACTTTAACCCTGTGTGGTGACTTTGACCCTATGGGGTGACTTTGTCCCTGTTACTCACTTTTACCCTGTGGCGTGACTTTGACCCTGTGGCGTGACTTTGACCCTGTGGGGTGTCTTTGACCCTGTGGGGTGACTTTGACCCTGTGGGTGACTTTGACCCTGGGTTGGTATATTCATACGTCTTCGCTGGATAGAGGTAGGGACCTCCAGCATAAATGAATAATAAGTCAATATTCTTAATGCCTCCGCCAGGAGTGAGTGAATATTGCTTTACGTCGCTTTCTGCACAATCATCCATGGTACTATCGCGACAGAAGGAATCCCTAAGCCGGGACTATGCCCTACTCTATTTCGAATGACTTTATTGGTTCTTTATTGTACACAGTACCATAGGCAGCACTGTGCACTCCATTCATTTGAACAGCTTGGATCAATGGATATGCACAACCACGATGAGAAAAATTTGGCGCCTCTGACATGAAGGTATGTTGTTGGTAATGTTGGTTGTTCTGTCTGTCGGGTTACTTAAAAACCAATGAATTGATTTGCATGATTTTTTGGCCAGAAGTGTATCTCTGACCATGAGACTTTGGGATAATCCGGATTACTATCTGGATCCAGGATCTGGATTTACGATACGGATCCAATCCGCACTGAATTGCATGGCATTTTCACCAGAGATGTCTCAGGCCATTGTAAGACCAATCTAATAAAATGCTTGCAGCCCACAATATTTCTAATTCAACAACTATATTAATATTAGTTAATTTTCTAATTTAAATTATAACTGCTTGACTTTTTTTTATAGAATTCCCAGTTGTTCTGCCGCATTTATTCAGGATTGTCTCGATCACTATGTGTTATTCGAAGTCGGGTGAATTATGTACATGTCGGGGGTTTATTATGTCCTATTTCTCCCTACGTTTTTATCCAATCAACTTCAAACCTTGGGACTATGATCCTTAGGTATTAAGGTTTACTGTTATCACTTTTTTAAGAATTCCCAGTTGTTCTACTCTGTGTGGTGACTTTTAACTTGTGAAGTAACTTTGACCCTGTGAGATGACTTTGAGTTAGTTTGATCCTGTGGGGTAACATTAAACCTGTGGGTGATTTTGGGTGATTTTTACCCTGTGTGGTGACTTTTAACTTGTGAAGTAACTTTGACCCTGTGAGATGACTTTGACCCTGTAGGGTGACTTTGACTCTGTAGGATTCCTTTGCCCTTGTTGAGTGACGTTGATCATGTGGGATGACTTTGACCCTGCGGGGTGACTTTGATACTGTGTGATGACTTTGATACTGTGGAGTGACTTTGACCCTGTGGGGCGACTTTGATCCTGTTAGATGACTTTAACCCTGTGTGGTGACTTTGACCCTATGGGCTGACTTTGTCCCTGTGAGTCACTTTTACCCTGTGGCGTGACTTTGACCCTGTGGGGTGACTTTGACCCTGTGGGTGACTTTGACCCTGTGGGTGACTTTGATCCTGTTAGATGACTTTAACCCTGTGTGGTGACTTTGACCCTATGGGGTGACTTTGTCCCTGTGAGTCACTTTTACCCTGTGGCGTGACTTTGACCCTGTGGGGTGACTTTGACCCTGTGGGTGACTTTAACCCTCTGAGTGACTTTGACCCTGGGTTGGTATATCCATACGTCTTCGCTGGATAGAGGTAGGGACCTCCAGCATAAATGAATAATAAGTCAATATTCTTAATGCCTCCGCCAGGAGTGAGTGAATATTGCTTTACGTCGCTTTCTGCACAATCATCCATGGTACTATCGCGACAGAAGGAATCCCTAAGCCGGGACTATGCCCTACTCTATTTCGAATGACTTCATTGGTTCTTTATTGTGCACAGTACCATAGGCAGCACTGTGCACTCCATTCATTTGAACAGCTTGGATCAATGGATATGCACAACCACGATGAGAAAAATTTGGCGCCTCTGACACGAAGGTATGTTGTTGGTAATGTTGGTTGTTCTGTCTGTCGGATTACTTAAAAACCAATGAATTGATTTGCATGATTTTTTGGCCAGAAGTGTATCTCTGACCATGAGACTTTGGGATAATCCGGATCACTATCTGGATCCAGAATCTGGATTTACGATACGGATCCAATCCGCACTGAATTGCATGGCATTTTTACCAGAGATGTCTCAGGCCATTGTAAGACCAATCTAATAAAATGCTTGCAGCCCACAATATTTCTAATTCAACAACTATATTAATATTAGTTAATTTTCTAATTTAAATTATAACTGCTTGACTTTTTTTTATAGAATTCCCAGTTGTTCTGCCGCATTTATTCAGGATTGTCTGGATCACTATGTGTTATTCGAAGTCGGGTTAATTATGTACATGTCGGGGGTTTATTATGTCCTATTTCTCCCTACGTTTTTATCCAATCAACTTCAAACCTTGGGACTATGATCCTTAGGTATTAAGGTTTACTGTTATCACTTTTTTAAGAATTCCCAGTTGTTCTTCCGGATTTATTCAGGATTTATTTCTGGATCACTATGTGTGGATCGATGTCGGTTCGATGATGTACATGTCGGGTGAAGTCCCATTAATGGAATCTTGACCAGTCAATGGGGGCCCTTTGAAATAGGCGACACATCGGCACACTTTGAGCACCCTCTATATGTAATAATTAAAATCATAGATCCAGTTATATTTCAATGCAGATAATTTCAACCCAGTATTGAACCAGCATTGGGCATTGTTTGATATGGACATTAGAAAACTTTTAAATGTTACATTTCAAAATTAAAATAGCAGTTGTAATGCCATCAAACACGAAACGTCGGCCCAATGTTGTTTTAATTGTGTGCCCGCATCGCAGACAGTGATACATTATTAAACTAGCAAAGAGTCAATGTGTTTGCCGTGACATTGACAAGCAAATATATATCTAGTTAAAAGTACAAAAGCTCAGTGGGGAATTCTCATCTCTGAAATTTGATGCCTGAATTCTGAAGTTTAAAATTCCAATTTAAAATGGCTGCCAAAAAAGCATAAGAAAAATTCCAATCAATCTGTCCTAATAAAAAATAACCCAACAAAATACAAAATGGCCACCAAGAAAACGTATAAACTTAGTCCAAACATTATTGTTACTTGAAAAGTCACAATTCCCCTCTAGGTAAAATTGAATTATAAACATTGTGTATAGATTATCGGTATTAAGCCTTCTATATAATATTTAAAACACGTCTATAACAGTGTTCACTTTTTGCATCTAAACCTCTTCTTGGAGATATGGAGGATTGCAGGCCTCCCAGCAAATACGGTATATCGACCCAAAGACGGGTCGATGTTGAGCCAGCGTCGTAGACGGTGGACCAACCTCAACCCATCATCGGGTCAATATCCCGTGCTCGCTGGACTGCGTGGGAAGAGCGGGCCAGACGTTTGTGCGTGAAAGGGCCCTAATTTGCAGTTTATTGTGCGCCGCATTGATGATGCTATTTCTTGGTTGGGCCCGCGCAGAGCGACAGGTAATTGTGTGAACTGTCGTGACGATCGGTTTCGTGGCAGACCGTTCCGCGAGCTGTTCAAACGAGCTCAAACGCTGGCAGCGCCCCTCCGCGGTCACCCTAATAGCGTTAATCAAGACGGACTTCCTGTGTGCGCGCGCAGACGGGGCGCATTATGCCACCTGAAGACAGGTTTAAAACAAAGCAGGCAGGCGAAATGAAAGGCTGCCACAGCCAGGCGGGCCCAGCCAGAACTGACACGCAACTCGTGCCAAATTGTCAGAAGATGGCCGCGGCGGGCCTGTAATTTGCGAGATCTGCAATTGCCAGGCCTGTCCTGCAAAGCTAAAAGGCAACATCTGCTTACTTGTAAAGTAAGCGGATGCTGCCTTTTGGCTTTGCAGAGTTCCCCCGTAAGGACTGGAATTGCGCCCATCTTTGACCACTGTTGACCGGCTGCTGGTCCACCGTGGACACACGTGGCCAGCATTCAGCCGGGTCAGAGCCAATGTCTAGCTTATCCTGAGTTGTTGTTGTCCCATGCAGCATTACTCGCTGAAGCGCATGCGCTGCAAAGACGATCCTCCCCGGTCACATTTTGCTTCTTAGATATTATTAACAACACTTTGTGCGTTAGTTTTTCAGTGTTAGTTTTTAAATAATGTTTTTCACATTTTATATCGGTCTCTGCCAAGTGTCAGCACAACAAGAACAGTTTAAAAGAGAAATTATTAGGTTCTTTTGTGAAATGAATTACTAAAATATTGGTTCATTATTACAGTTATTGGCTGCAACACATTTATAGTTGAATTGTTTGTTGTGAACATTAGATAATTCGAATCATGTTGCTTGTGGCATTGTCATCTTATTGACATCTCGGGAAGTTCTCTTGTCCCAGCATAGACTGTAAGTGGGCTAAGCTGTCCTAAGCTCCCATACATTAATTTTAGAACATTAATTAATTAATTAATTAATTAATTAATTAATTAATTAATTAATTAATTAATTAATTAATTAATTAATTAATTAATTAAATAATTAATTAATTAATGCATTCATTCATTCATTCATTCATTCATTCATTCATTCATTCATTCATTCATTCATTCATTCATTTATTTATTCATTCATTCATTCATTCATTCATTCATTCATTCATTTATTTATTCATTCATTCATTCATTCATTCATTCATTCATTCATTCATTTATTCATTCATTTATTTATTTATTTATTCATTTATTAATTCATTCATTCCTTCATTCGTTCGTTTATTCATTCATTCATTCATTCATTCATTCATTCATTCATTCATTCATTCATTCATTCATTCATTCATTCATTCATTCATTCATTCATTCATTCATTCATTCATTCATTCATTTATTCATTCATTCATTCATTCATTCATACATTCATCCATCCTCTGATTGATTGATTCATTCATTATTTCACTATTTCATTCATCATTATTTCGTTCTTTCATTAATTAATTATTTTATTCAATCGTCCAATCAAACTATATTATATGCATAATTACTCTTCTGTGACCTGATTTTCTGTCATAAAATGTTTCAGAATACATGTAGTAGGTTCCCGAGATATTAAGTTTAGTGCAATATATTTTTTTAAATAAAATTCATTTATAGAATCAAACAATATACACACATACAATCATAGAGTTATCATTCATTCATGGTATATCATTTCTCTTTAAACTTATATGTAACAGGACCTAAAACTTTACAACCTTTTATTATTATTTTTTTTGAATACCATTATAACATCACCTAATTATTGTAATTTCCAAATGTAAATATACTCAACACAATTTTGCTATTAAAATGTCCATTCTGACAGCCAAATATTACATTTGTTACATTAAGTAAATTACATTTGTTACCTTAAATAAATGCAATTTTAATACAAATATCAAATTCGTCCATGAGCACGTGACATGTAGAGAATATCTGCCAAAGTCTATTTATTCTGAGTCATCAACCAGTATTTGACACCCATCCTGCTCACGAACATGCACAGTATACTTTGTTTCGTTATTTACGTGTACGTGATCTTACCACATAATATCAACCTCTTCGATCACACATTAATGACTGGGATCTAGATTTGGACTTTCGGGAATCCTGCTTCAGCTGAATCAATGTTCTATTTGTGGTCTCGTTTATGACAGGACTTCCTCATCTTTACAGTGGACGGGGTTCCTGTTGTAGTGGCTACATCGCGCGCCTGTCGCGCAACAGCTTGCGAGTTCGCAACCGCCCTGGTATTCAGGCTTCAATGTAAACAATGTTTCTTCCCCGCCCACTCCTACATATTCAGCATTGCGCATTCAAGTATAAAATTATCACCTAAATATATAGTTTTATTTTCCACTGTACTGTCGCACAAAGCCAAAAGGCAGTAGTTGCGATATCCCAGCAAACACAAAGCATTTATATAACATTTGTACAACGACGGCCCAACGTCTTCGACGTTGGTCCAACATTGTACAAATATTATACAAATGTTTTGTGTTTACTGAGTACTTGAAGCTGCTTATTTCCCTAGTAAGCAGTTGCTGCCTTTCGGCTTTGCAGGGCAGTGTAGTTTAATTGTAAGCTGGCGTCGGCGCAGCCACTGACTCTTCCCAGGTTTAAGCCTCAGTCTGTTTGAAATTTGATTTCGCGGAGAAAGTGGGTGCAACATGCAATAAGTCGGCTGCCCCCGGTGACGGAGTGAGGCCTCTGGTGACCATTGCTCGGTGGCCAATGCCGGCGTCTGGTCAAATTAACCATCCTCTCCCCAGCGCCTGCTCCGGATCAACACGGAGGAAACGTGTTTTTGCTGTGTCTTCTACAATATCTGTTTGTTTTTTTACATCGTGTTATTAAGCGTCTCTGATGGGCTTCAAACACTAATTGAACACTCTCCATTTGTGAAGATTTCAGCAATTTCAATGCGTGAAAACACTTGGCCACGCTGTGTATTTAAGACACGCCTGCGTGTTTTAAACGCCCCGGCGGTGAGACGGTCAATCCTGGCAAAAATTAAACCTGGCAGTCGGGATAGATGAACGGGCAGAGCGCTCGTACATTATTCAAATCGCCAGGCCATTAGGGGGTAGCAAATCGGGTTAGCCGACTAAATATTTCCCTTGAAGAAACGCAAACGAAAATGTGCTTGATTTATCTTATTGGTACACGGCCCTTTTGGGCCAAATAAACTTTGCAGGAATCAAATTAGGAGTGCGCCTTGCAATTTGTAATGAGAGACAAGCGCCACACAACAAGTCGCCGTGGGTCAGGCTGCAGCAAGCTGGCGCAGTAATTTTTGACAGCGTGCCCCAGGGCTGCTCTGGCCTGCTCACAGTCTGTCGCTGTGTCTACATCGGAGCAAATACGAAGCACGGATCCAGTGTTGGGTTTGCGTTGGACCAGCGTCGCAGACGCTGGCCCAACGCAAGCCCAACACTGAATGGGTGTCTCGTGTCCTGCCGGGATCCGCCTATCTAACGCCTCCCGAGCGCCAACCTATGAATTTTATTGTCCCGCACAATTAGGCTAAACGTGACATATGGTGGCCATTTTGGCCGCGAGGATTAATCTTGTCCTGACGACTGTGAACAGCTCATCGCGGGAGTCATCCAAATTGCTTCGGGCGAGACTGGTCTGGTGTAACTTTTCTGAAAAAACATCCCCATCCTGTTCTAAGAGGAGCACGATCCACCATCTTCTACAGTCCAAGGAATGCAGCAAGGTAGATGACGAGTGACTTTAATCACAACGCCCATAATTAAAGCCGCAGACCACTCTATGTCTGTTTCTGATTATAGTTATTCCGCAGTTGGCTCAATCTCAGTAATCCACGCGGTATTTTCTGGGTACAGATTTGGCCAGTGTTGGTACACAGTGGACTACTTCTTTATATTTCGGACATGCATGTCCGAAATAAGAAATACGGGAATTTCGTCTTTATATCTCGCTTAACTGGTAAATGCGCAACACAAAAATAAAATAAAACTTTTGCATCTTTAGTCTATGAACATGTTTACATCATATGGTCATATCAAGAAGCCAAAATAAATTACCGATTTTGTTATGATTTTAGCCTGATTGTGTCGCTTTAAGTTATGAAACTTATAATAAATGATTGTAGAGAAAATGATGTTTCAAGTTAGAAACACATAGCAATTTCAATATGTCTCCACGCAAAGTTTTATAAAGAATGAAAATATGTCGTCTTTACATGAAAGCAAAGTCAAATTCACATATTCGTCTATTCGGTTTTATACTGGATGTATTGTTGAAAAGTGATAAACATAAGGCAATGTTGTATTCGTCTTTTCTACAAACACATCTTTATCAGATAATGAGATGTTATTTGGCCGATCACGCAGATATATCCCTGGAAGTGAAAATAATAACATGTTTAACATGTTTAAGTCTACGACAAATACAAAAATAGAAGTTGTAGGATTTGTGCACAAAAAGTACTTTGCATTTCAATCGACCGACCCACATGTACTTGTCACAGGTCTATCAGTGACGTTAGTAATGCTGCAAAAGTTGAGAAAATACCCACTATCATTTTTATTTTCAATTTTCGTCCATTGAAGTTGTGTCACGATACAGTGACCCACAACTTCAAGTGTGTAAAAATATTCACACTTGGCTGTTTTGAGATTAAATAAAATTTAGCCAATATATGTCTATACACTCGTTTCATTCACAATAAATGGGATTTAACCTGCTAACAAAACAGATTAAAACAGAATAAATAAATAATATAGTGAGAAAGGTATGATCCACTGGAATAAAGTCAGATAATACACATTTGATTAATTTTTGTCTCAAATTAAACATATCGACGATATGTAAGTAGTTTCCATCCACTTGGGTCGCGTTATCGAGATTCAAGTGGGTGTAAATTTCAATAAGATACCTTAGTGAGTAAGGGGTTAACGACTGATATTATGGCACTGTCTCACTTTTTCCTAGTTTTTGCTAGTTTCTTGATTGCAGAAGTGTCTGATTGATCGATACATCGGCTGTCTACGCGACAAACCTTTCATAAACGTGTACGTCTTTTTTCCTGGTGAGCATCAAACACATTCATCAACAGCCTCACAATAGAGAGAGACACTTTAACCACTTGGCTATTCTTAGAAATATGAGCAAATTATTCGTTCAATTTAAGCTGTGAATTGCTACATCAATTTCTATCTAATGGTGATTTACAATCACCTAAATTTGTACAACTTGAAAGTGTAATATTAATATGTCCAAATAAAGATGAGAACGTGATCATTCAATGAGCAGTATAAATTTTATGATTTTTTAAAGTGCAAAAATGCCCTTTTACGCGCCCAGCAAACACGATACATTAAATCAATGTTGTTTTATTGTTGGGCCAGCGTCGCAGACGTTGGGCTAACAATGAAACATAAATATACAGACAGACAGACAGATATTTTATTGACAGAAATAAAAGTCATTACAGACTTATTTGTCACTATCAAATTAAATGAATTTAATTAATTTAACGCCATAAAATACACTTTATATTTACGTTCATACTTAGTTATTATAATAAAAAAAGGGAGTAACCGTGACAGATTTGAAGCCTCACTACAGCTTCACGTTATTTTTAGTTTGATAATTTTTTTTTAGCTTTTAGGTTTGATTTTTCTCATTCGCTCAAATGTTTCTATTAAACAACAATCTAAAACACTTTGCCTGGTTAATTCGCCAGATTGATACTGGTCAAAACCAAACATTTTGCTTATTAGTTTTGCAATGTTTACACTTGTTTGAATAAACAGTTTAGCCAAGTTGTTAAACAGTATCTCACTATTGTGAGGCTGTTGAAAAATAGTTTTTTCTCGTCGATACATTTTCTTATATTTGAAGTCTGAAAGATGCCTGGCTTCAAATGTAAAAGCAAGTTTATAAAAAACACCCGATGACACTCTATGACAGCCGACGAGACGTTTAGCGGTGAGTCGTTTTTTTGGTGTTGACTGACCTGAAAGAAAAAATACTTGAATAAAAAACAGCTCACAATAATTCATTCATACCTCTTTAGGTGTGAATTTCTGCCGAAATTCTTAGATCAAAGTCTTAGATAACAAACTGGGCCATCTCGACCAATCCGAAGCCTACGATATATCGTAACTTATACGAGAATATGGGCCCTGATCTCATCAAATACTCCAAGTGAAATGCATGTCACGAGCTGGGCAAGTAGCAACTTTCAGCCGTGGATCTATGGCTATATGGGACTTAATGTGTCAGCTTGCGACTGAGCTGCTATGGGGCTTTAAGTGTCAGCACTGAGGGAGGTGTTGATTGCTCTGTCGTGGATGCCGTCGCTAATGATGATGATACACCGCTACCTGGCAGTGGTGACAATGGCACTGCTGATGAAGGGGCTGACACCCATTCCAAGGCGAAACATCCTCATCTGAAATTGACAATTACACCCGAGAGGGTCTGCACTTGGAATAACGCGAGGAAAGAAAGAAGCAGGGAAATAAGCATAAAACACAAATTTGTTTCATGTTTCTTGCTCAGTCCCATACAATGCAACAAGATACACTGATTCTCTGTTGTTTAAACATTTTAACACTAAAAAAATGAGAGTCAATGTCTCATGTTGTATCGGTAAATCGGCCCTGTTTCACGCGCCCTGTATAATGCGCCCCGTACGACGCCCTGTATAACGTGCCTTGAAAAACGCGCCCTGTATACGCGGCCGGTATAGCGTGGCCTGGATAACGCGCCTTATGTAACGCGCCCTGTATAACGCGCCCTGTAAAACGAATACGGATACGAATACAAAATTTTAATTGATAGGCCATCATTCATCGCAGTATTGTTTCCTGCGTTTATATGCCTGATTTAAATATGTACACAAACTATTAATTAAACGTTCATCCACACAGCGTAGCAACAATTGGAATGTATTTACATTTGGTGGGCTTTCAAACGGAGCGAAGTATTTCGAACGTAGTTCATGGTAAACAGGACAATAAAGAATAAAGTGGATCTCGTCCTCTTTTTCTTTCATACACATGGGACATATAGTGACACTGTCCTGGACAAACCTAGGTTTATGTGTCATAATGAGACTTACGCCCATGCGAAAACGCGATGCTGCTCTCCTTGAGATACCACTTGAAATGACATTTAAATAATTATCTTTTTATCTGAACTGCTTATATTCTTTGTTTTAAAGTCCTAATAGATAATTGGGGGTCATCCGCAAACTGGGCTTCCCACACAAAATTAAAATTAAAATGAAACAACAATTCCTTGATTTTACTTGCCCGATTACAACAGTTACTATCATGAAGTATCATTTTTCAGTGAGAAAATATAAAAACTCTCTATAATAGAGATATAATCTAAGCCCCGTAGTTCAGAACTATATATCATAACGTGGCCCTGTATAACGCTCCCTGTATAACGCGCCCTGTATAACGCTCCCTGTATAATGTGGCCCTATATAGCGCGGCCCCGTATAACGCGACCTGTATAACGCGCCCTGTATAACGTGGCCCTGTATAACCTGCCCTGTATAACGCTGCACTGTATAACGCGCCCTGTATAACCCGGCCCTGCAGAACGCGGCCATGTATAGCGTGGCCCTGTATAACGCGGCCCTGTATATCGCGGCCCTGTATAACACGGCCCTGTATAACGCGGCCCTGTATAACAAGCCCTGTATAACGCTGCCCTGTATAACGTGGCCCTGTATAGCTCGTCCCTGTATAACGCGGCCCTGTATAACGCGGCCTTGTATAACGCGGCCCCGTATAACGCGCCCTGTATAACGCGCCCTGTATAACGCGGCCTTGTATAACGCGGCCACGTATAACGCGACCTCTATAACGCGCCCTGTATAACGCGGCCCTGTATAACCCGCCCTGAATAACGCTGCACTGTATAACGCGCCCTGTATAATGCGGCTCTCTATAGCGCGGACCTGTATAGCGTGGCCCTGTATAACGCGGCCCTGTATATCGCGGCCCAGTATAACGCGGCCTGTATAACGCGACCTGTATAACGCGGCCCTGTATAACACGCCCTGTATAACGCGATCTGTATAAAGCGGCCCTGTATAATGCGCCCTGTATAACGCGCCCTGTCTAGCGCGCCCTATATAACGCGCACTGTATAACGCACCCTGTATAACCAGGCCCTGTATAACGCGCCCTGTATAACGCGCCCCGTATAACGCGGCCCTGGATAACGTGGCCCTGTATAACACGCCCTGTATAACGCGCCCTGTATAACGCGGCCCTTTATAACGTGGATCTGTATAACGCGCTCTGTATAACGCGGCCCTGTATAACGTGGCCCTGGATAACGTGGCCCTGTATAACACGCCCTGTATAACGCGCCCTGCATAACGCGGCCCTGTATAACGTGGCCCTGTATAACACGCCCTGTATAACGCGCCCCATATAACGCGGCCCTGGATAACGTGGCCCTGTATAACACGCCCTGTAAAACGCTCCCTGTGTAACGTGGCCCTGTATAACGCGCCCTGTATAACGCGGCCATGTATAACGTGGCCCTGTATAACGCGGCCCTGTATAGAGCGGCCCTCTATAACGTGGCCCTGTATAACGCGCCCTGTACAACGCGGCCCTGTATAACGTGGCCCTGTATAACGCGGCCCTGTATAACGCGCCCTGTATAACGTGGCCCTGCATAACGCGCCCTGTATAACGTGGCCCTGTATAACTGGGCCCTTTATAACAGGCCCTGTATAACGTGGCCCTGTATAACACATCTTGGTTAACGCGCCCTGTATAACGCTACCCTTTATAACACGTCCTGTATAACGCTCCCTGTATAACGCTGCCCTGTATAACGCGGCCCTGTATAACGCGGCCCTATATAGTGCGGCCCTGTATAACGCGGCCCCGTATGACGCGCCCTGTATAACACGCCCTGTATAACGCGGCCCTTTATAACCCGCCCTGTATAAGGCTGCACTGTATAACGGACCCTGTATAACGCGGCCCTGTATAACGCGCTCTGTATAACTTGACCCTGTATAACGCTCCCTGTATAACACGCCCTGTGTAACGCGGCCCTGTATAACGCGCCCTGTATAACGTGACCCTGTATAACGCGCCCTGTATAACACGCCCTGTGTAACGCGGCCCTGTATAACGCGCCCTGTATAACGCGCCCTGTATAACAAGCCCTGTATAACGCTGCCCTGTATAACGTGGCCCTGTATAGCTCGTCCCTGTATAACGCGGCCCTGTATAACGCGGCCTTGTATAACGCGGCCATGTATAACGTGGCCCTGTATAACGCGGCCCTGTATAGAGCGGCCCTCTATAACGTGGCCCTGTATAACGCGCCCTGTACAACGCGGCCCTGTATAACGTGGCCCTGTATAACGCGGCCCTGTATAACGCGCCCTGTATAACGTGGCCCTGCATAACGCGCCCTGTATAACGTGGCCCTGTATAACTGGGCCCTGTATAACTGGGCCCTTTATAACGTGGCCCTGTATAACACATCTTGGTTAACGCGCCCTGTATAACGCTACCCTTTATAACACGTCCTGTATAACGCTCCCTGTATAACGCTGCCCTGTATAACGCGGCCCTGTATAACGCGGCCCTATATAGTGCGGCCCTGTATAACGCGGCCCCGTATGACGCGCCCTGTATAACACGCCCTGTATAACGCGGCCCTTTATAACCCGCCCTGTATAACGCTGCACTGTATAACGGACCCTGTATAACGCGGCCCTGTATAACGCGCTCTGTATAACGTGACCCTGTATAACGCGCCATGTATAACACGCCCTGTGTAACGCGGCCCTGTATAACGCGCCCTGTGTAACGCGCCCTGTATAACGTGGCTCTGTATAACCCGGCTCTGTATAACGCGTCCTGTATAACGTGACCCTGTATATTATCACTGTATCATAGCGTTGTTTTATAAACTGATAAAACGCATCCTTTTTTTAATGTGTATGATGTGTATGATATGGTTTTGTCGCTGGTGGTGAAGAACCGCAATCAGCCTCACTTTGTTATACACCACTGAATTGTCCGCGTAGCAATCCCGATTTCTACCAGTTGTCTAGTGCGAGCCAGTTTCTCTATATCTATGGTGCGAGCATCATTCTTATCAGCTTGACCTTTTACCGTACATTTATGACAAAAAATATGATGTTTTTTTTAATTTGTAAAGTCCCTTTATAAATGATCATACTGACTGAAAAGTGACGTTAAACAAAACACTTTAATACTCCGTCTCCATGACCCGAATGCTATACAGCCATGATTTTTAATGTGAAAACTACCAAATAAACACCTAGGAGAACTGATTTGTATTCGCCAGTAAAGTAATTTCCTCAGAGTTTTGTGTGCATGTTTTTCGCGGGTACTGCAGTGTGTGAAGCTTATATCAACTGTATTTTATTATTGGGCCAGCGGCAAAAACGTTAGCCCAGCATTGACCACTCATTAAGCCCTAGAACGCTGATATTTTCTCTGATTGTATTTCTACTTGTCTAGCCAGTTTTTAAAGGAGAAAAATGGCTTGAAATGTGTGAACCAGACGTGCGATGAAGCTTAATGTTACAAATCTGAGTAATTTTCAGTCACGGCAGCGTGCCACAGCTTCAAGTGACTGAAAAATTTAAATTGAATAGCTCAGTGCTCTAGGGGTTAACCCAGAGCTTTAAGCTCATTTATCCAATGTTGGCTTGATGGTGATCTATCGTCTACGACGGTGGGCCAACCTCAAATCAACATTAGCTCGACGTCTTGTGACTGCTGGGAGGTAGATGTCTGCGGGTAAACGTCGTCACTTTGGTATTAACCCGTTAACCGCCAAATGATTCAATCTGAATTTTCACCCTCTTGAAGTTGTGTCTCGCTGACGCGATCCACAACTTCAAGTGAGTGAAAATTATTCAGATTTGACAAAATGGAGATCAGCTGTTTTCAAATATTGCTGATTGATGTCACATTTTATCTTCAACATGTTTAAATGTGGTACTTAATGTGCTAATAAAAAATGAAAACCCGAATATATGCGGCACCGGCGGTTAAAGGATTAAAGGGTTGAATCTGCCACTTTGTCAACCCTTACAGAACGGTCCCCGCACTCTAAGAATTAAAATATTTATAATGGGCATATACCCATAACATAGGTATTCAAATGAATCAGAAACAGATATGTATAATGATTTTAAATTAAAAAGACCATTTGATCTCTATGGTTTATTCCAAACTCTTTAGGCGTTTTCTGGGCAGATGACGATACGTCTCGATGGCGACGTCTCCATGACGTGTGGTGGGCGGGAGTGATCCGTGAGGTGTCTGTCCCAAATGACATGGGCGTCTCCCCACAACCCTCCTCCCCGCCCCAGCGTCCCCCCCCCCACCCCCTCGCGGTGCCACATCCCTCCCGATCCCTCTCCGGTCACGTGATCCACGCATTCGCCAAATACTCGTTTCTGTGGTTCTGGACTCGGGCACTGCAATTACAATCAGTGAGAAGCTGGATGCGGTGGCAGTCGGCGTCTGCGCAAACGAGCCACTCGTCCCTACTGGGAAATTAACCCCTGAATTGCTGGCGGACATTCTGAAATTTAAATCAGCGCTTTTAATCAGGGCTCTTGCTGGTAAACATCATTTTTTCAAGAGGTATTTTATTTGAGTTAAATTTGCAGGTTTAAAATCATGCAAGGTTAGTTCAGGGATTATAAGTCTATGATGTAGGATTGTTTTTGTTGGGCTACGTATCGGATTAACAAGATTATTTCGTGAATTATAAGAGTGAGATTTAGGATTGTTTTAAGGTTTTCACATAGTTTACTTGAAAAGGGCCTCAACCCACCACTTATATACAACTTATATACAACTTATATTTTCAAATTGAGCACATGCAGCGTTATCGTTTCACAGATCTGGAGATCCTTTGAAATTTGTAATAAGATATCTGCCTATATCCAAGTAAATTACAGCACATTTTGGCTTTATACCTACAAAAGACAATGATTTCCATTATGCTGCTGTAATTATTGTATTACAGTATTACATCGCTATACAGTCAGACAAAAAACGTCAATGTGTGCGACTAGTTGCTAGCGCCAAAATGGCTGCAAAAGCTGTATGCTCCGAAAAAGGGAGTTGAAATGGTGCATGAATGAACAGGTCCAGTGACCAGGGGTAATATGTGTGAATCGCACAGAGCATTGTATGTGCGCTATTTAAGAACACACCATTATTATTATTTTTATTATTTAACATAATCAGATAGAATAACTCACCAATAATAAACATAAATTCCCTGTAATTTTATCGCAGAATTGTTTCGCATATTATGCTAAATAGTGATGCAAAACGTCAATAGCTTGTTGGAAATGTCACTAGCTTGTTGTCTTATTTCAATAGTTTTTTTTGTTTTATTTCAATAGTTTGTTGTTTTATGTCAATAGCTTGTTGTTTTATGTCAATAGCTTGTTGTCTTATGTCAATAGCGTGTTGTTTTATGTCAATAGCTTGTTGTTGTTTTTTTGTTTTATTTCAATAGTTTGTTGTTTTATGTCAATAGCTTGTTGTTTTATGTCAATAGCGTGTTGTTTTATGTCAATAGCTTGTTGTCTTATGTAAATAGCTTCTTGCTTTATGTCAATAGCTTGTTGTCTTATGTCAATAGCTTGTTGTTTTATGTCAATAGCTTGTTGTGTTATGTCAACAGCTTGTTGTGTTATGTCAAAAGCTTGTTGTTTTATGTCAATAGCTTGTTGTTTTATATAAATAGCTTGTTGTTTTATGTCAATAGCTTGATGTTTTATGTCAATAGCTTGTTGTCTTATGTCAATAGCGTGTTGTTTTATGTCAAAAGCTTGTTGTTTTATGTAAATAGCTTGTTGTTTTTTGTCAATAGCTTGTTGTCTCATGTCAATAGCTTGTTTTATGTCAATAGATTGTAGTTTTATGTCAATGGTTTGTTGTCTTATGTCAATAGCTTGTTGTTTTATGTCAATTGCTTGTTGTGTTATGTCAATAGCTTGTTGTGTTATGTCAATAGCTTGTTGTTGTTTTATGTCAATAGCTTGTTGTTTTATGTAAATAGCTTGTTTTTTTATGTCAATAGTTTGTTGCCTTATGTCAATAGTTTGTTGTTTTATGTCAATAGCTTGTTGTTTTATGTCAATAGCTTGTTGTCTTATATCAATAGCGTGTTGTTTTATGTCAATAGCTTGTTGTCTTATGTCAATAGCTTCTTGCTTTGTGTCAATAGCTTGTTGTCTTATGTCAATAGCTTGTTGTTTTATGTCAATAGCTTGTTGTTTATTGTCAATAGCTTGTTTTTTTTATATAAATAGCTTGTTGTTTTATGTCAATAGCTTGTTGTTTTATGTCAATAGCTTGTTGTTTTATGTCAATAGCTTGTTGTCTTATGTCAATAGCGTATTGTTTTATGTCAATAGCTTGTTGTGTTATGTCAATAGCTTCTTGCTTTATGTCAATAGCTTGTTGTTTTATGTCAATATCTTGTTGTTTTATGTCAATAGCTTGTTGTTTTATGGCAAAGATTTGTTGTTTTATGTCAATAACTTGTTGTGTTATGTCAATAGCTTGTTGTTTTATGTCAATAGCTTGTTGTCTTATGTCAATAGCTTCTTGCTTTATGTCAATAGCTTGTTGTCTTATGTCAATAGCTTGTTGTGTTATGTCAACAGCTTGTTGTGTTATGTCAATAGCTTGTTGTTTAATGTCAATAGCTTGTTGTTTTATATAAATAGCTTGTTGTTTTATGTCAATAGCTTGTTGTTTTATGTCAATAGCTTGTTGTCTTATGTCAATAGCTTGTTGTTTTATGTCAATAGCTTGTTGTGTTATGTCAATGACTTCTTGCTTTATGTCAATAGCTTGTTGTTTTATGTCAATAACTTGTTGTGTTATGTCAATAGCTTGTTGTTTTATGTCAATAGCTTCTTGTTTTATGTCAATAGCTTGTCGTCTTATGTCAATAGCTTGTTGTTTTATGTTAATAGCTTGTTGTTTCATGTTATATTCCACCATTAGCCCTTTAACTGCCAAGTTACCTAATTTATTTTGTATCCACGTGAAATTTTGTCTGACGCGATCAGAAAGTTCAAGTGACTTATGATATTGAAGACCAAATACATTTAGATCTTAGAGAACGGAGACACATCTCACATTTACAGGGTGTCATTTAGAGCGCTAATAAAGGACTAAAAATCGCAGTTGTGATTGGCGGTTAATACCCTTTAAGCGTTAAACATTGAAGAATCGATTTTAATTATTAGTCGATCAAATCACTGTATAAAATGAAATGGTAATGAAATGAGTGTTTGAACATCAAAATCTGGAAATGTATTATCATGATTATGATTGTCCTCAGATTAATATGGTGGTCCGGATCCCTGATGACGAACCTGCTTGGCATGGATTATGACACATTATCATGTTAAGCAGGACTGATGTTAAGGATTTTTGAGCCTATGAGCTCGATCCGCGGAGGATTAAGGCGCTATAGAAGTTTGATTGATTGATTGATTGATTGATTGATTGATTGATTGATTGATTGATTGATTGATTGATTGATTGATTGATTGATTGATTGATTGATTGATTGATTGATTGATTGATTGATTGATTGATTGATTGATTGATTGATTGATTGATTGATTGATTGATTGATTGATTGATTGATTGGTTGATTGATTGATTGATTGATTGATTGATTGATTAATTGATTGATTGATTGATTGATTGATTGATTGATTGATTGATTGATTGATTGATTGATTGATTGATTGATTGATTGATTGATGTATTTGGGAGTGGTAAAGGGTTGATAAAGCCTATTTCCACTACCCGGCATACTTTACAGAAAACGCCTGCCATCCTGCTCTGTCTGCTATATAGAGGCAGATATGATAATTTGAGATGACATAGAAAAAATATATATCGCACATTTTAATATGCGTTCTAAATGCTAATTTATGTTTTATTCGCACCAGAAACGTTGACCCAACATCGTACTAATAATTTGTGTGGTAAATCAAGTAACGCGAGATGAATTATTTTAGACTAATACACAAAGAGCGCAGGTTATGTCAGCTTATATTTTATTCTCATAATTGATGCTATATGGTAATGACGTATTTTTTTTTTGAAAACAATAATCCACGTCCTAAACGTCTCTCACATCCTGCTTTAATTTATTTTCAACATATAACTAATGTATTTTATAGTGAAGATAATACAAATATCCATTGTGAGAGGGAGTACATGTTATTTGAAATAATTCAGACAGTCCGATTTTCAAGAAACAGCAATCTCAGCATATATACGCCACGCACAGTCCCAACCTCGTTCTAATGCAGGGCCAGCGACGGATACGTTGGCCCAGCATTGATGCGCATCAGGCTCACGCAGTTTTCGGTCGTGATGCGTAATGTTCATCAGGGATCATCTGGAGTATTGCGCTGTTTCCCTCCTGAAAAAAACACCCGGATAGAAAATCTCTCTCCTCCGGAAAAAAAAGCTTTGTCAATCTAATCACATACTTCAATGAAATCCATCCACAAGAAACAATCAACCGTTTGCACCACGGGGGCTTAGATATTATTCCGTCGTTTGATATCAGAGTAAAGTATAATGATTTTTATTCCATGCAAACTGAAAATTATATAGGGCCTACTGGCGCAATTACTGACAGAAAAATTACATTCGATAAATTTATATCGCGTATTTTAGTATAATATTTTACCAGGTGTTCACGTTGTTCACGCTCTGTTCATTTTATTTGTGAGATAATGGCGTTTTTACTTTGTCATATATTATTTCAGTGTTACGCCGCATACTATGTACTAATATCGCACTGGTGCGTGGTCATTGGTTTAGATCTCGAAATATGAATTTTTAAAAAAATATCAGTTTTCAAAAATTGAGAAATATATCGGACAATAAATCGGCAGCTCGAAGCTAATGGGTGACATCCACACATGCACTACTTCGTCGCTTTGGATATGAAAGGGTGCATCTGCCACATTGCAAAGTTGCAGATACTCTATTTCATATCCATGAGACGACTTGTTCGTGTTTTGTGTATTAACTGTACCTTGGTAGCACAGGGGTGGGTAATCAAAAACGAGGATAAAGAGCTCACACAGGGAAAACAGAAAAACGCAATTTGCCAGCGAATGGTTTTGGTGGGATAATAACTTGATAATACACTCATTTAGAAGACACCCTTTACAGTCAACATGCAAAAAATACAAAAACTGTTTTTCGCACATCCCTGCTTGATATAGTTATTTTGATATAAATCTAAAACGTGTTTTTCAAAGTGTTGACGCAAATTAAGGAAATTAAGGTCAGAGAGATGGACGGACGGACAAATGAACGACCGGAGGGACAGAATGATTGACGGACCGACCGACGGACGGACGACGGTCAATGATAGTTAAATATGATTTTAAACAGTGGACGCAGATTGCTTTTTGGATGATGTCCCATCTTCTAGAATATTAAACTGGAATGATTTACAAACGCTTTCTAATGTTACAGCGCAGGAACAATCAACTATTAAATTGAATCATTATTAAGTGGAGAGCGGAGTATATAATGTGGAGGCAGTGAATGTGCATGTCAATCAGCTGATCATGTTGTCAGGCAAATCTGACATCATAGATCCCATGAAAACACGATGTAACACATTACACCAAATCACACACTTTACATCTGCGCATTACACCACTCACCTCATTCTCTGCCGCTCTAAGTACCATACCCCCATTACATCCATTTCTCACCCATCGATATCAGTATATTTTACATTGTGCTGAGCGATGCAAACAACAAGAGTTCACTTAACCCTTTAACCGCCAAATTATTCAATCAGAATTTTCACCCACTTGAAGTTGTGTCTCGCTGACGCGATCCACAACTTCAAGTGAGTGAAAATTATTCTGATTTCACAAAATGGAGGTCAACTGTTATTGATGTCACATTTTATCTTTGACATGTTTAAAAGGTAGCACTCAATGGGCTAATAAAAAATGAAAACCCGATTATATGCGGCACCGGCGGTTAAAGGGTTAATGTTGGTCTGCTGTTGGCCGACCGTCTGCGCCTCTCGTGTTTGCTGTGAATTCTGTGAGTGTTACCATTCGCACATTACACACATTCCTAACTCACCTAAATCGCTTGTTCACGCTTATGATTTCATGGTATATTGTACTTCTTTTCTTTTCTTTAACAAAAAAACCTATTGAACCTATTGAACCTATTGAACTATTCCCATAATAATATTATCATGTATCCGCTACCGCGACCCACAACTTCAACCGAGTGAAAAATTATATCCTCCTATTTTATCAGACAGCAAATACATTTCAAGAGTGCGTGAAGTTTTTCTTTATCTTCCATATATGATATAATGTTCATGTGGCAGCATCTGTGCACAAGAACAGCTCAAATCCGCACGCATTTTTGAGCGGTGCCGAGAAGGTTTGTTTTGATAAATGCATTCGGGTGCTGATCAAAAGTGGCATGTTACGTTCTTCTACAAGCTGACTCATAATTCCTCAAGACGGGCAATATCATTAGTGGCTTAAATAAAGATAATTCTTAGATGATTACTTTTACATTTCAAATTAGAGCCTCTATGTTTCATTTCTTTAAGATGATCCTAATTATTTATTTTTTACTTCAATAATTGAAGAAAACACATACATTTTAATGCAGCTTCGGTGTAGTCACTAGTTACACTCTACTTAAAAATAAAGTGAGTGCATATAATCAATATAGTTGTGTAATATACGAAAGAAGCAATCGGTTTTATTGAAAACTTACCATTTTTAATCAAAATTATGTTTTTGTTGAAAATGAAATATTGACGACTTCGTATTTGACAATATTCACAGAATGATGCATTCAAAATGTGACTGTTATGATGGGCTCCAGAATACCTATCAGCAAGCACACAATGTTGACCCAATGTTGACCTGGTGTTGAGTCAGCGTCTGTGGACGCTGACACAACACTAGGTCAATATCGGAGCAATGTTATTTTGTTTCCCGCGGGGTAAATGGTAGCTGGTGGGTACAAATGACACACCACGTCTCCCCTCGCACCCTCTTAACGGTCCATAAAGTCGAATTAATCTCGTTTCTAGACCCATTCCATGTTGCAGACACACCCCTGACAGCCTCCACTGTCTCATAACTTCCGGTATAATGGCGACGCCAAAGACACAGCTCACTTGGGTATACGTCCTCGTCCTGGGGCCTGTCTTTTCACAGCCTGTGCCACAAAATGTGAGGACATGTCAATGACGATATGACACTATTCTGCTCTGCAAGGCTAAAAAGCAGTAACTGCTTCACTTGAAAAGTAACCACTTACCACATTAGGCGATAAGTACTTAAATAAAATAGAACAGCCACACACTAGGGCCTATGACAAAGGTGAACTTAAACAAATAGAACAGGCTACCAATCTTTCAAACGATATTTTATAATTATATGTTAAGTAGTCTACAATAAAACAAAGTTGATATTAGAAAAAAACAAAAATTATTAGACGCACAGCTATAGGGTAATTACAATACTTGTATCGCCAGGATGGCTCATTGGTAGCGTGGTTGACTGAAAGCCCCGGGGTACCGGGTTCAAGTACCGATGCTGCCGATATCTGTCTTTAGTGTACACATAAGCAATGACCCATACTGTTCAAATTCGTGAGATAATGTGATCCGCGCCGTATAAAACAACGTACAAAAAAATAAAAAAATAAAATGACCAATATGTCAAAGTTGTAAACGGTCAATCAAACCTAAGAAATAAAATAAAATAAAACCTATATAATAAACAAACTAATAGTATATCAAAAGTTAAGACTATTTGACATACAGCGAAATTATTCTATATTTATATTACAGTTAGTTTGATGGGTTTATCAAGGGACGTAATAATGTAAAATTTCTACATGTCAAGTTGTCTAACTTTGAAATTTTTCAGGACTGTTGAAATTGTTTCGTAAAACTGTACAATGGCCTGTGTGTTTATGCGTGTGTTTTTATCGATATTTTGTATATTGTGTCATTTCTATTTTGTGTGTGATGTATAATTTTAAGAGGGAACAGAGACAGTAGTGGCAGACGACTACGGGAGAGCGGGGCTGGTTGTAACATTTCAACATTTTAGTAATTTTCCAAGTGATAATTAATTTTATGAATGAAGTCATTTTATATAGTAAATAAATATTATCTCCTCTATAATATAGAATATCATTTAGATAAATATCATCAATAGATGTTATGTGGTGCAGTGAAATATGACCACACCTAAAATGTTACAATTTGCCCCCGGTGCGGGTAAGTTGTAACAGCATGGGGGCAGGTTGTAACACAGGTACTGTGCTCATTGGGGCACATTGCAACATACTATGTGCAACATATAAATTATTCGCAATAGAGTTTTGCACCAAATAATTGACCATTATTTAATATTAGGTCTGTCATGACCTTTAATGCATAGGCCTACATAAATGAAATTGCAAGTGTCAAATTGCTAATTCAGATTACTAAATCATTGACATTGTTTACCTGGTCCATATAAGGATGCAACAAAGAGGTAGGCATAACAATAACAGAGGGCTGATACACTGTATTTAACTGCATTATTGTTCTAGATGTATCTACATATATACATATAAAAATAATAGGGGCAGGTTGTAACATAGTTTATATGATTTGTAACACTATGGGTAAATAATGGGGGCAAATTGTAACACTGGTACAACTTGCCCTCACTCATCTGTTACATCTAGCCCCACAAGCACCCAGAAAACATTTGCCAACATATCTCATTACAAGTAATCTTTTTCAGTCATTTAGACTGTGATCATAAAAGACCTCTCCAAGGTGACATATAATCATTCGCAGTTGAAATTATTTGATTTATTTTTCACTGTGATAAGTGATAATGTATTGGTTTTCAAAAAAATACTTTTCACCTCGTTTTCTGTTCAATATAGTTGTTCTCCAAAAAGTCCTGGGTATTATGGGATAGAAATACATAATAATAATAAATGGCTATAGAAGACATAATTGACACCTGGTGAGTTCAAATTAATCAACAATAATTTGATCAAAGTGCGCTGTTAAAACTTACCCCCGTTACAACTAGCCCTGCTCTCCCCCGATATTGCTCAACAAGCTTCAAAAAATAAAGTTGTATTCGTATTATTATCACTGAAATTATTGCGACCCCTCTCTCTGTCGTCAATACATGGATTTGACTATCTTGTAGCTTCATGGTGAAAGTTGAAAAACTTCAGCCTTATCCTGATGCGAGTCATATCCTCCCCATTACGATCCTGTGTTGTTATAGTGTTTGGCTAGCGCACTGCATGAAGCTTGGTTCACACTATTATATTTGTATCTGACCGGACATCAGATTATGTTTCAGTCTTTTCAAATCACAACAAAGGAATAACTGCACGTGACCTTCCCACCATGGCCATCATAGGACCACAGGAGCTAGATTTTCGTAAATTTGTGGTTGGAAGTTGAATGTTGGTGCAACAATTTGAGCCGTCAAAAATATAATAAGGATAGAATAAGAGACAGCAAAAAATGCTAAAATATTTGGAATTGGATGGTAGGCCTTATATTAACCCTTTGACTTCCAGGCCGGAGTGCATGCCAGGATCCAGATATACTGGTGTAGGAGTTCTATTTTTCGTCATTTGAAGCTGGAATTGCTAACGCAATTCCCAGCTTCAAATGACGAAAAATACATAAATGTAGTATATATTTGACGAAAATTTGTGTCATTTTATGGTTACGTTCATTGACGAATGACGACGGAAATATCCGTCATGTATGGTAGTGAAAAGGTTAAGCTCACTCTTGACATGATGATGTACAGTGATGTGATGGTATGCATAATGATACAGATGCACATACGTAGGTTTATAGACAGAGGATCAGCTCCTTAACCTTTTCACTACCATACATGACGGATATTTCCGTCGTCATTCGTCAATGAACGTAACCATAAAATGACACAAAATTTCGTCAAATATATACTACATTTATGTATTTTTCGTCATTTGAAGCTGGAAATTGCGTTAGCAATTCCAGCTTCAAATGACGAAAAATAGAACTCCTACACCAGTATATCTGGATCGTGGTATGCACCGCGGCCTGGAAGTCAAAGGGTTAAAAGACACATTGAAAAGTAAATAGCCATATAAAGTGAGCCTAAAATACCTTCACAGAATTGGAAATAATATATTCACACGGCAATCTGCCATTGTCACCAGAATAAAAACAATCTTGCCAAAAATCCAAACTGAAATGTCTGAAGGCATGAAAGCTTTCTGATCTGATAAATCTGCTGTCTGGCCAGTTGGCCGGACAGATTATGTAGGATGAACCGAGTTTAAGACTAAGCTTCAAGTGTGTTAGATAAGTTTGATAGGCCTTGTCTTTCTGATTCATGACATTATTGAGCATAGGCTTACCCACTGCAATAAAATGTGTTGACATATTATAATCTTGATATGTCTTCAGCTGAAAATAGAACATTCTATTTTCACATATTGTTTTTTCACAAACTATCCATCAAACAAGCAAGACTTCAGATATGATATCTAAAGGTTATTAGTTGCTGTCTCATCGTTATGCAACTAAGTTATATACACTATTATATAAAAGCATCTCAACAACAATTTAACTAAGACAGAAATTGCCCGTAATAGACTTGTCATTATTTTTATTAAAGAACACTTTGTTTGTAAATGTTCAGAAATTTATATAGGTATCTTGCTATGATGAGTAAAGAATGCCTATCACTATTGTTTTATCGACCATTCACATAAACTATCAAAGTATACTAAATGTCACTGCGAGAGTATGTATTAAACTCATTTTAGTAAAAGTTTGCGCTATTTTTACCATAAGATTAAGCACCCTTGTTTCGTCTCGCTGAACTCTGCTGCCTTATTCAGCCATTTCCCCGCATTACTCCTATTCATTAGGCGCTGTTGTAGATAGTTGTAGTACCCGTTCTATTCGCCAGGGAGCGCTATTGTGGAGTGGGGTGAGAGTCCACCACAGTCGCCAGAAGGCGCCAGCAATTACTGCCCTAATGCTCGTCTATGACTGCTTATAGCTCACAATTTACCAATTTGCTCTGGCAGCCATGTCTCCACTCTGCGAGAGCAAACTCAGCCAAACGCAGCACCGCAACCGGTCGGAAACAACACCGCCTGAACATTAGGCTAACGTCGGTGACGCTGGCCTAACCACCATCTGGCAATGGTGAAATTGCGTTTGTTTTCTCTTAGTGACGTCAGGTTGGCAAGGCGATAAAAAGTGCGTATCTGTTTCTCTTGATTGTCAAGAAAATACGATGTGAGACATTTTAGCGTGACGGAAAAAGGTGCATGCACGTAAAACTAATATGTGTTCTTTCAGGATTGATTTGTAGTTGTACACAAGATAAATCTCGGAAAGTGAAAGGAACCAACGCGAAACATTTATCCCATTCTGGCGTAATGTTGGGCCACGGTCGCAGTCCGTGGCCAAACATTACGCCAGAATGGGGTCTGCGGATGGTGTTCGTCGGGACGTGGCCCATTTGTCTTCCCTGGGGAGGGAATAGTCGCGGCCGGCAATTTACCAATTTGCTTGACAAGACCACCTTTAGAAAGACGAGGGGGGTCGCCAATTCAGCCTCCGCCGCCCCAATTTGCCGGCACAAAATCCGGACAGAATGGAGGTAAAAAGGCAACAATGAGCACCTGAACGGCCGAATTATTGTATTTGTATAAATATTTGAAAATATCAAGCGCCGTGGATCGCGGTGGCGGAGAGTGACGCACCGCTCCCGGACGCCGCATTGTGCCCGCACATCGCGTTACGCGGCCGCGTAATGGCGACTTTGTTGGCCGAACAATCAATTTGCATGGAGTAATTCCGGCGCTGCCAAGCCGCGGCCGGGACGTTTCTCCCCGGTTTCTCCGAGTTTTCTCGGCAGTTTAGTTCCCCGCGAGACAACATCCAGGACAAATGGACGCCTGCACGACATCCGTGGCTCGTCTGGATGAATCTATGATTTCTGCCACTGCCTTGCGTTGTATACATGTACTACATCCCCATATCCATACCACGGGTTCTAAGTAAAGGGGATTCAGTATGTGAAGCGAAATCCTTCCTAAAATACACTGCATCATTACTGAGAGCGCTATGTTTTCTTATTGATTGTACATAAAAACATAAATGAGGGATTCTATAATTTTAGGCACCAGTGATGATATTTTCCATGATATATGAGATTGTCTTGATATTGTCAAAAATTTAAACACATGTCAACTTAGCTTTGTTTATTGACATAGCGTTGTCAGCAGAGCTTAATTTCACTTTTAAATGATTATTTTTATCAATTTAAATTTTTCTTACCGTTATGGAGAGACTAATTTACCGTTATGGAGAGACCAATTTATGTTACGGAGTAATCTTCAAACTTAAATTTCTCAGTGACCCTTCTACAAAAGTATACGATATTTAAAAAGTAGTTGAACATGGTTATTATAATGATGATCACTTAATTTAGAAAGAATCACTTTATGACAATAACCCTTAAATAATGAAATAAGAATTTCTCTCCGTTACGATTATTGTCGTTATGGAGAGTAATAATAACGAACATTGTCTCTCCATAACGACAATTATTTCTGTTATGGAGTGACAATAAACAAATACTAAATATCGATGCTAACACAATTTGAAAGACAAGAAGAAAAGTTACTATTTCAACAAGTGTCACTTGTTGGTTAAAATACCAAATTCATAAAGTTTTATAGCTATTTTTAAATGAGTAAAAGGGTAATTTGTGACTACTTTTTCTCTCCATAACGTTTTCATTTTTGTTATGGAGAGACAGAAAATACGCGTTATGGAGAGACGTTTTTTTTACTAAATTGTGCATAGCATTTATGTATTATGCTATACTATGATTATTTTTGTTTTTTTCAAATGAGGTTGTAGTAGGCTTGGCGGTTGTAGGGTGCCCTAAAGTTTAATTGCAGTATTTATGTGTAAAAAATCGCGTTACGGAGAGACGTTGAGTTAAAATACTCACCCAAAGACTTGCACAAACCTTACATTATTTCTAAACAAAAACACATTTATTATACTTTTTTTTCACGATTCACTGCATGAAGGTCTCGCGCAACTCTTTGGCACCAGACAAGTGATATTTTGGTCAGAAAAAGTATAGAAATTAGCTAAAAACTATAAGCGTTACGGAGAGTCGCTGCAGCGTGGGACAGACATAAATTGCATAAAAAGTGGTAAAATAATAAAATTATTTTAAAAAACTTGTATATAATCTTATAAATAGTGTTGTGCACTAACATTATATCAGAAACAAATATAATATATAATACAGGAAGTCTAGAATAAATCGCCTGCTTATGTGGAATTTAGAGTGTGGGACAAGGCTTTTTGGCTAAAATTGACTAAATTTACACAATATTTCTTACAAAAAACACATTTATGTTAGAATTTTTTGAGTTGTAATATTGCTATATTGTAAAATAAAGGTCATTCATTGCATTTATGTAATCAAATTAAATCAAAATATTCAATAATAAATATTACAAGGTGCGGACAGTGCTGGTGCTTAAAATTATAGAATCCCTCAAATACTTACGTTTATGCAATACGATTATATGGTGCTTATTAGATCCGCGTAAATTAGCTGATTTCACGTTAAATTATAAATTCGTACGATATTTAAGTCATCATGATAGTGGGGCGGCATGGTATCACAATCTTGCATTTTTTGGATAAAAGCAACAAAATTTGTACAAATGTCGACAAGCATATTTGTTCCAGCTCTGATATCGTTGTTTTTTATTCCTACTCTAAATTCCAATATGGCCGCTAATATTCAAAATGGCTGCCAACGACCATTTCGAATTTTGAACTTTTGACATAGTGACCCTTGAATCTAATGCAATACCTCATTACGACTATACACTGATTACGTTGAAATAGTTATTTTTTAGCTTCAAGGTAATCTAGAGGTCGAAACTAAGATGTCTGCCAATTTCAACATGATTGTTTTTCATTTTTTCCAATGACTACTGGTAATCATTTTATATGAAATTATAGGTCAATAAATCAATTAACTATTAAAGACGTTGATTGTAATATATTTGACATTTTATGTTTCAACGTCATCTAGAGATCAAAAATACAAATAACGACCATCTTGAATTTTTAAGTTCTGGCATAAAAGGTCAAGAATATAATGTAACACCTCATTTTTGACTAATGTGGGTACACTGATAATGTTGAAATGTCTATTTTTCATGTGTCAAGGTCATCTAGAGTTCAAAACTAAAATACCTGCCAATGCCAACATGAATGTTTTTAATTTTTGCCAGTGATTAGGCCTACTGTTATTCATTATATTCTGAGATGATAAATTAACTAATACATTTTAGAATAATTTTAGGAATTTAATTGCAATACAATTGATATTTTAATTTTTGTGGTCAGCTATTAAAGTCAGGGCCCATTTTTTAAAAAAGTGCATTCTTAAAGTTGATAAGGCATTTTTTAGTAGAATTTGTCATGCAGTTGTTTTTACACAATTCGGATATGCTGATATGAAATATGCCCCATGCCAAGCTCTATTCTGTCTTTTTCCTACTCAAAATGCAAAAACAAAATGGCCGCCAAAATTTGTGAAAATGTCACAACTGTACATCACGGCTCGGCTCACAATGAACACAAAAACATCATTTCGGTGTCTAAAATTACATTTTTGGGGTCACGGAATTTAGTTATGAAATTTCCGAAGGTCATATAGCTACCATTATTATTAATCAGTGGCCGCTAGAGGGCAAAATTTAAAATGACCGCCACTGCAACGTAATGTGCCTTAACTTTGCTTCCAAATAACTTAGAAATGTGTTTTTGGTGTCCACATATAGGTTTCTCACACCAAGGAAACCAATTCGGAGCCGCGATAACGTCTATTATCAATATTTCACAAAGTTATGGGGAACAACACAAATGTTGCGCCAGAAAAACGCCACATTGTAGTCCAGTGTAATATTTTCTTTATAAGCCATTTTTTAAAATTCAGAAGCCGAGGGAAACCAACGTAAGAGTCTTTTTCTAAGAATGTTTAGATTACTGACAAAAATATTTTATGATTGTTGATCACTGCCCGGCACTAAATAACATGTCGCTCACCATATATCCGTTCTAGGCCTATTGGTTTGTGACCTATGTGATATCCACCTGTATCGTGCTTTTTACAGTAAATAATTAATCAATTAGGGTAATTTGCCACGGGTGGCACCCTTGGGCCAAGCCCTATGCTAGATTTGAGCAAAACATGAAATTGATCCATCAAGGTGGTCTGCATAATCATGACAATGATGACACGCATACATGTTCCGTTCTGTTAGTATAATCCACTTTATATATTGTGCTGGGAAAAACGTGCACATCACATAAAGAGTATGTTTCTTAATTGGATTGACAATTTACGTAATAGAATCATCTTCGGTTTGATATTTTTGGCCAGAAAAGATACCATACAATAGAGATAATGCGGTGATAACACGGTTTTATGACAGATATAGATGAACGACTCAGATATCCACACAAAAAATGGTCGAGGGGCCCGCCCCGAGGAATTTTTTGATTTCCAAAGGTTTTCTCATGCAATCTAAGGCAAATTGGCCAGGGGGGGGGGGGTTAACCCCCCCCCCCCTTGGATCCGCCACTGCAATTACCATATATTCTGTATGTTATCACAGTGACATCATCTATCTCATCCTTGTTTTAAGTTAGAGGAGTAGATATATAATGTGTACATTACGTTTTGTGTGGATCTCTCAGTCGATGGTTGTGACGTTATTCGTTAATTATAAATATCTGTTATCAACGCATTACCTGGCTATTCTATGGTATTTTTTCTGGCAAAAAATGTAAAACCGAAGATGATTCTATTATGTAAATTGTCGATCCGACTGAGAAACATATTATTTTTGTGATGTGCACGTTTTGACCAGCACAATATATAAAGTGGATTACATTAACAGAAAGGAACATGTATGCGTGTCATTATTGTCATGGCTATGCAGACGACCTTGATGGATCAACTTTATGTTTTGCTCAATCCTAGTATAGGGCTTGGCCCAAGGGTGTCAACCCGTGACCAATGGGCATTCCAATTACCTTAATTTATTCATTCTCTACTGTAAAAGCACGATACAAAGGCCACAAACCAATAGGCCTAGAGCGAATATATGGTGAGCGACAGGTTATCTAGTTGCGGGCAGGGGTCAAAAATCATAAAATGTTGTTATCAGTAATCTAAACATTCTTACAAAATGCCTCTTACATTGGTTTCCCTCGACTTCTAAATGTGAAAAAATGACTTTACACTAGACTACAATGTGTCGTTTTTCTGACGCAACATCCGTGTTGTTCCCCATAACTTTGTGAAATATTGATAATAGATGTTATCGCGACTAGGAATTGGTTTCCTAGATGTGATAAACTTATATGTAGACACCAACAACACATTTCTACGTTATTTGAAAGCAAAGTTAAGGTTCATTACGTTGCAGTGGCGACTATTTTTGATTTTGCCCTCTAGCGGCCACTGTTTAATAATAATAACAGCTATATGACCTTCGGGAACATCAGAACTAAATTCTCTGACCCCAAAAATGTCATTATAGACACCAAATGGTGTGTTTGTGTTCATTGTGTGCCAAGCCGTGATGTAGATTTGTGACATTTTCACAAATTTTGGCGGCCTAGTTGGTTAATTGTAATTGCTAATATCATTGGATATCAGAGGTATTTCAACAATAAAAGATTGAATGACTATTATATTGATGCATAGGGCAAGGTTTGAATTTGGCTAAAATGAGATCCCTTAGTAGTCTTTAAAAATGAGTCTATTTAAGTTATTTAGCTGCTGGCCATTTTGATTTTTACGGCCATATTGGATATTTTGCATCCATAGCAGAATTTAATATCCATATATCAACTCGTATATACTTTCCCAAAGTCCCTTGATTTAATCCAAGCATTCAAGATGGTTGTGATTTTTCAAACATTGCCTGCTTTATTGTGGGTTCAATTTGTTTTTAAAATTGTGTGTAGCGATTTTCCACCAAGTTTCAGATTACACGCGATACTGAACAAATTGAACCCTTAATGTGGATTTTAATGTCATTGATTGCTTTTTCGAATTTGACATGTGTATGTAATTCTACAGAACATACATTTAAAATGATATACACTTTTCATTATGTGTCTTTAATCAATATCCGAGTGGACAGTTTTCATTTTTGCCGACTAAGCTACCAGATGAGATTTGAAAAGCATACTTAGCAAATTCGATTGTAACCCTGTTATTTTAAAATATAATATATAACAGTACTCGCTGGTAAAAACATATCTTTTTCGTGTCGGAAATTGGGTGTCATATTGCTTTTGTTCTTTAGATGCCATTAAAACGTGAAGATAGCAAATCAGTGTACCAAATTAGTTGCAGCTGAATGACGGCGGTGATTGGCTGACCTCATCATGTGACAGGCCTATATAAGCACTGAAATTTAAATATATCTCAGATAGATCACAAATTATTTAGAAGATATAATTCAGAGAGTACATAGGGGCAACGACATTCTGCAACCATAAACATGAATTAATTACATGAAAGATGAAGGGTAGCAGGTAAATTTGAAGATTGGCTTTCAAATTTTGCATCAATGTGAACATTTTATAGAGAGCTATAAGACAAAACAGAGGAAGGAACTTAGCACATAGATTTGAATAGGGGTTTAACCTAAAAAACACTTGAGAATGTTGCGATGATGAGTTTTGGCCTATGACAATTCTAGGATCAGTTAATTTGTAGCAGTTTAAGCAGAAACAGTTCAATACGTATCGTGAAAAAAATATGGTGAAAAATGAGAAGATCATATAGGGAGCGCAATTTATTGAACGTATCAGTGAACACAATAATAAGCAGGGTTGCAATTCTACATCAGAATATGATCAATCGGAGAAGAAATATTTGAAAGTATTGCAGTTTCAATAATATCTTTCCTGATATATTTCCCAGAGGTTAATATAAAAACGATATTTTTGCAAAAAAAGTGAGTGTTGGCTTGATCAAAATAAGAAATTTTAATAGCCTAATGGAAACAATAAAAAGCAACAGACAAAACAAGAAAACGCATGTACATCCTGTTTAATTTTGTTTTAATTTATTTGTCTGCTATAAAAAATAGTCATTCAAACTCGAGTCGTTGAACCAATGTTGGTTTACTGTTGGTACAGCGTCTGCGACGCTGGCCCAACAGTAAACCAACATTGTTTCAAAGTCTCACGTTTCTCTTGTACCATCACGTGCCGTTTCAAGCGACACTAACCAGGACACAGTCAGCAATGGATGTCATAATTAAATGTGACACACAAATCGACACACGGCAGGAGACATTCTACTCGGGCGCTCGGCACGGATCCGCAAATTATCGGTGAATTTTTCATAATTCAATTAATTAGCGGTACGACCTGGCACTTGCGCTCGCGCTGTTGCGTGCGCGCGCGCGTTTGAGGGCGATACCGCGCGCTGCAAAACAAATCCGCCGGGGCAAAGTGACACCGTCACGGCACTGCGGCCCAGTGTCATCGGCCGTGATTGCCGCAAATCGGCGCCAGCTTAAACCATCACCTCGCGTGATAACACACAAAAGAGGTGTAATGATAGCTGATGTTACCATGGCACCCGCTGCCTTCCGTAGATGCTAGTGACCTATAAAATACCGTTAATGTGCCACTGGAAACTGCTGTGTTTTGCGATGGAGCCGTGTTTTGCGTCGAAATATTGCCGGCAATACGTTGTAAAACAAAACAAAACAAAACAAAACAAAACAAGGCTACTGAATAAAAAATAGGCTATCACATCTGATAGGGTATTGTTAGGACTATATAGCACATACAATGGTCTGTGCGATTTATAATACCCCTGGTCACTGGGCCTGTTAATTCATGTATGCCTACCATTTCAACTCCCCTGGGAGCATGAAGCTCTGTAACCATCTTGGTGATAATAGATTAAGGCATATATTAGACCACCTAAATATTCGTGGCGTATTTGATTTAATTCGGCCTAGGCCTTATGTTGGTCACGATAAAAAGGAAAGGCTTGTAAACATACGGTTTTGCAAATAAGGCAAACATTAGCAACTGGTGATTTTTGAAATAAGCAGTTACTCTATTTGACTGTTGCACCGTAGTCATCACTGACTTGCCAATACAATAAGCCTAGGCATATATTATGGGTCTATGTCTTAGAATTATTATTGTTAAGACGGCCTGCTTTCTCCTCTGATTCTCCTATCCTTTCTTCACACCAAAAACCCTGTGTAATAAAAGAAACATTGAACACGATTTAGCATATAACAGAAAGCCTAATCTGAAGCGCTGCAGCTTGTGATTCATGCTCCTGTATTTGATTTAAAGCGTCTGTTTTAGTTCCATGCTGTGATAAAACTAATTATTCGATGAAATGAAACAATGCTTGAAAATTGTGCATAAAACGCCCGAAATGAAAGCAAAGCCGCTCTCGCTAATTACTAGTTGAGCGCGGAGTTCTGGGCGCATCGCCCGCGGGCGGAAACTCCCCGCAACGGTAAGAGTCGCGCGCACGCGTCACTCGCCCGGCATTCGCCAGGGGGCGGCGGCGGCACCTGAGCTTTGTCAGTCGCTCAAGCGGAAGACGTCAGCTGCAGATTATTGGCAAGCTGTAAACGGCGGCGTATTGTGGGCGCGCGACAGAGGGCTAAATCAGGAGAAATCAGATTGTCAACCTGCTGCAGCCTGCGTCCGTACAGGGGCCGCTACAAATAATTTGGCACGCCTGATCGGTGAAGTGAGAGTAAGTCTGCCGTGCAAAGACAAACAGCGGTAACTGCTTACTTTAAAAGTAAGCAGTTACCGCTGTTTGCCTTTGCACAAGAGGAGAGGGGGCGATGATTGAAGAAGCGACCCCACACATAAGCTGCCAGATGCTACCCCACCTTCAGACAAGCAGCTACAAATTAATTGTCCCTCGTTGGCTAATACAACATGTGTCGGCCTGACGTTGCACTAACGTCTGCGACATTGGGCCACCTGTGGGTCAGCGCTGATGTGAAAGTTTTGTGTAATCTGGGAATGTCCAGTTAATATCTCCTCATCGCCTCTTAGGCTTACGTGGGTGCATTTCTCAATGCTGGCTCTGTGTCAGTCCAACGTCTCAAATCGCGGCCTCGCATTCATCCAACGCTGATCCAGATCTGTGGTCCACGTAGAAACCTGTGACGTCCCCCTCCCCTCCCGCCGCCACACTTCGTCACATGACTGTAATCCCGTGTCTCGGCTTCCGCTGAGCGTATCCAAATAATTAGAAATCTTCCTCGATGAAAGGTCTAGCAGCCCGAGCAGACAGGCGGATTAGGACTTTGATTTGCCGAAGGGCGGAAGCAGAGCATCAGCACCACTGACAACTGTACTTTTTATTCAGCTTTTTTAACATAGGCCTATTATGTAATTATTATAAGCCTATGTTATAATATGCAAATGCCCTTTTTAATAAAATCAAATCTGTAGAAATATTATTCTGACTTCCAAAGTTGTAAGTGAATAACTGTTGTTAGACTATAATTTACAAAGATTGTCTAATATTGGTGTGCCAACACTCGATGCAGAGCACATCAGACACAGGATTCTAACTTCTAACCCTGCTAGTCTGATGCCGAGCAAGCTACCTCTCGGTCAGTGTGGTAGGCTATAGGCCCTACCCATAATTTATTTTTCACGAGTAGTCGGAAAATTTGCAAAGAGTCAGATGTGTGTTTGTTTCATATGCCAGTTTGCTAATTTCCATTGCAATAAGATAAATATAGCCTAATAGAAGTTAGAAATCTCAAACATTGGTAGGCCTAGCTAGAACTCCATAATGGCGTCCACTTAGAAAGTGGCCGCCATCATGGAGTACAAGCTATCTTGTAGGCCTATGTGAAAAAATGAATCGGGCTTCAGGCCACCTTTGTAGGCCTATGTGAGATTCCTAACTTCTATTACATTTATCTAATTTCACCGGAAATTAGTTACTGTAGTTCATATAAGGCAGTTATGGTGTGACCGAGAAGTGCTCAAATGACGAAGTTTAAAGTATGTAACATGTTAAAGATCATATAACTATTAATATTGTGTTTAACGCGCACTTAAGGCAAAACGTAAACTTGTTTATTCTTAAGTTTCTACGCTTTCCAGAGGGTCTTTTTTGCTGCCAATTAGAATAACTTATAGTAGCTATTTTATCTCTGATTTTGGTGCGGGAAACATATATGTCCCATGTAGGTCTACATATACCATGATAATGCTGTATGGTGTTTGATGTTATTGTAAATAAATAGTTATGATGAATATTTTAAATACCCTAAGTTTGTTTAAAATAAATGTGTAAATGGCAAGCCGGAATCTAAGTGTACATACCATGTCGATGTATATATATATATTACTATGACAAATAAGTGATGTGTCAATAAAACATCTATCTGTCTAGTTATACCGACTTATTTTAATCACATGACATCAAGACGGATTTTCCGGATTTTCACTTTCCTTCTCGCATTAAACATAAAATACATGACTGCAGACGTTTCGTACCAAAGCAGTTTGTTAAAGATTACAGACCTGCTTCCTCCCACCCCCCCCCCCTCCAACGCACATGTATAGAGCTCGTCAGAAAAGTGGGGAAAAATCCGTCTCGTCGTCAACACTAATATTTTTTCATCGAGATAATGCCCGCAAAGAGTTTCACATCGATCGGCTTTGCCTTTAATCTTGCGGAGTATTTTCCGGCGCGGAGTGATTTCCCGCTGAGAGTGGCGATGAGCAGGGTCGCCACGAGGCCGCGCCACCACCTCCGCTCTCGGACATGTTTTCCCATTGGGAAGAGTGAAAATTTCAGTCCCATCCGAAATGAATGTGAATTGCTGCACAGTCGTTTGGAAGAAAAGCTCCGCAATTTGTAATCCATTCCCCGTTAGGAAAAGATAGGTAGTGACTCACAGTTAGCCAACCGATACAGCATATCGTTTCAGTCCATGGCATCTCTTTGTTACAAGCAAACTAACTTGCTGGCATCATCACCACTTAACCTTTTAATCGCCGGTGTCGTATATATTCTGGTTTTCATTTTTTTATCAGCACATTAAGTACCACCTTTTAAACAAGTGAATATTGGATAATTTGGCGGTTAAAGGGTTAATGTCACCAGAGTGGTGTAAACCACCTAATGTCACCGAGTGACTGACGTCGATTTCTATTCGTTAAAATAACAGAAAAACAACAATTCAAAACTGTGTGTAAAAACGCTTTTTTTTCTATTATTTATGGTTTCAAAACCTGTATATTTTGTACATAATAATACTGATTCTCCACGTTTTCAGACTATTCAAAGACGGAATAGACGTTAAAGAAGATTAATCTAAAATAGTTAGGAATATGCATAATTAGCAAGTTTAAAAATCTGAAAATTTGGTTTCGTTCAACACCAATGTTTGACTAGATAGGACGGTATTCGACTAGATAGGATTGTAGTATAGACCTTCTAGAACAGCCCCAGGCAGTGTGTACAATCAAATTGTGGTATCAAAAAAGTATGGGGCATTTTAATGTGGCGAAGGGGGTATATTGTATGGCACTGCCTAAAGCATTGAAGCATGTGTGCATACTTGACACTATATTTGTGAATATTCGATTATATAAATTAAAAAAATGGCACCAAAGCGAAATGTTTTGTAATGCTTTATATTTATACAAAAAAACCCTTATAATAATTAATACACCATGAAGTTCAGCAAAGGTCTGAAACAGTGACACTATCAATTGACACTATCATTGTCGTGACTCAGCTTTTCTCATAATAACCATAAACATAACTAGCTCTGAACTATTACATTTCAAAATGTTTAAAAGTGGGTATTAATCACTGCGTCCATCAACATAATAATTATACACCTTGAACAGGGCCTACTCACAATGAACCCATCTGCAGATATAAAGTCCATATTAGAGATGTAACGAGTTTCAACTTACAGCTTTTTTTTCTATTCTCCATTATACATGAAGTAAAAGTGTAAAATTGCCGCTTTTTAAAGTGGCAGATTAGACCCTTTAATTCCAAGGTGGCGAAATAAAGCAAGTGGGTTCAAATTGACACAGTTTAATTAAATTAACATAAGGATCCCACGCATATCAGCACACAAATATGTGCTCACAAAAAATATACGGTACAGCGTCATCTCCGATATGAGACTTTATTAATCCTTAAAGCCCTACATCATAAAATTTAAATTTTTACTCAGTTGAAATGCTGTCTCGCTATCGCGATCCACAACTGAAAACGGCTATATATGTGATTAAAACTTTAGCCCTTAAAGCGCTACAATAAATAATTTTCACCCACTTCAAGTCGTATCTCGCTACCGCGACCCACAAATTCAAGTGGGTGGGGATGACTGATATTTTTTTTATTTTGAGACCAAACATTTGCAAATCTAGATGTTTAAACACTCATTTTATTCCTAGTAACAGTGATGTGAGTAGCCACATGTAACGAAACAGTCGTTGAACCAATGTTCGTTTACATTAAACCAACATTGGTTTAACGTCTTTTGATTGCTGAGAGCCTTGCAATAAAAAGTATGTTAGACGTTACGACAGGTAATACATGTAACATACACATCCTATCTCTATTCAAAATCTAAATGTGTTCAATTGCGTGTGGATTGGGGCGAGTTTTAGTCGGCATTAGCATGACAAACGGTGTTTAAGTGGAATCCTGGTAGCACACACAAAGTGGGAAATGGAATCTACTTGAAACAGCAAGTAGAAGTGGTCTGGATCTCAGTCAACTCCGGATCTCACAGTCTGACACTGTCACCGTGGCTACGGACTACACGCCGCGCCAGACGTCCACAGCATGGATCTGACGAAACGTTTCAACCCTTTCAGTGCGGGGACCGTCTTTATACTGACGTCTGTAGACGTCAGATTCTGACGTATAAAAACATATCATGTAGGCCCTATTGTTCACAGCCATATAATGGGATTGGTTGTATGTGTGCATCAAATATTTTACACAGAACAGTAAATGACATATTATTTAAGTTATTGGACAATCTGGTTATTCGAAAAAATGCTGATTTTGCTTTTGAAGATGCTTGTTTCAACATAACATTTGTATTTAATTTGGTTCAGATGGTAGTTATATTATGTCACAATTTTTAACTTTTCCCTTCGACATGCCACTTTTCAATACCCGCCAAACAATCTCCTTTTCTAAAAACTACTACTTTTGATTTATCAATATTAACTATAAGACCGAGTTTTGTAGCGACTTCATATAATACATCAAGTTTATTTTGTAATTCAAATACTGTTTCAGCAATTAAAACAATATCATCTGCAAACAGCAATATACTAAGCTCAACTATATCAGGAGTAAACTGTATGTCGTAACCCCCACGGTTGCGTATCTCATTTGTGATATCTTGAGCCAGCAATGAAAACAGCATTGGGCTTAAAATGCAACCCTGTTTTAGCCCATTTGGACATGTGAAAAACTCAGTAGTACCATTAGCATATTTTACACTGCTTAAAACGTAATCATATATGTTTTTTATAATATTTAAAAAATTACCAGTGATACCATTTTTTCTCAAAATGTTCCAAAGCACTGAACGGTTTACAGTGCCGAAGGCTTTACGAAAGTCTATAAATGCAAAGTAAACTTTTTTATTTGTATTTAGATATTCTGGACGACAGACTTCAGAGCTAACCCATTATCAACCGTTTAATAATCTCTTCTAAATCCAACCTATTGCAATTTTATTATTATTGGCGAAGGATGTCAGTTTTTTATTCCAAATATTGTTAAAAATTTTACTAAATAATAGAAAGAAGGTTAATACATATTCTCATTCCGAAAGCCTCTATGTCTAGTGCTAGAAAGTCCGCTGCCACGTCTAGTGCTGTATGAGCATCTGGGTGATCGAATATCTTCCACCAATGTCTTGCTGATTGCTTAATATCTATACCTTTTGCGACCGTAACTTGCGAGTGAAATAGACAAATGCTTCGTTGCAAGATCAAAAAGTGTCATAATATTTCATAGTTCTAGTTTACGGTAGCCTGTCCCATATATACATGTCTGTCAGAGTGTCCATTGTTATAATCCATTGATTCTTAGTATTATATATAGCTAGACATTTTCAAAATAACTGACTTTGCTATTATGTTCATATGTTCATCAACATTGCCACAGACCAAGAGCTATCATCATGATTATGTCGCAAACCAGTTTTCATTCTTTTTTTTATATTTGTTTACAACTGTAAGCTTGAGCAATGCTGAGACTGTCTTTGCTACTTTTAACCTTAAAAATATTCATGATAATATTAACAAGTAGCTGAGTAACTTGATTTATAAATCTTGGGATTGGTTATTTTGAATTGAATTTCATCTTTTCTCACACCCTAGTTCATAGTGGCATTGATTTTGACAACACTACCTATATCAGCAGCTCCCTTATGTGTTGCTGCACCAGGATCTGGCAATTCATCATCCTAAATGACAAAGCATCATATTAGACTGAAATAGCTCCTTTAACACTGTCATTATGTGTTATCCCAATGATCCCATGTGTGATATGGTACATATGCTTCCCATTTAACAGAATGACCAGCTTGAACTTGCACAACAATAGTCACCGTGCTTATATTGTTAAAAACGTTTCGGTGGTACAATTCTTGAACAGCCTCTCCATATCAGTTAGGCATACTTCCCTCTCATTACATACATTACATACTGTATGGTCATACACAGTATTCGCCACGGTAACAAAAATACAAAAGACTCGGAGTGCAGATTCAAATAGATTATTTTAAGTGCAATCAAACTAAATTTGAACATCAATTGTGTACAGATTGATATAACTATTTTTTTTAAATGAGGAACCGAGGGGTCAAATGACCCTAGTGGACCTCAAAAACTAGGGTCACATTATGATCCGATGAGAAACCGAGGGGTCGAATGACCCTAGGAGCCGGGGGATCAAACGACCGTAGTGGATCTCAAATACTAGGATCACATTATGATCTATATGAAGAGCCCAGGGGTCAAATGACTCTAGTAGACCTCAAATACTGGGGTCACATTATGATCCGATAAGGAGCCAGATGGGTCAAATGACCCTAGTGAACCTCAAATACTAGGGTCACATTATGATCTCTATGAGGGGCCAAATAACCCTAGTATACCTCAATTACTAGGATCACATTATAATCTCTATATGAGGAGCCGAGGGGTCAAATGACCCTAGTGGACCTCAAATACTAAGGTCATATTATGATCCGATAAGGAGCCAGGGGGGTCAAATGACCCTAGTGGACCTCAAATACCAGGATCACATTATGATCCGATGAGGAGTCCGGGGTCAAATGACCCTAGTTGACCTCAAATACTGGGGTCACATTATGATCCGATGAGGAGGCCGGGGTCAAATGACACTAGTTGACCTCAAATACTGGGGTCACATTATGATCCGATGTGGAGCCAGGGGGGTCAAATGACCCTGGTGGACCTCAAATACTAGGGTCACATTATGAACCGATGAGGAACCAGGGAGTCAAATAACTCCAGTAGACCTCAAATACTGGGGTCACATTATGATCCGATGAGGAGCCAGGGGGGTTAAATGACCCTAGCGGATCTCAAATACTGGGATCACATTATGATATCTATGAGAAACCGAGGGGTCAAATGACCCTAGTAGACCTCAAATACTAGGGTCACATTATGATCCGATGAGGAACCAAATGACCCTGGTAGACCTCAAATGATGGGGTCACATTATGATCCGATGAGGAGCCGGGGGTCAAATGACCCAAGTTGATCCCAAATTCTGAGATCACATTATGATATCTATGAGGAACCGAGGGGTAAAATGACCCTAGTAGACGTCAAATACTAGGGTCACATTATGATCCGATAAGGAACCAAATGACCCTAGTGGACCTCAAATACTAGGATCACATTGTGATTTATATGAGGAGCCGTGGGTTCAAATGACCCTAGTGGACCTCAAATACTAGGATCACATTATGATCCGATGAGGAGTCCGGGGTCAAATGACTCTAGTGGACCTCAAATACTAGGGTCACATTATGATCCGATAAGGAGCCGGGGGTCAAATGATACTAGTGGACCTCAAATACTGGGATCACATTTTGATCTGATAAGGAGTCAGGGGGGGGGGGGGTCAAATGACCCTAGTAGACCTCAAATACTGGGTCACATTATGATCCGATGAGTAGCCGGGGGGGTCAAATGACCCAAGAGGACCTTAAATACTGGGGTCACATTATGATCCGATGAGGAGCCAGGGGATGGGGGGGGGGGGGTGGGGGTTCAAATGACACTAGTAGACCTCAAATACTAGGGTCACATTATAATCGGATGAGGAACCAGAGGGGGGGGGGTCAAATGACCCTAGTGGACCTCAAATTCATGATGATCTTGATGTGGAGGCGAAAGATCGAATGACCAGAGTAGGCCTCAAGCTCTTCAAGTGGAAATTATTTATCCCAATTTTTATAGTTCTTTTAATCGCGCTCCTCGCTTTGCCATATATTTTTCTTACCTGCTTTTTATATGGGTATATCTTCTCATCTCGTTTTTTATCAAACTAATTTGCAACACCTCACTTTTTAAGATAGTGTACAGAGGTTTGTGTTATGTTATTGAATGCTTGCAAGTATTTTGTACTGTTTATATAATTGCAACCACACACACATATTTCTGTACATAAGTCTAAATCATAGATCCATGAAAGAAAATGACGTCGATCCCCTTTTTTATAGATCATACTCATCCATCGTTGCTTTTTATAACAAACACGCTTCATTTTGTTACACTATATCCATTATTTCCAGCTCACTTTTTATAATTGCAAACCTCGATCCTTGGTTTTTGGAACCTCCGTCTTGCACTCTTCGTTTTTAACCATGTGGAGGCTTATCACTTTATCACAGTTTTTTCTCTCCACAGAATTAGTCATAAAACTTTTAATATAGGCCTAATTTGTTACATGCATTTGGTATGATCAACTTCAAAAAAGTTATTTAAGGTAATTTGACTTGTCCACTTTTTAAAATAGCTTTGAAAGGGTTAATCACGTGATTAAATCGTCATGGCTTGTGACCTGTCAGATGAAGGTCAGCTTTAGTTCTGGTGGTCACCTTCAGGGTGCGCTAAGCTGACATTTACGACATCTACCGGACAGCGTGTCAACTACAAGTGAGAACACTCCGGCCCATTTAGGATATCAAAGGCCGGCAGTCTCCGCCGGATTACGCTCCTTAATATCCCTGCTGGCTCAAAATTGGGCGAACATCCAATAGGTTGGCCAAAACATGATCGAACAGGCTGGGCAAAATATTATGTCTAATTCTGATACATTAGATAAAATAAGTGGTTAGCGATACAGTCTGCCACACTATTTGTTCATTTATTCATTACATTCATTCATTCATTCATTCATTCATTCATTCATTCATTCATTCATTCATTCATTCCTTCATTCATTCATTCATTCATTCATTCATTCATTTATTCGCCCATCCATTCTTTCATTCATTCATTCATTCATTCATATATTCGCCCATCCATTCTTTCATTCATTCATTCATTTATTCGTTCATTTATTCGTTCATTCAACAGACAAGAAAGACTAACATGAAAGACCAGCACTCTTTCTAGCACACGAATAAAATAACCTAGAACAATAGCTATCATATCCTTAAGCTCGGTTCCATGTGAAAAAAATGCTTTAGTATGCATTCATACGACGTCGGCTCAACATCAAGCCAACATCGGCTCGCATCCGCTGGGAGGTTTACGCTACATCTGCATGACAAACAGAGAGCTTGTTAAGTTGAATCTTGTTGACGAACTTGCTTCGGCCATACTTATGACACGATCATGTTGAGAATTCGAGCGCCCCTGAGCTCAGTCCGCTGAGGATCTAGGTGTTATATAAGTTGTATTGATTGTTGCTTGATTGATTAACACGTATCCGTCACATAAATTAATAGAAAAGGCCCTATAGCCGACAAAGTAGGCGTCTCGATCGAATATGGAGAGAATCTGAGGCCTACAGTTGACTTGTACGTGACAGAGAGGTTATATGCTCGGCCTCGGATTGAATTTAGGATACTGTTTGGATGGCAGTGTCATCCATCACATCTCGCCATGCTCAGGAGGTTATCCCCCTAGTTGTTTTGGCCGTGCAGACAGGATAGTCAAACCATCTCCATGGTCAAACCCTCACTCTTCAATATACATTTGTGGCCAAAAATATACCCTTGAATATACAAATTTTGCCGAAAACACACTCTTGATAATACAGTTTCGGGCGAAAAGATGCCCTTTGATAGACCTAATACATAGCAGTACAATAACACACCCTTTCTTAATAGACACAATGTTCGGGATAACCAAAAAGTATTTAAAAAAACTGCCAATATCCAAAAACATGAAAACATGCTTTTTGCACATCCTGTTTATCTAGGCCTAATCAATGTTCGAGACACAAAGCAGCATTTGAATATACATGTATACACCCCTAGATATACTAAAATTGTCACCCCTTCGAATATACAGCAAGGAAGTTATATAACCTCTTTGTATATGGAAATGGCACAGTTCTAATACAAGTTATCGTGGCCCAGTTTAGTCATAATATATTATATGTTATAAAATTTATTAAAGTGTCAATCCACTCATTCACCCCTCCCCTAAGATATGTATTATCAACAAATTTCTAAAATATTATTCAATTAAATATAATTTTTTTTAAACTACGTAAGCATTATCTTTAACATGTTTAATGGAATGAAATACCATTTAAAAGTAACGCTAGTTATAAAATTACATTCTGGTAAAAAGTAAAATCAGGTTTGCAAAATCTTTTTTTATTGACAATATAGGCCTACATGTAGGCCCTATATTCGATAGTGTAGAAGTTTAAATAATCTGTGACCCAAACGTCAATGTCAAATCTTGGAATCTCCACTTGTGACCTCAAATATTAGGGAATATAATTATACTATTAAAGCAAACAAACGTGAAGGTCACAATTTTTTTTAAACAAGTTTGGCAAAACTTAATAAAATGTTATGTCTACCATTCGGAAAACATGTATGATTGAATGAATGTATGGGGCCCTGGTATGGGCCAGGAGAGCCTCCTGTGGATGGCGAGATGACACTGTCCTAGACACACGGTTCGAAATTCAAGGTATGAGGCCGAACACGGAACCTCTCGGTCATGGAGCCCCCCCTCCCCGAAAATATGTAAATTGATTTACTTCATGTTACTGGCACCATATTATATATGTATAGATGATCATGGAATGATTGAATAATCAGTGATGTATAATTATAATCTCATCTGCCTGTTTTACCTATTTCATTTAAGTGATATAACAATGACTCAACGCTGACAGAATTTTAAATTTATTGTTGATGATATTATCGGAACTATACTTTCTCTAAAGATATCTCGACAAGGGAAGAAAATAGATAATAAAGTGTATTTAGAGTGTTTCTGAGGGTGGTTCTTAATGCTTTAAATATGCTTCATACGTAATATGGATGCATTTTTCACACACAGATAACCAGATAACAGTTCCCATGAGCTTATTGACATAATGTTACTGCTGTTGCATAATACATAATTATATGATAAAATACAAATGTAATGATCATTTATTTCAGATTAACTCTTTTAATTCTTAGTCGAATTGTATTATGCACCTTTATTTATTATGAATAATATGATGTATCATAGGATGGCAATAACTCAAAATCGGACCCATACACGGTTAAGGTCGTCCTAATTTCAAATACACTAAAATGTTGAGTAGCCTGTGATTTTTCAAACATAAGTGCCACAAGGATACATTAGGCCTGCGCATAATTTACATGATTTACATGCCAGAAATGTAATAAGAGCAATTGATGCAAGATCTAGATGATACGGACGCATTCTGATATTACCATATATCAATGTTAGTTTCAACTCTAAATTTAGAGATAAACATGATAAATATAGGCTTTGTACAACAATGAACAGAATGCTACAAATAGAATAAAATTATTTTAGGAAAGTGTAGACTTGCATGACAACTAAACATGCAAAATGCCAGAATTTAGATAATTTCCGTAATAATTTTTTTCTGTACGATGAGCTGTAATTGGACTTTGCAATGACCTTGCTATGATATTTGGAGGTTACTGTAAAAGCCAGTCCTGCAACCGAACTGATAGATATCTTGATTTTCTTTACCCCTCTCCATTAATGTGCAAAACATGACGTTTTTGAGTCAAATTGTGCAAGTGCTTGAGAACGGGTGTGAAAAAAAACCCAGGATGGCAGTACCATCATCTTGTTATTGACCATTTGAAAATAATATATATATAGGGGGCCTTTAACACGAGTTAATATTACCCATGCGCATCAGTTGACCTGTGCAAATATCTCAATATGAAAAATAGGTACCCGGTATAAGATTACTATACAGTCGTTTGTAGTAATATAGTCATTACATCTGTAACTTGACAATTGTAGTTTTTATGTTTATCACCTTTGTGATACTTTGAAATGAACAATTTTCTAGTGTCATGCGCATCCAAAGTATAAATATTCACTTATTCTCCCACTCCTCTAATTATTTAGTATGTGACATTACAAAATTTAACATTTTTGGCCTTCAGAAGTTTTAGTTACGTAGTTGACCTCTTCTTGCAATTCAGTATTATGCACAGAATAGATATCAGATTTGAATTAATTTATTAGGATTTTCTGCGATTTGACATTGAAATGGCTATATAAAGCCACTATCGGGAAGCGGACCCTCAGTGTATGGGAAAAAATACACATTCTTGATCGATTGGTTCATATTCTAAACTATCATGCCCTTTTTATTGTGAATGGATGATGCATAGGCTTAGTACACGCGTATAATGATTAGATGTGCCGGTATGTAATTTATTGTTAGATAATAAAGGTCGTAGCATTTTAGGCATTATAATGATGTCGAAGGATGGTAGCATTTGTTTTATTGTAGTCCCTAATAAAAAATATCATGGCTTGGCGAAATTATTAAGTCTCAATAATATTGCCCAAAATATAGCTAGACTTATAGCTTTTCTTCTAAAAACAAATGCAAGAATTAGCTTCCTCCTACCTGCAAGCAAAATAATAGATATAATTATATTATTCGTATGTAGCTGAAAAAATATTTGTAAATATGTCAAAGAATCAAGTGAAAAAAATCAATTTTAACAGATATATGTTTTATGTGACATAATTATGAGCCTACACTATAATGTAAAATAGGTGCGATAATTTCTAAGATAATATTAAATAGCTGCCCCGCTAGAAAGTGTCCATTCGTATTAACAAAATAGAAAAAACCTTCAACCTCCCAAGATAACCAAACATACCCCACTCCCCATTCAGGGGTAATTTTTTCGGTGTAGCCCTCCAAATCTGGGGCCAAATGCTACACAATGATATGTTGGTGTAGCTGGGGGTTTTTTATGGACAATATTACCTCAGCACAAATAAGAGTGTCTGTAACAAATGACGTATTGTCATTAATTAGACACAAAGTTTATATAAACTTATCAATTAGATTATTATCTATCATGCCGAGGCGATTCGCGGTATCATCGGTAAGTTTATTGGCAATTTTGGATTAATTCAAATTAAGATTTTTCTAATGCTTCTTTCAATGTCCACACATATAAAAAATTACCGTGCATGTGTATTTGTACACTCCGTAGCAGTGTGTGTGCCTACACACTTCTACGCCGTGTGCTGATTCATGCCGACTGCAAGTGGCCTTCCCCGACCCCTTCCATCACCCTCCCCCTGTATGAAATGATTACTTGTTTCATTTAAACGAAACTGCCGCTCGGGCAGGATTTTCAGCGTAACGCGACAGTGTTTAAATGGGGACAGTGTAGTGTATATGCACACGTATCAATCTAACAGAAAATACGCTGACAAAATAAAATTTACTTCCCTTTTAAAACCTGTTACCACAGACGACAGACATCTATTTTAGGATCGCCAGTAAAAATAAAAGTTGACAGTATAATGTCTTTTACTGCTCAAAATGCAAACAACAATGAAATAAATTTATTTTCATGATGTCTTATCTTGTTTCACGCGAATGTTCACATTTTGTGAACTAAATAATAATGCTTAGCTCATTTAGATAAAAATAAAATCGAATTATCTGAAATAGTGTAGTTTTCATACATTTTCTGTAGCCTATAGACCACAGACCGATATTCACCAGTTTACAGAAATATGCCAATGTTTTTAGACAAATCAAAATATTAGACATGATCCCGGTCTATTTTGATCAAGAACGTTTTGATCGACAGAGAGTGGCCTGGAATAAAATTAAAACGAATGACTGTTTGTAACATTATGCTCCTTAAATTCACGTTTTGATAACATATCCCTAATGTAACTATGTGTGTTTATAGCAATGTGATCGAGATATTATATGGGTCTGTATAGTATTTCATACTGATAATAAATTATTGTATCTTGATAATTGCATAATAGGTCTACGCTTGTAAAACAATATCAAATAATAACAAGACGTTTTTTTATCAAATTTTGTTTTATTTAGGTGCTAGATAATTAATCTCACTACAACAAACCAAAATAATTCGCTGATCTGTTAATCATCTGGTAATTAGTTTTACAACAAAATTATTAAACATAGATTATAAATAATATTGTTCTGATTTTAGAGAAAATAAAGATCTAAGCTTGAGTAGGACTACTACACCACAGCGATGTCTAGAACATTGGCGGAAGAAAACAATCATGCAATGGGCTCGAAGGGGCTTGTCTTCCATGGTTGATAACTATGAACACGATAAAGGACTACCATAGGCTTGCAGTTTCCGTTATTGTTTTTGACATCATATAGCGTTAGTCTTATTTGATTCAAACGTTATTTAGTACACCACAATATCATCAAATAATTATATTTCCCTTCACCATGCTTACTTATAATCCATCGGCAGTGAACAGTTTTCTTACAGTTCCTCGGGACAAAATTTCATCTGAATACTCATTTTGATCTTGAACAGCAGAAATGAGACGTTGACCCAATGATGGTTCCATGATGGCTCATCGTCTACGACGCTGGCCAAACATGGAACCATAATTGGGTCAACGTCTCGTGTTTGGTGAGACAGCTCTAAAACGAGGAACTGTCGAGATGACTTGTAACTTAGTCAGGAGGTTCTCCTTTAAATCACACCAGGAATTTAGACGTAAACATTCCACCTTCCTGGTCACATCTAGGACTAGGTGCCGAATCCATACATGGTGCGACCCTGCCTCTTCAAGGCGTGCACCACGTCGGCCGTGGTCACTGTCTTTCTCTTGGCGTGCTCGGTATAGCTCACAGCGTCTCTCAGCAAATTCTCCAAGAATACCTTCAGTACCTGTCGTACTTGTTGATAAACTAGTCCCGAGATTCGCTTGACACCACCTCGTCGTGCCAAGCGACGTATGGCTGGTTTGGTGATGCCCTGTAGATTATCACGTAATATCATTCTAGCACACCTGATTCTCTTTCCTGATTTCATAGGCATGGTGATGGTCAATGCAAGAACTGTTTGGGATACCAGTTATCACTTGTAAAATTTGAGAAAAAAGAGTTGGATACAGTTACTGTAGAAAATATACTCAAGACACTGCACATGTGTGTGTACCAGTGGTAACGTGTGAAAGTGTCCCAATGAGATATCCACCCTCAAGACCGGGACTGTACATATAAGTGATACAGCCTCTAATTTATGCGTACGAATTGTTTCAGCAGGGATTGTCCAGGGCTCCAGATGGGTGACCTAGGAAAATAGGATAAAATATTAGGGCGTGGAGTAATATTTCAAAAGGAATTGGTGCCCACCAAACGTGTTTTTTGTCTCCATTTCACTTTTAGTAATTTAATACCTAAACCTGTAACTGTAAATTCTCAACCATGTTATCGTATAGGCCTATAACTTGTTTAATGAAAGTAATGGTCCTTCTGCCAGGTTAAAATATCCAATATCATTGAAATACAGAACAAAGAGTGAGGATAGAATCTCGCCTTGTCGAACTCCAGTGTGACCAAAAGTAGAAAGGAGAAGTGGAAAGTAGAATTAGGCCTACCCTTAATAGTAATGAAAAACGTAAACGATTTAACATTAGGCTTAACATACATGTTTGTAACTTGATTTCCTAATCAGCTAATAGGCCCCCTATTAGAAGTTGATACCAATGTCGGCGATGTCAAGAACGCAACACCATCGAAAGCTTGCATTGTACTTCGTGTATTTTTGAGATGACTGTGAGATCAGTATTATACTACAGTATCCCTTGATTTTTGACAATTTGATAAACGATTATTTTTGTTATCAGGTTATAGGCCGGAGACTAATAAAAAAATATATAAAACAGCTGCATGAGTATTATGACTCCTCTAACCTGCTCCCTAGGCCCCAAGCAAGATGCTACTCTAGTGAATATTTTATGTGCTCCCCAACTGTGTGGTGATGTTTACCCACCCGTTTAGAACCCAGTTCAGTCTCCCCATCCCCATCTTTGTTTGCGTACTATATAGACCTAATATGTAATGCCTATATATAGAAAGATATGGGTTTTGTGAACTAAATAATAATGCTTAGCTCATTTAGATAAAAATAAAATCGAATTATCTGAAATAGTGTAGTTTTCATACATTTTCTGTAGCCTATAGACCACAGACCGATATTCACCAGTTTACAGAAATATGCCAATGTTTTTAGACAAATCAAAATATTAGACATGATCCCGGTCTATTTTGATCAAGAACGTTTTGATCGACAGAGAGTGGCCTGGAATAAAATTAAAACGAATGACTGTTTGTAACATTATGCTCCTTAAATTCACGTTTTGATAACATATCCCTAATGTAACTATGTGTGTTTATAGCAATGTGATCGAGATATTATATGGGTCTGTATAGTATTTCATACTGATAATAAATTATTGTATCTTGATAATTGCATAATAGGTCTACGCTTGTAAAACAATATCAAATAATAACAAGACGTTTTTTTATCAAATTTTGTTTTATTTAGGTGCTAGATAATTAATCTCACTACAACAAACCAAAATAATTCGCTGATCTGTTAATCATCTGGTAATTAGTTTTACAACAAAATTATTAAACATAGATTATAAATAATATTGTTCTGATTTTAGAGAAAATAAAGATCTAAGCTTGAGTAGGACTACTACACCACAGCGATGTCTAGAACATTGGCGGAAGAAAACAATCATGCAATGGGCTCGAAGGGGCTTGTCTTCCATGGTTGATAACTATGAACACGATAAAGGACTACCATAGGCTTGCAGTTTCCGTTATTGTTTTTGACATCATATAGCGTTAGTCTTATTTGATTCAAACGTTATTTAGTACACCACAATATCATCAAATAATTATATTTCCCTTCACCATGCTTACTTATAATCCATCGGCAGTGAACAGTTTTCTTACAGTTCCTCGGGACAAAATTTCATCTGAATACTCATTTTGATCTTGAACAGCAGAAATGAGACGTTGACCCAATGATGGTTCCATGATGGCTCATCGTCTACGACGCTGGCCAAACATGGAACCATAATTGGGTCAACGTCTCGTGTTTGGTGAGACAGCTCTAAAACGAGGAACTGTCGAGATGACTTGTAACTTAGTCAGGAGGTTCTCCTTTAAATCACACCAGGAATTTAGACGTAAACGTTCCACCTTCCTGGTCACATCTAGGACTAGGTGCCGAATCCATACATGGTGCGACCCTGCCTCTTCAAGGCGTGCACCACGTCGGCCGTGGTCACTGTCTTTCTCTTGGCGTGCTCGGTATAGCTCACAGCGTCTCTCAGCAAATTCTCCAAGAATACCTTCAGTACCTGTCGTACTTGTTGATAAACTAGTCCCGAGATTCGCTTGACACCACCTCGTCGTGCCAAGCGACGTATGGCTGGTTTGGTGATGCCCTGTAGATTATCACGTAATATCATTCTAGCACACCTGATTCTCTTTCCTGATTTCATAGGCATGGTGATGGTCAATGCAAGAACTGTTTGGGATACCAGTTATCACTTGTAAAATTTGAGAAAAAAGAGTTGGATACAGTTACTGTAGAAAATATACTCAAGACACTGCACATGTGTGTGTACCAGTGGTAACGTGTGAAAGTGTCCCAATGAGATATCCACCCTCAAGACCGGGACTGTACATATAAGTGATACAGCCTCTAATTTATGCGTACGAATTGTTTCAGCAGGGATTGTCCAGGGCTCCAGATGGGTGACCTAGGAAAATAGGATAAAATATTAGGGCGTGGAGTAATATTTCAAAAGGAATTGGTGCCCACCAAACGTGTTTTTTGTCTCCATTTCACTTTTAGTAATTTAATACCTAAACCTGTAACTGTAAATTCTCAACCATGTTATCGTATAGGCCTATAACTTGTTTAATGAAAGTAATGGTCCTTCTGCCAGGTTAAAATATCCAATATCATTGAAATACAGAACAAAGAGTGAGGATAGAATCTCGCCTTGTCGAACTCCAGTGTGACCAAAAGTAGAAAGGAGAAGTGGAAAGTAGAATTAGGCCTACCCTTAATAGTAATGAAAAACGTAAACGATTTAACATTAGGCTTAACATACATGTTTGTAACTTGATTTCCTAATCAGCTAATAGGCCCCCTATTAGAAGTTGATACCAATGTCGGCGATGTCAAGAACGCAACACCATCGAAAGCTTGCATTGTACTTCGTGTATTTTTGAGATGACTGTGAGATCAGTATTATACTACAGTATCCCTTGATTTTTGACAATTTGATAAACGATTATTTTTGTTATCAGGTTATAGGCCGGAGACTAATAAAAAAATATATAAAACAGCTGCATGAGTATTATGACTCCTCTAACCTGCTCCCTAGGCCCCAAGCAAGATGCTACTCTAGTGAATATTTTATGTGCTCCCCAACTGTGTGGTGATGTTTACCCACCCGTTTAGAACCCAGTTCAGTCTCCCCATCCCCATCTTTGTTTGCGTACTATATAGACCTAATATGTAATGCCTATATATAGAAAGATATGGGTACAGAGGCAAGGGGGGTCCAAACCGCCTGGTCACCTAGTAAACGCAAAGCGAAAACTTTCAGTTGTGGCTGAAAATTCAACTGAAAGTTCAACTGAAATTAATTTAGTTTCGTCAGTTTTAGGATTTAGTCAGCCGGACACGGGTTGAGTCAATAGATCCTTGATAAATACAGTCTTTAATTGGCTTGTGTCATCAACCAAAGGTGATTTTTAGCGACTACATATTTTAATGCCAATAGAGACGACAGTGCTATTTATAATAACTAATTCATTATTGATGGTGATGAATTGGTGTGAGTACAATAACTATGGTAATGGCACTCTTATTGGCCAATTAATTGGTGTTTTATTCAAGATGACTGCAGGCGTATAGCCAAATTAAGAAAATCGTGTGAATTGGTTAATTTTAGCTCATTTTTGTGTAATACACTATTTCAAGTGGCTTGGAGCTCACCGGATCCATCTAGACCACTATAAATAATCATTCAGATTCTGATTCTACAAATCCTCCCAAAATCCTTATTACTCCCTGGTTTGGGGTATTTTTGCAAGGCTGACCCACATGGCTGTTATATCAGTAAACGACTTAAATTCATGTCATGATTCAAATCTGAAATACATTTATCTCCATAGTTTTATTCACTGCAAACAGTGAACACATTTTATTTGAAATATCATCCAATTAAGCACGCATTTCACATGCATTATGGGACAGACAAACATGCAGCCATCTATTATTTATAGAAACAAATGTCATTTCTGGCTTATTTGTCGTAAATATATGCACATGTACATACAAGAAAGTTAGTGTTGTAAAGTGACATGTTTTTAATTAGCAAATATTCATGCCATAGTGTTACGGTTTTGCTTCAAATGAGCATGTAAGATGGCAGTGTGTATAATAGTTCGGATATGTTATATTTGCATATATGCACACTAACCCTAAGTATCCAAGTGTTTTTTTGAGTTCCAGCAGAGAACCGATAGACATCATTGGTTCAGGCAAGCTCTTGGTTCCAGTGATCAACTTATATATGATTGTGTATGATCAAAAACTAAGGGTGCATCCTTGAAGCATCTACTCTAGTGCCAACATTTTTTCTCACCCCTTGTGCTGCAATGGATACATGGGTGGTCAATTATCCTCTTCTAGTCTAGATACATCTTTTCGAAAAGATTGCTTTAAATTTATTTTTGTTTTCAGTGTATGGCTAATAGTGATATGTGCCAGAATTTATGTGTCACCATTTGGGCTTGTTTAGCATTCATATTATACCTGTCATGGTAATAGCATGATTTATATATATATTCAGAAAATTAAACATTATGTATACATACAATCATATCATTCATTCATTGTAATAGATATACAATTTCTTCCTTCACTTAACTTATGTAACAAGACCTGAAACTTTATCATCTTTTCTTTTGTACTTACATTGTTGTTTAAATAATATTATGATATCATTGTATAACAGTGGCGCAACTGCCCAGCACGGAGATCGAACCACCGATCCTGTCATCGTGATGCCCATCCAAATATCTGCTCGACCTTGAGCTGCATTCAGCACACTCGTGGGTTTAATTCTTCATTTTTCTGGATACCACATGCATTTTTTACAGCAACCGTTTTGGCTACAAACCTAGAATATCCTACTAGCCGACACTGACAGCGTGGTGCCTGAGCTCTACCAATTAAGCCAAATAGTCAACTCAATGGCCAGAGTAGTAATCACACCAGTCCACCTTCACACATCCGGCCACAATTGCAATCCCCATAATTCAGTTTACTTGTACTTAACTTGCTACTAAAATTAACCTGTTTAATTCATCATAATTCTGGTTTCCGTTCTGATGGCGAAATGTTACACGTGTTACGCCAAACTGTACGGGATTCAATACAATTCCACAAGAATGGAATAAATGTTAAACGGAATCACATGCGTTACAAATTCGACAGTTTTGTCTATTGTTTTAAGTAAATATTTGTTGGCTAGACAATATTAAGTAATTTCCACTGTTATGGTATACTGCGAGGTTCTTTAACTCTTCCCTCACCAATTTCGCATCTTCGAATGACTATATTACATTACTTTCTCTACTTTTTTAAAAACCTGAATATTATGAAATATTTTTTCTCTCATTTTCAGGCCAAATTAGTACCAACAGCAGAGTATAGCTGGATTTTTCGAGCTACATATTTTTTGAAAAAATAAATAGATCTAAAAATGCATTCACTGACCCAAAATCATCCCGAAAAGTGGTATTACTTACCATACAAGCCCAAATCACACAAAAGTTATTTTTTAACATAGCGTTTAATTTTTCTTGGCGGCCATCTTGAATTTTAGGCATATTACAATGATGGATTCTGTTAGCATTCTATTACCAGATCAAGGGGTGCTGGTAGATACTACAGATGTGGAATAAAATTATATATTTTTTCGCCTGAACTGTAATATGATCGTCTACGACGTTGGATCAAGGTTAAACCAACATTAATTCAACCGCTTGTGTTCAATGTGATCCTCTACGACGTTGGACCACCAACGTTGAACGAAGATAAAACCGGATAAAATGTCAACAAAAACAATGAAATAGTGGATGATCAGTTGTTCAAATAAGTTTGGAGATGTTTATATTCATAAATTAGGATATTTTTGTCATTTATGTGTTTCATTGAAAGAGCAATATTAATCCATTTAAGTACGAATAATGTTTACTGATTGCATGCTTATACGGACACCATAATGATGTTTAAATGGAAACGGAGCTTTTGCAAAAATAATGTGTCTGTATTTTACATTGTTTCATTGCATCAGCCACTCTGTGTGACTGCTCAGTCAGGCAGCAGCGTACATCGGTGATGGGCTGATTTCTCTGCAAAGCCAAAACCAGTAACTGCTCACTTGAAAGTATAAGCAGTAACTGTATTTTTGTTTTAGCCAGCAGACTATTTGTCTCTGGTTTTTCATTTCCTGTTCTGGTTGTCGTGACCGGGCACTTGCTGGGCCAGTCTGCTCCGGTCTCATCTACTTCCTGTTGTCTTGTGCGCATGACCACCCAACACACACGTACCTGGTCTCCTTCCGGTGCACCTCTTCTGTCTGGTTTCTGTCTTAACACAAAATACGCTCGTATCAGTAAACATGATAACCTCTCTGGAATTTGTGTGACCGTTTTATACAGTTTATGCCTTTTTCGTCACTTTAGACCATTTTAAGTATATATTTTCTGTTTTGTGAGGCATTATTTAGACATGCGCTTGACTGATTACTTGCTATAACTATACTATGAAGATAGGAAAAGTTTCGGACAAAATCTTTTTTGTCACATTTCGGTACACACCTTGTAGTTATATAATTCTATGGCGATCTTAGTTCACAAAGAGGTCAAATCCAAAATGGCCGTCGTCAGCAATTAAAAAATTAGTACATGTACTACAAGACAGATGTGCAATATCAATTTTTCCCGCATTATTTCAAGAGGAATTAGGTTATGCAAATATTTATGAGGTAAACGTCAAAGGTCAAGGTCATGTGTGGCAGAATATACCAGAATATAGAAAAAAATGCAAAAGAGGTATTACACTTAATATTAGGGCTGTGAAAGTGAAAATTTGTATTATGACATAGGCTAATGGCGGCCATACAGTAGCCTCCCGCCAATGCGGTCAAGTACGGGCCGGATTTTTTTTACCGTAATGGCGGTCCGACCGCATTAGTGATCGGGCAATAAATACCACGTGGTGTCCTGCTATATGATATCAAAGTATGCATAATTATGCTCCAAATAATAAAATAAATAATAACAATAGTAAAATCTGCTCAAAGTTTTTTGCAGCTGTTTAGAAAAGCAGTGCTTTATTTAGTGCAAAATTTAAATTGATCAACAATTATGAACAAATTCGGGCCGAAAAAAATCGCCCGTAATGACGATCTGACCGCATTTGTGATCTGAGCGGAAGGCGAGAGTCTACTGCGTTTGACTTTGCCGTGACCTTGATCTTTGACTATGACAACAGAAATAACATGTAAACTGAATTCACCTTACAAAATTACATGTATATGGAAAAGAGGTATTAAACTTTAAAATTTTATTTTTGCTCATGACATATCCCAGGTTAATGACGGCCATCTTGGGTTTGACTTTGCTATGACCCTAGCCCACCATTGATTTTGGTAATCTTTTTTCTGGCTTTAGAAGGTCATATGGGGGGGAAAAAATCCGAAACTTTCCCTATCTAACGTTACAAGGTTTTGAGAGCTTAATATTGATCGGACTATAACTAAATTACGACGCTGGTCCAAACCAGCATAGGGTGAACTTCTGGGAAGTATTATCGATCTCGACTATAATTATAGTCTTTAATGATTTTTAAAAAGTCGACAAAAATGAAAGTGTTTTATCACAAATTTAGAAAAGTGATTTTGTGGAAATTGTGGGTCGCGTTAGCCAGACACAACATTTGGTGGATGCGATTTTAAGCTGTAACATACATAATTATTGATATAACAGTATACTTTGAGCGTGAAACTCCACCAACACATAGTCCTGATGTCAGATGCTGTATAAGCTATATATAATCCTAAGTCTGAACATTCAAGTGAAGGCATATTCTTACCACGTTATCGTCAATAAAATATAAAAATAGGGCCAAAGGCCTCATGTGTTAGGGGCCGATTGATTGGCCTATATACATATCGTTGCCTCGGAGCTAAAGGATCCTATCTGACACTCGTTAGAGTGGCAGATAGGATCCTTTAGCTCCGAGGCAACGATATATATGTAACAATTCCACTCAATATCAAGGTGTTGAGCCCATGTTGCTTTAATGCCAGGCCAGGGTCGTAGACAGTGGACCACATTTAAATGACATTTGACCAATGCCTCGTGTTTGCCAAGGTACCAGACATGCAGATATGTTTCAGATCGTGTGCGGCAGATGTACACGTTTGATCGTTATGACTTTTTGCATGACTGGAATTTAACTGCGAAGAATTATAATGAAAAGTTATGATATAGGGCCTACTATTATGCCGATATAAGTACTGAGAACACTGCCAAATTTCGGGCTATTCGCCATTCAAAAGACACGAGACGATGATCCAATGCTTGTTTATGCTGGTACACCGTCTACGACGCTGGCCCATTATTAAACCAGCATTGGTTCTACGTCTCGTGCCTACAGGAGCGTCATGTACGTGTGACACTGAGAGCAATATGGATGACTGCTTGTCTTTACTGCTCGCTAAGTTACGTTAATACTGCTTGGTGACGTAAATATAGTCTACATAATATATAGCCTTATTAGGATCAAGCCGGGTAGGGAGTTTCTCTTTCTTTTAAATGGTATTAGATGAACAATGATAACTTATAATAATAAATATATTTATCTATTTATATAACGCACACATATCCTGCCTGTGGCTGCCCATGCGCCTTACAAAACGTATAGGAGTTTTAGTCACGTTAGAAGAGCTGCGACTTTTTTCCAAGAGTGTTGTTGTTCTTAATGGCAGAGGCAAAGTGTTCCATAAAGAAAGATTAGTTTTCACGAAGGACTGGCTACCAACAGTCTTATATCTGGTCTTTGAGATAACTCGAAGGTGTCGGTTTGCTGATCCTGATCGTAAATCTCTGCCAGGGGTATATGGCAATTAAGCCGTTCGAGATATATGATAGAGACCTACAGTTCATGCAGTGACTTAATGGCGAGAAGAAGTAATTTTTATTCTATCCGAGACATAGCTGGCAAACAGCAGCGATATTTCAGTACTGGAGTCATGTGTTCATTCTTCTTGGTCCTATACTCACTGACCACACGGGCATCAGCATTCTGCAACCTTTGAAGTCTCGACAACCGATAGGCAGGTATGCCATATAGGAGCGCATTGCCATGCTCCAGCTGTGATGTAATGAGGGCATGTAGGCCCTACTAGGCATTCTGCCGAGCCATTTATATGTGTTTGCTAATAATGATGCCAAGTTTACAAATCTGTTTGACCGATTGATTGATGTTATCAGGATTGATGTCACAGGAGGTGCATGAACTTACTGTAAATCTGGTATTTTTTGCGTGTTTACTTTTTTTATTTTGGGACTTTTCAGGAAGTTTAGAATTCGCGAATTTTCTTTTTTCTCTAGTAGCGCTAATGTAATAATAATAGTTTTCGCGAGATTCTTTAATGCGGGAATTTGTCCTCCTGAAATTCGCGAAAATTGAAACCTCGCGAATATCACCAGATCGACAGTATTATATAGTCTGGCTCTCTTCCTGATAATGTAACAATACATCAGTTTTACTTTCACTCAACTTCATGATATTGGCCTTTTATTTACCTATGTATGCGCCAACGAATACTAATGAATAAGTAATGAATGACACACAGTCAAAAGCCTTACTAAAATTTAAATAAATTTGAAAAGCTCTATCTAAATTTACCTCATGGTACTCTTCAATCAGCTGGGTATTATATGACCTACCGAGAAAAAAACATGGTGCTTTTCACAGATGTCCCTACTGACAAATCTATAATTATGATTGTATAACTATACGTGTATAATGCTGAGTTATTTTGTTAACAAACTCAATGAAGACACAGGCCACCTATATTTATCCACTTTGTCACGGTCCCATTTTCTATGAATTGGTGATACATGTGCACACTTCCACATATTTGGAACCTGTGAGAGTCTCATGTTAAAATTAAAAAAAAAAATGTTATCCAAGATGGCGTCCAAGATGGCCAACGGCAATTATTCAAACTTAGAAAAACGCCACCTGAATGTATTTCACTTGGCCTTCACTCATAATTCTAAGTATAACATTCTGTATACAAATTCTTAAATCCCCTGATAAATTATCATATAAAGCCTATAAAGAAGAATGTTATTTGGATTTGAAAGGTAAAAAACTTGGGTTACGTTTTTGAAATCGACCTTAAAACGCAGTTTATTACATTACTGGGAAAAACAGGATGTATCCGACGAAATCCATCTCTTGAAATTGATAAAAAAAGAGTTTAGAGCCTCAAAAAGAAGACGAAATCCATTTCGTAATAGAATGCCCTATGTACGATGACATACGAAACGAATTAATGTTTTCCAACTTAAATATACCCCCTAGTGACAAAGATATATGTCTATTTAATACAGAAAATCAAAACTTATTGTACAATTTCGCGCGCCCTCCAATGTAGGAAAGATTTATTGACAAAAGTGATGTGATCCATATCGTGGGACAGACAGACTTCATTGAATTATATTTTGTTTATATAACTATGTGTTTGCTATAATAATATGTTTTAATAGGCCTACATGTAAATGTATACAGACTTTTTTGAATGATATTATTTTATATAACTATGTATTTGTAATATGGCTATATAATATGTTTTAGTACATGTAAATGTTTTTAATTTCGCCGATACAATTAATGTTGATTGTTGTGCGAAGAAATTTGACTTGATTTGTTTCCTAGATGTGAAACTGATTGATGTTTTTTTCATATTTTAGAGTATCCTCAAAGGAAACAATCGAAATTGTGGTGGTTGCTATCCATCAATTAAATCCTATCCATTTTATAAAAATGTAATCAATAATAATGATAATAAAAAGGTAATGTTTAAGATGATTTACTCATAGTCTATTGTGCATGCAGGGTGAATATCACGTAGTACTACATGTATACAAAATGTTTTTCCCATGTAAGGACATATATTTTGTGGATCTATTTACTTCTGAGTGAACCATGCATGACAAATGTAGGCCTACATCTAACACCATGCAAAGTTAAGAAATGTGCACGATTCTTATGAATATATTCTCACGAGTATAGATTACATAAATTATTTTTTTGCTATTTGGTGATTTTCGGGGGTCCGGGTCGTTATTCCGACAGGTCGTTATTCCGACAGGTCGATATTCCGACAGGTCGTTATTCCGACAGGTCGATATTCCGATAAACAGGTCGTTATTCCGACAGGTCGTTATTCCGACAGGTCGATATTCCGACAGGTCGTTATTCCGACAGGTCTATATTCCGACAAACAGGTCGTTATTCCGACAGGTCGATAGTCCGACAGGTCGATATTCCGATAAACAGGTCGTTATTCCGACAGGTCGTTATTCCGACAGGTCGATATTCCGACAGGTCGTTATTCCGACAGGTCTATATTCCGACAAACAGGTCGTTATTCCGACAGGTCGATATTCCGACAGGTCGTTATTCCGACAAAAAAATAACAGTGATGAGAGGATTGACCACTATTAACAGCTACTGTGGTGATGAATAGCGATGAAGACCTACATCTAAAAGACTAAGGTTGTTACTGTACTTGTTAACTCTTTTCGTGCTGCATCATTCTTTGACATGTATTATTCATTTAAAGCTTGCATTGGTGATGCAAATGTTAACTTCAAATGAGCGTTTAAAAGTGGACCAGCTACATGTAGGACTAATAATTTACAATCGATGTTTTTTTTAGATCTGAACGCATTTGCCCGCACTGAAAGGGTTAACCTTGTCTACCCTGAGTTTCTGGGAGCCATTTGGGTGGTGTTTTTGAGCGTAGTGTATAGAGGCCCACACTTCTTTGTACAGCTGTGATATATAGATGCGTTCAGATCCATTGTTAAGCTTCATATGCCAACCAATGGCATAACTAAATTTATGTCAACGTATTTGATATCAAAAATTGTTTTTACAATTGCAGATGTATACAATTATTGTATATATTTATGTATATTCAAGCCTAATAAATAAATACATTTAATTATTATTCCCACACATTCCCCTGATTTTTCCCTGACTGCCCAGGAAATACATCACCAACTATTAAATTGAGCAAAATATTATTGAGCGACCCCCATAGTGCTCTAATGCCGCCCAAAATGCTGGTACAAATTAACAATCTCATCAACATCAGTACTGAAACTAATAATACTATTTTCGAGGTAAAAGTATACAGTCAGAATGAATACAATCCAGAACTAATATTGATCATCTTAAAATTTCCTAACTTTATCCTTCCTATGAGGATGGATGTATTAGCAGTGATGGAACAATTGAAGTTTTATAGCTGCGTTGCGTAAAGACAGTAGACAGTGATATGAAAATATAATTATGTTGTTGTGCCTTGAGTCACAATTATAATATTATATCTATAATATTCTTATTATAAATACTATTACTTATTATCTTGTTCATGTTCGTGACGTAGGATAGCTCATTGGTCGCGTGGTGGACTCGAGAGTCCGGGGGTACCTGGTTCGAGTCCCGCTGCGGCCGAAATCTTTCCTTGGTGTATACATATGCAGTGACCCAAACTGTTCAAATTCGTGACACAATAATAGCAACCGAACGTATAACCGATTCGCACCGCCTAAAAAAAAGTACAAAAAAAGAAATAAAAATGTCAAAGTTGACATGTGAACGGTCAAAAAACCTTTCAAAAAACACTTTCGTCCTGGTTGGAAACGGGCTCTTACAAACACATGAAATAATAAGCTCTTAATTTCGACGTCTGACTCAACTCTTTTGCTAAGATAGTACGATTTTTAGAATATTCACTGCCCTTAAGCAACTAATATATATTTAAAATCGTTTATGAAACCGTAGAAAGATTCTATTAAGTGTTTCTCTACTGCTATTAGTTGGCAAGTTATGACGTGGGCTTTTTTAAATAATTCCTCAATCAACTGCAAAACATCATAAATCAATCCCACATATTCGAAAACCATAGAAAAGTGGTATCACATGCGTCTCTACGTCCATTAGTTTACAAGTTATGAAATGACCCTAATTTGAATGGCGGCCATCTTGGATTTGTCAAATAAAGCGCCCACGGCGAGAGTTCAGCTTGGCTCCCGCGATAAATCAAAAATATTATGGCCTTAACCATACGTGGTCCAAATTTAGTGCTTTTGGGACGATTTGAACTATTCGGGGGTAAATATCAGTTAAGCCCCCTGATTTGAATACTTATGCTATGGGTCTAACGCCATTATAAATATTTTTAAATCTTTTAGAGCTGAGACTGACTTTAGACGTCAGATTCTGACGTATAAAATCGGTCTCAGCGCTGAATTTGTTGTCTTATTATTGGATCACATGTATCAGACAGTTTAATTTGGCATCACATGTTCTTATGTAGATACATTTAAACAGTGTCACTGGTTAATATAGCGATTTTACCATTTTTGTATGAAAAAAACACGCAAAATGCTATATTCTGAAAAAATGCAGCGTCTGAGGCATTTAGGAAAAGGAATTTCAGAATCAGCATGAAATTCTGACTAGAAACACTCTTCAAACCTTTTGGGCCCAGACACGTAATTAAAAGTGGTTCATCTCACAGACTAATTCCCATTACAATTTAGCCTACATCAAGGAACTGTCGGAATAACGACGTGTCGGAATATCGACCTGTCGGAATATAGACATGTCGGAATATAGACCTGTCGGAATAACGACCTGTCGGAATATCGACCTGTCGGAATATAGACCTGTCGGAGTAACGACCTGTCGGAATAACGACCTGTCGGAATATAGACCTGTCGGAATATAGACCTGTCGGAATATAGACCTGTCGGAATAACGAACTGACCCCATTTTCGGGGGTGACCTTTATGGACGTCTAAGTGACCTTGACCTTAGTACTGACACCAGTACTTATTCGAATCAGTGAATGCATATTTCAGACAACAGTTAGAGCATTTATCAGGCCGTTTTTGCTACATTAGCTCCTGTGCTAGTTCATGAATTCATTGCATTGCATTTTCTTTCAGTTTAACTTTTAAACACTACATATTAAGCAAATCACACTGAGACGAAGTGAAACTAAAATTACTTGTATCAGTTTTTGTCTAAAATGCATTAATACGTTCAACCATGTCTGACTAGTATGAACCATATTCCTTGTCATTTCTCAGGGTCTGACAAATTGGACATTGTGAATTAATATTAAACTAATTATATGTGCGAATGACAGGACTTCACAATAATAATAATCATATGGAACGACCTCATACATTGACGTTAGTTGACTGGGGATGGTTGAGAATACAATAACCAGATCGTTTTAAATTAGACTATGGTGATCTGGACCAATAAAAAAGCTGAACTTATTTTACCTAAAATAGGGACAGGTAGGCTCACCAATACATGCAGAGATGCACGTAGTCCCAATTTATCGTGTGATTCTCTCCGGTGGCCATTTCCCAGAAATTACGTCATTTCCTGTTTGTATCACAGACACACAAGTTTGTCGTGCGAAGGCAAATACCAGTAACTGTTGACGTGAAAAGTCAGCAGATACTGCTGCTAAACATGCACGACTGAGCTGACAACTAGTGGTTACATCACATTGATATTATATCAGACATGATCGATAAACATGCAAATAGTCATCATTTCCTCTATGTCAGATTGACCCTTTCAGCGCACTGACAGGTTTTAAAATGTGTAATGTTCCACCCATAACATATGTATTCAGATGAATTGGACAAGGCTAAGTAATTTGTGACTCCAAATTGAAAAAAACCTTTAGGTCTCCATAGCTTATACAAAAATATTCCAGCGCTGTAGGGGTTAACTGATTAGGCCTACCTGCTACGCTAATAGGCGACATATCTTATTCATTTGCAGCTGGTATCGCTGACAAAGTGGAGAAAAAATAACCATAGTTATGAAACCTGCACCTTCTTTGTTTCCCAATTCATATTTCAATATTCAAATATGATGCACATCTGCATTTTATTTTGGTCAATGTTTTAGCTGTGAACAGTTACAGTTCAAAATTGTTTAAAACAGTCTTTTAAATAATTATTTCAAATTCGTGTTCAGACAAGAAACAACGTCACATCCACGTTCAATGATCAACCTTAACCTAATATCTATATATTCACGCGGTTGCTACAAACACACCTGATAGAGTGCACCATATTAATTCGATCATTTAGCATTTCAATTGTTGCCATAATTCAAAACATTTTAGAAATCACCAGCCCCAATCTTCTTTTAGTGTTGGGACACCATCTACTACGTTGACAAATTCGAGCCAAGAGGTTTAGACAGGTGAGATATAAAATTAATCGTATTCTGTTCATCAAAATAAATCTGTTTTGAGTTTCCTTTCATTATACACATTTTCATATTGACATAATCAGGTCATTCACGTACAGCGTAGGCCTACAGATGAGAACTGTGGCTTCTGAAGGTAAATACAAATAAGAGAAACCCTCAATGTAAAGATCGCGATAATTATGGTGGTTAATAACTTCAGCCAAACAACCACCTTGAGCGCTCAAGCATATATTCAGTTTTCTCCTAGTTTGTTGTGGGACAAGATCTCGTACGTGTTCGTGTTCATCGATGGGAATATTCCATCTCAGAAAAAAAACAGGAGCTGAAACAATGTTGTCTTAATTCTGAAAGAGCAAAGGTATTTAATTTAAATTTTCACCCACTTGAAGTTGTGTTTCGCTACCGCGACCCACAACTTCAAGTGGGTGAAATTACTATTTTGTGTATTTTGAGACAAACATTTTCAAATCGTGTTGCTTTCATTCCCAATAATTGTAATATAACCTGTTAATAAAACAGATTAAAAACGAGTATAATCGTTGTTAGCGGATGAAGGGTTAATGTTGATGATTCTGTTCCTCACGCAATACCACCTCCTGCAAACAGGTGTAGTGTCATTAATTCAACTCAACGGCCATGTAACCCTTTGAGTGTAGCGGGCTGTTTTTCTTTGCCGTGCTGCCGTTGTATTGCTTATATAAGTGAAAATAAAAATAAAACACAAAATAATTAACAATGCACAGGATTTGAAGAAACATTTGCTAGTAGTTTTGTCTGCTTGCTTGCGTGCGTGTTTGTTTGTTCGCTTGCTTGCTTGCTTTATTCATAATTATGATAAAATAGATCAATTACTTTTCTTTATGACTACTACTTGAAAAATAAATCATGCCGGGAAGCAGGATCTGTATCCTTACACAAGTGCATGCTTAAACGGTAACATTTTATACATACACTTAGTGGGAATAATCCACTAAATTTTATTAAGAAGAGTTGATTTGCTGTTGCTAATGATGACTTGCGTTTATATTATAACATACCGTCCCTATTCTGTATAGTGTTGTATGTTTACCCATTTGAGAGTGACATACGAATCAGGTGATAAGCATGCTACAAAAGTTTGATTTTGGTCTAGTCCCCATAAATCTGCTATAAAATAATGATGACTATTCTGACGTGCAGAGAAAACAGTTACTACCTATTATTAAACCACCACAGTATAATGATGAATACAGATGTCGAAGGGTCCAATATGTGGCTAAAAGGGTCGCTCTGTGTTGGAGAGGGGCAAGTTTCCGCTCAGAATAGAAAACACGGGACCGGCGCTGGCACACTGCTCGTTCAAAGCATTCAACCTTTGCCCAACACTGTGCCAATACTTGGCCATTGTGCTGTGCGTGTTGAGGTAGCTTCCGTTTATAACACGGAGCCTCTCTGGATCAGCGGGGTGCTCGCGCCTAACACGCTGGCAGGGATCGGGGTAGGCAAAGACAAACAGCGGTATCTGCTTACTTTTCAAGTAAGCAGATACCGCTGTTTGTCTTTGCGGGGTTGCGTGACAGATCCTGAGAATTTGTACAAATATTTACTTCTCTGTTTTGTCATTGTTCAGTAAGGGGCGGCGACCCGGGGCACCCCCCGCGACGCCGGCTGCTTTTGATGCGCAGCGGGCCATTGTGGTCCGAGAGATCGCATTGAAAACGTGTGCGTGCCAACCCTGGTCGACCGCGGCGGCATCGCTAGGGCTGGGTCTCAATGGCTTGCCATACATAGTCTTTACTGGCTGGAAGGCTTGTTAGCTTGCTGTCTCATTTGATTGTTCGCTTTCTTGCTTGCTCGCTTTCTTGCTTGTTTACTTGCTCGTTGTTGCTCAGTTACTTCATCTTCTCTGTTGGCTTGCGTCATTGCTTGTTCGCTCACTTGCTCGCATGCTTGCTTGCTTGCTCGCTTGTTTGCTTGCTTCCTAACTTTATAGCTTGCTTGCTTTCTTGTTAGCTTGCTTTCTCTCTTATGTGTTAGCCTGATTGCTTTCTCACTTTTTTGCTTGCTTTGTTCGCTTACTTTCTCTCTTATGTGTTAGCCTGCTTGCTTGTTTGTTCTCACGTTTGCCATCTTGCTTGATCGCTGACTTCGTTGCTTGCTTTTCTGTTTCTTGCTTGCTACTTTGTTTGTTTGTTCTTGTGTTTGTTCTCTTACTTGCTTTCAGACTTAAATGCTTCCCTTGCTTGCTTGCTCGCTGACTTGTTTGTTTGCTTTTTCTCTAGTTTGCTAATTCTTTGATTGATTTAACGAATCCTGGCTTGCGAACAGGCACTAAATATTAGATAATAATCGGTCATCTGAAGGCAACATATTTATTATTACATAATGTAGTAGTTTATAACCATTTCCTTCAATATAACTGAAAACACAAACTTTATCTCGTATTATATTAATTTCTTTTATCACTCCTCTTGGAAAACATTCAACTGAGAACATTGTCAAGCCCTATTTAGGGAAAGTGTATTCTTTCATGTGTAAAGGCCTTTACATAGGATAACACAATGTATTTTTTATTGTGGATACGATAAATATGTGAAATGTTTATCGTACTTTAATTATGCCAATAGAAATGCCAAACGTTTGTTTTTCAAGCGACCCAAAGTGAGTAAAAGAATATGTGGTATCGCGTGGCAATTCATAGACATCGCTCCAGGTGTACAGGTCACTACAATGTCATCACATTTTACACCTGTTATAGCGTCAGCTAAATCGAGAAACAGCCCTGTAACGGACGTAACAAACACGGACGTGATAATGCCTAGATGTGATAATGTAGCCTACCCAGCAGACACGATACATAATGTCTCGTGTTTGCTGGGTGCAGTTATCTAATTGACAACACCAAACAATATTGTGTATATCAAAATAGCAATAGGTGATAACTGTTTTTCTATTTTTATAGCTTATATAAACAACTCCATAGAAAGCTATATATAGTATTAGAAGCAAATGCTTATATAAGCCCTAAATATATATATATATATATATATAAATATAAACTCCGCACCATTAAATTAGAGTCTTTGGGAACGCATTTGAGTTTATTCTCACAGAATATCATCTGTTCCCACATAAATATTTAAAATGTGTTACTATAGAGTCAAATATGTATGGCCAAAGGTTGATATCTCTTCACATAGAGTGAAACCTATCCCCGCAAATTGCAATATTACCACAAAGTTCAATCTGTTCTCACAAATTCAAATCTGTTCCCCCAGATTTCAATGTGGTACCCAAATATTTCAATCTGTTACCCCAACATTTCAATTTGTCCCCACAGATTTAATTCCGTTGCTGACTGAGAATTTAAAATTCATTGTTACATAGGGCCCTATTCAGGCAAAGTATATGCATTTCCATGTACATACCTTCACATAGCATATTACAATATTTTTTTCATTGTAGTTACGCCAAATATGTAAAATGCTCATTTTCCTCATAAATGAAAAAATGATGCTACAACATTTTGAAATAAAATTATTTTCGTATGACGATTTGATTATAAGTATACTTTAATCATAAAAATAGAGAGGCTTCTCACACATTTCAATCTGTTCCCACAAATTCCAATCTTTTGCCCACATATTTCAGTCTGCTGCCACATATTCAAATATATGGGTGAAGCTAGCGGACTACCTTTAGACTGGAATATGTTCACACATCTTCGAATCTGTGAGAACAGATTTAGATACGTCACCAAAGATGGTATCTTCTCCACCATAGCCACAGATTGAAACTATTATCAAAATAATTACATAAAAGGGTCGTATATGTAACGTTAGGAAGTGTCAGATACGAGCCTTCAAACCTCATGGTAAAATACATGGGGTTACCGTGACAACACAATTTATATTTTATTCCATACAATCAGATGAAATATAAACAAAACACAATAACATGCTCTTCAAATAATGTTGGTATAAATTTATTTGACACTGGCATCATGGGTGGATACAGTGTTGATGTTTGACTGCCTTCTGCAGGCAGAATTATCTATTTGTGACAATTTTTCATTCATTTAATTATTAATTTTAATACGATACACTCCCTCCCTCCCTCCCTCCTTCCCTCCCTCCCTCCCTCCCTCCCTCCCTCCCTCCCTCCCTCCCTCCCTCCCTCCCTCCCTCCCTCACTCACTCACTCACTCATTCACTCACTCACTCACTCACTCACTCACTCACTCACTCGTTCGCTCACTCAGGATACTGTTTTATATCACTACATTGGTTTGTCATTTTGATGTTAAGCTATACACGTACTGTGTGTATAGCCCATTATAATCCAGAAGGCTTAGGGACAACATGCCACTGACATACAATGGGGATCGCCATGTTTAGAAACAAGCCGCAAACTCCTGAGTGATTTGTTCTGTTCAATAGAAAACAGTCATCACTTGTGTCTAAAGCCCAGCGGAAACCCCTTCATACGAATGTAGCTAGAAGCAAAGACGATTTTCACGTTCAATGCGTAGGTCTGTAGAAACGCAACAGTCATATTAGGTTTCTAAATACCATGACATTTGTGTCAACTTACGTTGTGAATACTTTATATTTCCAGCAGGCAGATTTGATTTCGGGCCTTTTTAAAATGTCGAATTAATTTTCATTGGAAATAAAGTATCCACCTCAGTACCGCATGTGTTAATGCTAAACGTAAATAGCGTGGAGTTGTAAGGGCCTGTCATTACAGTGACCTCTACTCTAAATGGGCTTTAGTAAATCGGCGCTCAAGCCCGACAAAGTCTTGTAAATAAATCATCAGCCTAAGAGGACGTCTGTTGTCTGGGGGGTGGAGCAGTATTATGTGGCGCCCCACATTATTAGCGCCACCAACGGCGCAGATGACAAGGTTCACAGATTGATCGGCAGGGGTCGCTTTATGTCGGCCGCCTGTTGCCGGCGCGCTCCCACAATGCACGGCGCTTTGTTTGCACACATTATCGCCCCTCCGCCATTCACGGAATCGCTCGACGCGCCGAGGACTTGTTCCTTCTCAATGGGACAGCGCGATGTCTCCCATTTGCACCCCAAAAGTTACTAATTAACTGCCCAGCGGACGCGAGACGTTCAGCCAATGTTAGACTGATGTTGGGCCAGTGTCGTAGACGGTGGACCAACATTAGTCTGACTTTGGGTGAATGTTTCGCGTTTGTTGTATGTTTCAAATTATAAACTATATAATAGTAATCCATTGTCGGCTCAATATTGGACCAAAGCAGATCGACATTGAGCCAGTGTCAGGCCAATATCTTCTGCATGGTCCTTGAAACTATAAAAAATAGATTCATGTTCTAATTTCGCAACAACAAGTTTTTTATCTTTCATGTCACAATAAAATGACAACGTCTAATCAACATCAGTAACTATTGCTGTGCGGTTTTCGTTGTTAGATGTTATCATTGGACGCATATAGTGACTAAAGGGTTCTTATAATCCTTAACGAAAACATGACTCGACAGCTTCTCAAAACACGGAAAGCTTCCTGTTACGGTAAATTAATTAATTCTACCCTGGTTTCGAAGGTTTTAATAGATACTATTATATTTATTATAATACAGACATGTATGAAGTATTATTCCAGGAGAAGCATACAACTGGTATGCCAGGGTAACTTGTGACAAGGTAAAAATATGATAAAAGTACATGATAAAAGTGTTTAGCTTGGTATTACACATCCTTATTTATATAGTTTTTTATTTGCTCTGTATACTTATACATAATTTATGCAATTTATGTCGTTTATTATTTGGGTTCATTAGTTTTTTTACATCTGAAAGCCATGATATTGATTCCTCACGTAAATTTGTAAAGTGAGAACAGTTAAAAATATAATTAAAAATCATCCCTGATCTCATCTTTACACAATTCACAGATTCTAAGGTTGTCTGGTATGTCTCCTCTATTTCTCCATTCGGTTCAAAGGTTGTAGTCTGGTGTATCTACATACATTTGGACATTATTATATCTAACACACGTGCACATTCGTTGGCCCTAGGCGAAATTACATGTAGGGTCGATGCACTGATTCCAAACTTAAGCGCATATTCTTTGGTTCTGGGCGAAATTAGGATCGATACACGGATTTCAAACTTAATATTTTAAGTTCAAGTATGAGGAACTTCTGTTTCAATTAGCCAAATGCGTTTAGGCTTCTTTCTCAGCGAAATAGGCCACATTTTTTGTATGATGTTGTTCTTTTGATATAGTAGAAATAGGATTTACTCCATGATGTTTGATGATCTCAGCAAGTGAGACAATGTGGACGGTGGATTTTCTAATCCATATGTGGCCGGCCCCGATGGCTCATGCGTATCGACTGGGGCTTGTAACCTGGGGTTAAAAGGTTCGAATCCCGGTCGGGACGGATATATTTTGTCAACGTGGTTGTGCATATACAGTGCTCAAAGCTGTTCACAGGCATGGAGTGTACAGCTAGTGCTGCCTCTGGTACTGTGCACTGTACAGTGCTGCCTATGGTACTGTGCACTACTAAAAACCCTTGAACACCTTGTAGATTGCTGATAATGATATAAAGAAATATAATAAGTGTCTATGACATGGGTGGCGTATTCTTAACCCTTAGAGCACTGATGTCTACTGCAGTCGACATTCTGTGTTTTTTTACCACCTGTATAACCCCTGATAACGAGCTCTGCTCAGTAAAATATGCCTTCAATCTTGAGACACTGATATATAATGGGACATAAATTTCACAAATAACATATATTTTCAGTCACTTGAAGTTGTGTATCGCGGTAGCGAGACGCATTTCAAGTGACTGAATATTTAAATTGAATAGCTCAGTGATCCAAGGGTTAATAGATCCGTTTTAATGTTGTTTCCGTGCTCATTCTGGAGTTGTATTGGTTGTTTACAGTTACCTTGGCCCGATATAAGCTAGGTATCAGTGACCCCTTACTTCCGGCAGCATCGTTCAACTACTACCAAACAACCGGCTATTTTTGGGATGCAATAATGAATAGGTGAGCATGGTCAAGGAGGGCCTTATTTGTTGCTGCACTAATGCCTTCAGAATTCCGTCTGCCCGTACAATAAACCATATATTTACCATGCCTCACACGTAATTGATACTTGTAAAGAGGTACAACAGATTAAATAAGTTAAGGGTGACTCACCTTACAATTCTCACTTTTATAGGTTGGTACAATTACGAATGTAATTCCTTCGAAAATCGGATACTGAGATGATTGTTAGTAGTACATTGGTTCGAAATCAGCTAGTGTATAGCAATCACATTATAGATAAGCTACACCCCACGTGTTTGGTTATAATCTTCCGACGGATTGCCAGTGGTATACCCTGTACCCTGATTCCTCCACTCAGCAACAGAGCCAATGCAGCTTTCGCTGGAATACTTTATACTGTAGGCCCCCTATTTCGTTTATTTTTTTTAATTACCTTCGTAAATATTTGATTTTTTCAAATTGTAGTATTAGTTGAGAACTTTTGTGCTTATAAGGCCTACTTTTATGCTTGAGGGAAGTAAGCAGCTACTGTTCTATTTCTTTGAGCTGTAATTTGGTGTCCCATTTATGTGTACAAAATAACGACCAGTATTGCCACACACCGTATTAGTCTGGTGCGATATGTCATTCTGGCCATTTCTGTTGCCAAATTTGCTTTTATTGTTTTTATGGCTTCATTAGGGGTCAAATAAGCCAAAAATATTGGGGTTCAATTTGTCCCGCCCCTCAACCTCGTTTTATGGCACATTCAAAATGGCCGCCATCGAAATCACATATTTGGCCATAACTTGGCCTCTAGCAAAGCTAGAGTCACGATTTTGATGTCTATACCCATGTTTTTGGGTATGAGAAATCCAATAGTGCCCATACAAAATGTTTATGTCTTGTAGATATTTCGATATTAAATATAAAGCACATTTTTCATGCGTTCTCGGTCATTTTTTGTCGCAAATATGAAAAAACTCAAATCTTCAAATAATTATTTTGGAAGCGTTATTCAGTATGTATTATAATATAAAAAGCATATTGCTGATGGTTTCTGAATGGTAGATGTTTCGTTGATGGACCCTAAATATTCCACCAAGAAGGCGTACAAGTGATAGCGTAGAAACCGAGCACCTTCAATAACGATGTTTGGTACATTTCCTTAATTTGCAAATGACCATTTTGCAACAGTCACAGAGGAAAATTGATAAAACTAGTGTGTCTTTTGCAAAAAAGTACACACTTTTTTGGGAAGTAGAAAGGAGGGATGAAGGTCCGATCGAAATTTAAAAAGTAATACAAAATGAATACAAAATTGTGAGCAAATTGTGCGCTTCAGCAATGTTTCATGTGCTGTCAAACAAATGATCAGAATCAATTATCATGATCATTGCGATTGTGATCCATCCCATCAGCAAAATTATTTTATTTTCAGATTTGTTTCTTTAAAATTCTCAAACGATGCACAAGAAAAAATTATATAGGGGATTTTAATTCACCACAGCCCATGAGAGATATCCCCGTTTAAATTTCAGTCATAATTTGACATATTCTCCCAGATGCAGGAGCTACTCTGGGATCAACAATTTCATGAAACAATTAATTTGAATACTGACAGTTAAATCCCCGCGTAAGCGAGTATTACCAATTAATATATAAATCTGTAACCTAACCAGGATGCCCGGCCGCGCAATGATTACAGTCTCTGTATCGCGTATACCTACAAACTCTGTTACTACGGAATAGATTGGAGGAGGACGGGGGCATTACCACAGCTGACATTTAAGCAGATTACAACAAGCATTTAATGGCTTCGTTCATCGAAAAGGCAATGAGGTTTAGGTTCAAATTTAGTGATTTTGATTTATATATTAACATATTGACAATTTTCAAATTTCAAAAAGGTCGACTGTCATTCACAATGACACAAGCCACACTACCTGGTTTGATTGTTATATAACCCACTGTTGCATTTGTACAGTCTGCAACGCTGAGCATTTTAACTATATCTGGTACTACGGCAGTCTTATTTGCATCAATATTTCTTGGGCTCAATAACAGCACTTGGTACAGGTGAACTAAGACATCTGACAGGAATGAACATGCTATATTTCACTTCCCACACATTTTGTTCTAATGGTGGGAGGTTTGGCCATCTGATAAAGCAGGTCTTGTCTCCCATTGACATGTGGTTGGCTCTTATAAGGTGTAGCTCATGTAGGTGAACATTTCCCATTCTACATTTTTAGACAAGAATAGTTGCCACCGTAAAGCTGGAATTATCATTAGCTGATTAGGCCAGAGGATTAGTACACTTGACATACAAAATTCGCACATGCTTCCAAGGCTTCCGATGTACAAATTTAGGGAGGGAGAGGTAGCGCATCGATAGAATATCGGACTGCCACGTCATTCATGCACGCATCCCGGGTTTGAACCATGATGATCTCGCAGGGGTTTTTCAGAGAAATATCCTTATCTATTCCCTATCAATGTGTCTAGGTGATCACAGTTGCGGTCTCGTCAAGTTCAAGTTCAAGTTGAAACTAATGTTTTGACGTTAATTTACAAGCTATTTAAAATAACAATATATGTGGATAAAATCTGTTTACGTGTGAAGCTAATTTTACTTTCACAGACCAGTTAAGAGATATTACACAAGATGCTTCATCATCACAGAAACCAACCAGCTTTCAAGAGGTACACCTAAATGCCTTTTCATATGTGAGCTGAATAGATAGATATGTTATCTAGCAAAAAGTGGTAAAGATATTTGATCATCTGCGATAAGCCCATGTACAAAGCTTTTTAAAAACCTATTTCAAGAAGAAATATGCCACAATTTTCGACAAAGTTACTGAACAATATTAAAACTGATTTGCAACTAAGTAAAAGCTTCCACCAACGGTGAACGGGCATACCCAATCATACTCTGTTGTGTATAGCAGTGTGGCATTACAAAAAAATATTACTTTTGGACTACTCCGTTGCAGTACATTTGATCTAATTATGCCTCAAATCACCAATTAGTCAGTTAATGCATCAGTATTAGATTCAGAATTTGTCAGTATTTTACCAGAATATATTATTTGGTTCAAATCACACCTGTTGAGGAATGACGCTCCTGTTAGTGTATCCTGTGCAGAAAGAAAGTGAATTCACCTGTCCTGGAGAAATTAGTACAAGCTCAACTTATTAGAGTTTCAGACACACGACCTCTGGTCACGATAAGGCGTTCTAGAGTATGCTCCCAAGAGTAGAAGTAACCCAGAGAGAAACAAAATTAACCATAGTACCCAATGCCAACTCAACCAAATGATAGGCCCGAGGTGGTTTTTGTATTACTCTTTTGTCATGAAGCATCCCTTGTGTAATCACTCACACGTGATCCGTGGACTGCCAATAAAGCGGTCCTAGATCTAGGCCTATTATTGGGACATCTTACAAACTTCTGACTTCATGAGCTACTCTCATGGTTTGATAATTGTGTCACTTGCATCAATCTGCAGAAAACTCAACTCAACGGGAACCAGTTCTAAACAACTTGGTTTGGATGACAATGTACATACATAGTACCGGTACTTAGTAAAAGTGTTCATCAGTTTTTTCAGCAATCTTGACCTCTGCCTTTCTAGAAAGACTTCTCGCAGGTTATCTAAATTTTCAACCACTTGATGTTGTGTCTCGCGGGCATTATCACTTTTTCACCGGATAACATATTGATCTACTACTGAGCTTACAATATGCAAACACATTCAAGTGTATCTGTTAACATGACTGGATTGGTTCAAAATGTATTATGTTTTCTGTTCTCTTATTATGAAACATCATTTGTAATATTTCTTAATTTAATGATCTGTGGTAGGCTACAAGGCGTCTCATGTAAACAGACTAACTTTGATTATGTTGTCCAGTTTAAAAAATATCACGTTACCCTTTTCCTGTATTTAGATTGGAACTGATTTACTGATACCTAGCGAAACATCTTTGTGGTGGTGAGTTGCTTGTTTCTTTCGCATAAGAAAATGAACCAAGCCATTGAATGTTTGCTGTGATCCTCTAAGGTAATGGCCCTGCCCGTCCAATTATGGCTGGAATCTATACTCTAATATCTCTCATAGGATGTGATGAATTAAAAGTTCCCCTTTTATTTGTTATAGTGCATCATTTATGGATTTAAGAGAAACAAGATCTAACAATCCAATAATTTGATGGATGGGATGCTGCATAATTACCCACCAAGATTAATTCTGGTCATTTGTTTAGCAAATATGAAACATTGCTGAAACGCACAATTTGCGCACAATGTGTGCTAATTTTATTTTATTTCAAATAACATTGACCCATCCCACCCACTTCTCAAAGTTATCAAATGTGTTTTGTAAAATACACATTACCGTCAATATTAACTATCCTCTGTGACTGTTGTAAAATGTTTAAATAAAATAAATGCATCAAACATCGTAATTAAAATTGTTCAGTTTTTACAATCGCTTTACGTCACTTTGGTCAGCTATTTGGGGTCCATTAACGGAACACCCATCATTCAGAAACCATCAACAATGTACTGTTTATCATAATATGCACTAAACAACGCTCAATGTTTGAATTTTAGTTTTTTTCAAATTCGCGAAAAAAAATGACCGAAAACGTATTAAAAATGTGTTTTATCGTTAATTTCATAATATCTAAGAGCCATCCACATTTTGTATGGGCACTATTGGATTCCTCGTACCCAAAAACATGGGTATAGACATCAAAATCGTGACTCTAGCTATGCTAGGGCTCAAGTTATAGCCAAATATGTGATTTCGATGGCGGCCATTTTGAATGTGTCATAAAACGAGGTTGAGGGGCGGGAAAAATTGAACCCCAATATTTCTGGCTTATTTGACCCCTAATAAAGTCAAAAAAACAATAAAATAAATTTTGGCAAGAACTTTTAATTTTAGGCATATTTCTGACATACCGCACCAGACTATATATCATTGATCTACCGATACATCTACGCTAGCTCACCCTGCCATCGCCGTGAGACCGTCATGTGTACACCCTTGAAAATCCAAAAGACAGGCAGTAACTGCTTACTTTTGGCTTTGCATGCCTGGATCTCTCACCTGATCCATGTGTTCTGTGATGTATATAACATAGATAGATATATTTTTTATTGACACAATTAAAAGTTATTATACCCACTGACTTATTTGTTATAAATATATAACAGGGTTAGTCCTGTAAAAATATACATGATATGTACACTTAAAATGAAGCTTGCCATTATACATTTAAACAAGCACAGGATAGTTCTTTTTAAATATGCGTCATAACTACTTGAAATAAATCCATTGCCATGGTATGTAAATGGGGATACCGTATATATGTTTCTGCATAAACTAAATTACTGAGCTATCAAATAGAATAAAAGGTGAGAGAAGAGGAGGAGGGGAGGGGGAGTGGGAAGGGGAAAAGAAGATGAAGGGTAGCAGAAGAGGATGAGGAAGAGGGGACGAAGAGGAGAAGGAAAAAAAGGAGATGGTGAAGGTGAAGTCAATCAAATTTATGTATGACATAATGATGTATCTCTTATTATTTGTAACAATATTGTTAGCATGTTTATCATCATTAGCACCATATTTGTTGTTAATGATTTGGCATTACGCTCAAAATGATGTCACATTATATGGAGTGGGATGATACACCTGCGCAAGCTGAAACAAGATGTCAAGCGGCTCAATGTCCATATATTTATGAAACCCCTTGTATTAGATTACCAGTGACGGTAGATGTATTTTGAATGATGTATATTTCTTATAAAAAATATACATGTATAGAGAAGAATAAGGAAAGAAGAAGAAGAAGAAGAAGAAGAAGAAGAAGAAGAAGAAAAAGAAAAAGAAAAAGAAGAAGAAGAAGAAGAAGAATAACAAGAACAAGAATAACAAGAACAAGAACAACAAAAATAACAAGAACAACAACAAGAACAACAACAAGAACAACAACAATAACAACAACAAGAAGAAGATCAAATACGTACCTGTTAACATAATTGTGTATCTCTTAGTTGCAATTATATTGTTATCGCGTTTTTCCTCATTATCACCATAATTATTTGTTATAAATACTATATTACGCTCAAGATTATGTCACACTGTTCTGGGTGAAGCTCATACACCTGGGGAAGCTGAAACGCGATGTTTTTTCGATATTGTTTCAACGTCCGAGACGCAACGCAAGTTGGCGTTGACGAGGCGTTGACCCAATATCAGTTTAGCGTTGGTTCAACGTCTGGTGTTCGATAAGAGGACCCGCGAAATATTTCGCGCGGAGCTTCCGTTACAAATATGTGCAAAAGTGAGAGAAATAGATTGAAATATAGTGAATAAAATACACCAAAAGTAACAGTTCACTTTTCTAACTCAGTTTACAGCTGCAATTTTAAAAGACCACTCCAATCAACAGCAACATTGCAGTAACAAGTAACAAGTAGTTTATTCTGATGGTCTTTTTTAGTAGAAGACAAGACAGAAACAGGAACAGCATACAATTGACGTTTCTAAGAAATAATCTCAAGCATAATTATATCAATATAAATTATGAATTTAATTAATAGGTCATCAAAAAGAATGGTTGACACAGGAAAATCCCTCGTTATGTCACTTCTGCAGCATATTTCCCGCTTCTTATGTGAAGTATCGGATCAACACAGCATATTACCTTAAATATATATAGCTATAAACGTCGTAGTTGTAACGCTGGCTGCATGGTCCACAAGCCCTTTATTATTTCAGGATATTTATTGGAACAGTGTTTATTATGTCGTTCGTAACAATGGTAACTGCATAAATTATTCAATTGAATATCATATACTTTCTCATAAGTTATGATGTTCTGCATTAGTCTGGTGTCCCTGTTCATCATCCGAAATGTGTTGCCTTCACCATCCCCAGTAGGTTCTACTGGCCCAGTTTAGCCTTCACTGTCCCCTGGGGGCTGTCCTGGCCCAGTTTAGCCTTCACCATCCTCAGTAGGTTCTCCTGGCCCAGTTTAGCTTTTACCATCCCCAGGAGGTTCTACTGGCCCTGTTTAGCCTTCACCATCCACAGGAGGTTCCCCTGGCCCATTTTAGCCTTCACCATCCACAGAAGGTTCTCTTGGCACAGTTTAGCCTTCATATTTATCATTTTTACTAGATTTTATTTTGATTAATATGTCTAACGAAAATAAATCTGCGTTAATATACACAAATATGGCCTAAAACCCCTTCATTTATCAATAAAAATAACTTGGAATACGCATGGATATACACAGCTATATGGTTTGAACCTTACTCGCCATACACGAGACGTTCATTCAATGTTGGTTTATTGCTGGCCCAGCGTCGCAGACGGTGGGCCAGCATTAAACCAACAATGTTTTAACATCGCGTGTCGGGGGGGGGGAGGTATTTTCAAACGTATGATCAACTAATCAGGTGGCGGGTAAGCTGGGGGGAGTCCGGTGATATTTACCCCCCTGCGTAATGATTTTCCCGTGGCACTTTAACCCGTAACCTGATATTTAATCCCTGTCCCGTGCCACTGTTTCCGTCGGCGGGCGCTCCGAATTAAATTTCACTCCTCTCACGTCTTTGGCATGCCGCTGGAATCTTCTCATTTATGGATTCTTCCCGGTGCGGAATCGAATATGATGTGACAAGTTGAATCGTGATTGAAAATAGTACAAAATTATAATAGCCTATATGTATATTTATCTATGCATTGGCTTATAAATAGCTCATTCTTATAGTATATTCTGCACAATATTATACAATCATGTTATATTTTATTTCTGTCTATTTATTTATTGGTTCGGGGGAATTGGAGAAGGTAACATTAAAAGTGTTTGTATATATAAAAGTATACATGCAGTTATTATTGTGCTAAACTAACTACATTGTCAATGTCTCTTTTCACATTGCCCATTTTACACACAAGTGACATAAACCTTAGCTTAAATAATTAACTATGACGTATATTTAATTTTCAATATTTATTCATTTCAAATAATCTCTTATATATTATAAATCAACATGTGTATGTATGTGTCCGGTATAAGTAACCTCATTACATATAGACGCTGCATGGTCCCTATTCCCCACCTGCCGATTTACTTCAAATTGATCAGCACTGTAGTGCTAGGTGTACATGTATATATAATGATCGCCAAACTGAAGTTATAGTGTTAGACTATGTATATAAATTCTGCAGTGGCTTCATTTAGTTTTATGCTTTGTATATCTTCATATGAATTTACAAATAGTTCTACTTGTCTTATTTTGCATAAGTTAGTATTATACTGGTACTATGTATAGACATTCTACAGAGATTGTATTTAGTTTACTTATACGCTGTATTTATTTTTATGTGTTGTATATACATATACATATGTATTTTGATGACAAATAATTCAGTAAGGAACTTTTAATCATGTCAATAAAACATCCGTCTGTCTGCCTGATGTACATATAACCAGCTCGAGAAGATAACCCGTCGCTGGAGTAATGTTGGGATAATCATAACCAAACACCGTTGCGTGAAAAATTGTAACGTTTAGGCTGGTTGTAACCTATATGTGTAGCCTATAAATGTAGGTATATATGTGACAAAATACATTGCACCACCAATGGTTCTTATAACAAAGATATGGCAATATTGATTTTTAAATGGTGTAACAAGGCTTGATATTTCTAAAGTTAACATACCTTTTGCGTTACAATAATTATTGTAAATACCTTGTTTTAGTAATTGCCCGTTTCATCAATTTTTTGTTATAATTTTTGCAATGTCACAATCACAATCGATGCTTCACTATCTATGTAACTGGATGTGCGTCTGCTAAAAAGCTCCAGTGATATGTCTTGTGCGATTGCACGAAAGCATTATTGTGAAACGTTTTCCTACACAGCAGACACATCATGCTCACCAGGTGCTTGTATAATGTTGGTCCAGCGTCTACGACGCTGGCCCAACATTACATCAGCAACGAGTTCGCGTGTCGTGTTGGCTGGCCGTCTCTGTGACAGAGCTGACGATGTCATCAGTGTAACGTCTCTAGTAGCCCCACTGAGTTGTTGTGCTGTTTTGCGCGAGGTGACAATCACAGAATTTGTTTTATTCTCTGTGTATGTGTGTTTAGTGAATGGTTGACAGCGCCGCCTGCTGTGCAGCGAGTTAATGAATTAACTAAATGATAATTGGTATTATCTTATGGCCTCCTAGCGGGCATGCATGCAGACACCACGGGGTGGTGTAGTAACCTTTTCGTCGCTAAAGCCGAAACGAACAATATCAAAAGTATTCTTGCACGTCTATTTTGGAAACTCACACTGATTTCTAGTTGGCCCATGCTATAGTTTTAAGTCAATAATTATACTGGTATGGCATACTAAAGCTGTTTTGAAGCTGTACATTATTTTCAATGATAGAAGTGAGGGAAGGGATGTAGAATGGAAAGGGTCTTATAGTTTACACTGTTGTCACTTATTTTCACAGCTCTCATCATCTTAACACCTTGCTGACATCTATAAATTTATATATCTTTGCCGGTTGAGTTGATTATATCAACAATATTATGCGTAATCACGCCGATTTAATCAATCTAACTTTAGAACAAAAAAATACCTTTTTGATCACCAAATGTTGGAGAGAAATATTAAATTTTATATGCAAAGCTTGGGCAAAGAAAAATACTTGTTTATATTTGGATGGCATAATGCACAAGTGGGCTAACCCACATAAAAAAAACGATGAAAATGTATGCCATTGATAGCAACAACTTGATCAATATACGAGTTTCACATTCAGGGTTAGACTATTTGGTTACCTTTCTGTGCTAATTTGTATTTATTCGTTTTATCATGTACTTCATGTTGCTGCGCGATTTTTTCTCAAAATCGTCAAAATGTGGGTTAGCCCACTTGTGCTTGATGCCATCCATTTGTAAAACTTACCTCCTCGACACGCTGTATACGTTTCGTTTGCTGTAACCTTGTATAAAGTGACATTATAAGCCAAATTGGCCCGGCATATTCTATTTTGAATGACCATGATATCTATGTTTTTGTTGTATAATTATGTATATCTGTATATAGGACCTATGCACCGATCAAAGTAGAGAAATGATCATGTCTTCATAGTTACAGAAACTGAACTTATCAGTGTTATTTTCTGTAGTTTCTCCACTACACTTGCCATCGCTTTATCAGCATGTACAAAACCTGGTATTGTAAATTAATGTTTTTCTTTACTAAATGGTTGAATTTGTCGACGATGTGGCTTTATCGGATCGCGTAGCATGAATTCCTTTTCATAAATCAGAGAAGTCACAGACCCTCGTACATGTAAGTAGGGAACTAATCCGTTTATTACGCGCAAGTGCATCCAAATTGCTGTGATTGTCAACTGAACAACCATTGACCAAATATTTTGTTAACTGAGCGGCCATTGTGATTTCTCGATGGGGGACGCAGCACGTTGCGTGGCGGCAACGTAACAATGTACGACAGCGTCCAATATGCCGCCGTGGCTGTGTTAACCCTTTGCCTGCTAGTCACACTTGCAAGAGAAATGAGCATAAAATTTTCAAAATTGACATATATCTGATTTAAATGTAGGCCTACATATATAATTATTTTTTACAAAAAATATATAAATGTATATAGTGTTTTTAGAGTTGAATACGGCAGTAGAATCTCCGTAGTAATTTATTTTCGCAGTGAATTATAATTTCAGGCTGGTCAAAGGGTTAACCCTTGTCTTGCTGAATTATCAGTTAATATTGTCATTCATTTGAAGCTGAAATTGCTGACGTATTTTCCAGCCTCAAATGAATGAAAAAAATCTGTTTATGAAGAACAGTTAGCTCCGAAATTGAATTATTTCAGTAATTGGGTTTCCACCACAGACTATTTAATATATATCGATGGCATTAGATGTGGTTTTATGTATTATGGTTTGTTATATATTATAGTTCTAGTAGGACAAGGGTTAATAACAGCACTCAGAGGAGATATTACACAACCAGTATATAGTAGTGAAAACGGTACTATCACTCCAGTAAACACGAGACATTATACCAATGTTGATCTAATGTTGGGCCAGCGTCGAAGACGATGGCCCAACATTAGACCAACATTGGTTCAAAGCGTCGGGTTCTCTTAAAACACTGATCATTGCTGGCCTGTACATGAGGGGCGGCAAAGACAAGATCCCCCGCCGTTTCATTAACCCCCCGCAAAGGGTCTGTCTCCTTCAATTGATCAAACCAGATTTCACCAAGTGTCACTCCGTCACCATTTAATGTCCATCTGCTCAAAGGTGGCGAGCACGGATGAGGTCATAGAGTGCAAAAACATGTCGCACTTAATTCTGGTGTATTTATTTGATCAAACAATAGCATACAGTGTATAGCTGTACACATCGTCGAATAGGAAAAATGAAATGAAATGAATGGGGACAAATAGGACAAGTTGGTCCTGGTTGATTTTATTGGAAATGATCTTTTAATCGAAATATTTGCTTGAGTTAATTTTAATGAAGAAAATAATATCTTAATATGGTTTCTGGAGATTATATAAGTATATCGTCCTGATAGAAGTGGAAGTAAAATCAGCTGTGAAACTGACAATTGTAAAACAAAATAACATAGACATAACATTAAACAAAATTAAAAAATAAGTTTTTTTTTAAAGTGAATTTTCAGAAAAAAATCATTAATCCTCCTTGACTTATTAAAATAAATCTCGCAACTCTGAAATATCATGTGTGAATGCATATTAAAAAATGTATTTTTGTAAATACACTGTCTAAACTTTAAATGAAGAGCAAACACATGAATTTGAGTGAACTTTTTCCATTATAAAGTCAAATACATGTAATTCAAGCTGCAGTTATTGTTTTTAATAAATTCAGCTTGACACACGGATAACACGATGTGTGTCATGCTGCACTCTTTATAACAATACAATATCTTTAACATTCGCAGGGGACCATAGAGCTGCACAATATTCAAGAATACTGCGTACGTGTAAGGGCTAAAAAATTATATTGCAATCAATTCTGCCGTGCGAAAGAAAATAACATTTTTACGGTATGTATTTAAAGTTAATTTTTAGAAAAAAACCGTAGATGCAGAAAACGTAATTGACTACGCATATCTAGCTCTAGATGTACTTGTAAAAACATAGAATAGCATTATCAGGAGTTGACAAAACTTAAATTTATGTTAGCTATCATGCTAGCGGTTCCTGGCTTGCTTGTGGTAATATAAGACCACTTTTACCCCCTGTTATTGCTTCTATTCACCACTTGATATATTTTCAGTAAGTATCATTGCATTTAAAGGTGATCTATCACTCCTTATATGGTATGAATAATTTTGTCCTTATATGGGGTGATTGGCTATCATGTGACCCTCTGAGATGGTCACATGATAGCCCATCATCCCATATAAGGAAACACTTGTGCCCCATCTTGTGGCAACTTTGATTTATTTGTCACAAATGTATTCATACTATATAAGGGGTGATAGATCACCTTTAAAATAATATAATCGATCACAATAAGCGCAATAAACCCATCCTGAGCTTTTGGTATATTATTATCTGACGAGAAGCTGTATATTTTCGCTCGCCTCCAGGTAGGAATTGCGGCAACAGTTCTTATTTAAATGAAAACTATAGAAAATACTTGATGGTAATTCCCAGCAATCAAGACACATCTACCCAATAATTGACCAATGTTGGCCAACCGTCTACGACGTTGGCCCAACATTGGTCAAACATTGGGAAGATGGATTAAATGCTTTGCAATACTATTATTACTAGCTTCAACCCGTGCTCGCAGGTATCACTGTGGCGTGATGGTGTGTATGCAGCAGCTTCATGGCGGGAGGAGATGTCCTTGAGCATGGATGTCATGGGTGAAAGTGCAAGAATTAGGAAGTATTATATTTGAAGCTGACGAAAATATCCTCGAATTCAACATGGTTGACAGTGAAATGGCACACAGCATGCTTATCTTGGGTAAAGTTAAAAACAACTGCGTATTAACACTTGAATTAAGCCTGAATTTACTATTGTTATCTTCATCCACTACAAGCCGCGAATAAAGTTGTCGCAATTCTCATCTTGTAGTGGTAGTGGATAAAGATGACTTGAAGTGGGTGACAAAATGAAAAAAAAATATCGTCGTTACATTACAATTTTCGTTTTTGGAAATTAAGTCATTCTTCAGAGATGCAAAATGATGCTTTGCAGCGTGAAGGTTTAAATTGTTAATATATAAGACAATACAAGGGAATTGATAAATGATGTTTTTGAAGATGTCAATACGATCAAGCACGCCTTACGTTTATGAAGGTAAATCTATAGGCCTAGAAATATAAAGTTATTCTGATGTTTTTTGTGTGTTTTCAACATACATGCAATGTGTACAAATACATACATGCATGCAATGAAAACATGTGCATAGATATGTGTGCATGTGTTGAAATATGCACAATGGGCTTATAAACTGTGAAAATGAATTCAAATAGATTGAATCTCTATTTAATGTCAAGCCAAAAGGCAGTAACTGCTTATTTTTCACGTAATCATTTACTGCCTTTTGGCTTTGCAGAGCAGTGCATAGCTCTCTGTGTTTTGATAATTGTATCTTACACACAATGCTTTAAGTCACGCACACAGGCTAAAACGGAGGAATACTACCTGTTATGGCAAACAGCAGTAAGTCCTTATTGGTAAGTAAGCAGTTACTGTTGTTTGTTTTGTATTGAGGAGCAAAATACCACCACTTCAAACGTCAGCAGAGCTGCTAATAAGCCCATTTACTTATGGGGTAACAACGGCTACAAATGAACTCAATAAAAAGCGGTGGGAAGAAGACGCTGAAACAATGTTGATTTAATGCTGGTCCACCGTCTATGGCGCTGGCCCAGCACTAAACAAACCTTTTTGTTTCAACTCATTGTGCTTGTTGAGTGAGCAGGCTGCTCAAAACTACAGAAGGCCTGTGATATGACAAGATGGACGCTTTCAATTCCTGGCGAACAGTCCCAGCAAACACAAAACAATTGTATAACATTTGTGCAATCTTGGACCAACGTCGGAGACGCTGGGCCGGCGTTGTACAAATGTTATACAAATGTTTTGTGTTTGCCGGGGTGCAACAAATTCGCTAGAACGCCGCGGATTTCAATTCAATAAAGGTCGATCTCGAACGGAAGGTGTCGATGGAGAAAAAGATAGACACAAACAGGCCATCAACGTCAGGCGAGACGTCAGGTAGAATTACCGTCTCAGATGCCGACAACAAATTAGTATTATTGACAGGGCTGCCTGCAAAGCCAAAAGACAGTAACTACGTAATTTTCAAAGAAGCAAATATTGTCTTTTGACTTTGAAGAGCAGAGGGGGTGAATGGTGAGGGGTGCGGATGAGGGGGGAAGGTGTCGCTGGTTCGAAGAGTTCACTCAGCCGCCTCTGTTATCTGGCCACTCATCTTGCTGGCGACACCCCCTCCGTACGTGTCGCCATTTTGCCCCGCGCTGTGAAAGATCACAGTGCAGTATCTGAAATTTCGCTGCATTAACCCTTGCATTGTTAAAAAGACAACAAATTCAACTTGAAAGAATAAATGCCACTTTGTTAAGATACAGTTGTTATATTTCATACATCATATTATTTTGTGATATTCAATTTGCTCATCTGGCGAAGTCGAAGATGATATCATTTCTTGTTAAAATGTAATAATGTCTTTGTCGATATTAGAGTTGATTATATCAACAATATTATGCGTAACAACGCCGATTTCATTAAGCTAACTTTAAAAGAAAAATATTTTTTTTATATAAACAAATGTTAGAGAGAAACATTGTACTTTATATGTAAAGCTTGGTCAAAGAGAAAGAATTGTTTACATTGTTAATACGTACATGTACCTCCTTGGTACACTGTATACGTTTTGTTTGTTATAACCTTGTATAAAGTGACATTCCAAGCCAAATTAGCACGGCATATTCTATTGTTCATGAACATGATATTTATTTGTATGTTCTGCATGTATATGCATGTCACTATAATAAATAAATACTTCCATATAATATCAAGCAGATAAAACATGTTGAAAGCTGAAAAACAATTTGTCCGTTTTAATTAGTATTTATAGAAATTTTAAAATATTTTTTTGTGTTTGTAGCTTGCAGCATATCTTTGTCGATACTTAACAGTTTAAACAAATTAAACTTATTAACTGGTATAATTAGTTGTTCATATATCAGCTTCCAGCTACAGGATAATTCAGTTATTCTGAATATTTCATACACTTGAAGTTGTGTCTCGTTGACGCCATTCCCAACTTCACGTAAACTGACCCTGGTAAAGTGGGTAAAAAATATTCAGCTTTATTAAAGCAGATGCCTAGAATCTGTATATCTTGCCGACTGAAGATAATTTTCGTGTTATATATCATTATAATAAGTGCTGATAAAAACGATTCAAATTGCATTATAAACCACATGATTAATTGTTAATTACATTTAGATATATGCATATGATGCTAGGCAAAGATAAAGGTATATAGTAACTGCTCACTTAAAAAGTAAGCAGTTACTGCCTATTGATTTTTCACGGAAGCTTTTACCGAACTCTGCACACTCTAGGAATTCAACGCGAATAAATCCGACCCCAGCACTCAAACGGTTATTGCTGCTATCTATTCACCTTGGCGGCTGGCGCCTCGCCATGAATGAGAAAGGCATGTAATACTGGCTAATTATCACGTGATTAGCTCAATTTGTGGCCCATCACAGCACACACCTTCTGCGCCCCGGAAGATTCACCGAGCTTTGAAACCAAGGCGCATTAATATTTAGATAGTAGGCCCTAATATCTTAGATAGCTTAAATTTGATATATTCACATTTTCGACCACTGAAAGTTCTGGTTAAAAATACACCATAAGTTTGGACAGTGTAATTGCAAAAATACATTTTTTAAAAGCAGCGCCTCCTCGGCCACTCACCCGCTACGTGGCAAACAATGCCGTGGGGATAAGAGGGTCATTATGTTACAAGCAAATGCTGTTACTGTCACTATTTACTGAAACTTTCCCACGGTGTCCTTTATTTATAATCCCCGGAGATATCATCTGTGACAACCACGCTGGCTTAATGCTATCTGGTTCAATTTTCACAGAAATAGTAATACATACATGTATATATGGATATATCAGCACTGGTTCTAAATACCGCACTGTCCGCATGGTATTATCATGATCATAGGCTATATAATAAAAAAAAAGATGTGCGATTTTATTTCAGTGATAGTTATCCTTCATTATAAAGCGACACAATCAGGCTAAAATCTTCAGAAAATCGGTATTTTTATTTTGGCTCCTTGATACATCCATAAAGTGTGAACATGTCCATAGACTATACGTTTTTTAAATTTTGTGTTGCGCATTTGCCAGCGAGAAATAAAGACGAAATTTAATTTCGGACGTACATGTACATGTACATAAGAAATGCGGGAGTAACACCTTATTGGCATATCAAGAAGCCAACATAAAAAGACTGATTTTTTTATGATTTCAACCTGATTGCTAATGATTTAATGTTGAGGAAGAAAAACGTACTTGACGAATTCAAATGTTAATCCAATTGAACCTGAAATAATTTGAGCATATATGAAAGCTCAAGTAGAAATATTCATCCACTCAAAACAAAAACAAATTTGGCCTTGGATATGTCAAGGTCATAAACTGACCCTTTCAGGTCTAGCAAATGCTAATAAATGACAATCTCCCGATGTAACACTTTAGGTGAAGGACCGTTAACATTAAGACTACCAATTACCCTTGTACTTCAGCGGGCACTTCAAAGGGACACCTGATTTCATCTCTAGTCTGCCGAGTGTCTTTTCTGAGGGTGATTAAAAACTCCGTTGTCCACTCTGTGCCATCACTGACCTAATTAGAATCAAAGGTTTGTGTAACACTTTCTTCGCGATAGCGATCGCAACCCCCTTGAACACGCCAGTGATGTGTACACTCACAGAACAATTATTGTGTTGCATTGATGCATTGTATGCCTATACACTTGCAATCATTATGAGGAATTAGTTTGCTCTGTAGTCCAAATTAAAAGTTTTCACCGTAGAAGTGACAATAAGAAAGAAAGGGTGACACATGTTTTGTAGGAATTCTAAAGATCTGCGCATTTTTTATTCACTTGAAGGTCTGTTCGCCGCCGGCACTCACACCTTTAAGTGCATAGATGAAATGTCTGCCACGCAATGTAGTAACTATAAAACACAGTGGATGTTGACCCCATGCATGCAATGCTGCTGGAACCGTGTATATATATGCTGTTTCAAAACAAATTGAGACCAAATAAAAGGCCACTGAAATTTACAAAATATTTTGTCAGAGATGCTCCGTTAATGAAATAAATCAATTTTTCTGATGGTAATTGTTTGTTAACCCTTATCCTGATGATCACGACTACTGTCGTTTTAATCTGTTTTATTGGTCGATCAAGCGGATATTGGGAATGATTTACAAATATTTTCGCTAAAATTAAACAAATACTAGTAATTTTCATCCCCTTGAAGTTGTGGGTCGCGGTAGCGAGACACAACTTCAAGTGGGTGGAAATTTAAAATTAACTTAAAAATTAAATTAACAGGATAACGGTTAATATAACTATATGAAAAACAAGGGTTAAATTCCACGTTGAATTTATTTTATGTAAGGGCAAACACCAGTAACTGCTGACTTAAAAAGTAAGCTGTTTACTGTTGTTTGCATGCCTTCCCATTGTAGAATTTCCGAATGACGTTTTTAGTTTTGTTTATCTCACGAATATTTAAATCGTCTTTAAGTTCAACTTCCAAATGTATCTCAATTCATGAATAAGTGATATTTTCAAGAGACATTTGTTTACATAGTCAGTTAGTTAACAGCTTGATATTAATTGTTTGTACACTGATATAATTAGTAAAGGTAGTCATTTATTTACACATAACATTTATTTATTTATTTGACTTACCCATGGAAAACATGTTTGAAAAAATACAACATCATTATTTATAATTGACTAGAAACAATGGTTGACGGAAAGAGGTTAGTCAATCATATCTATTAATAAATTAAAATAATTTATATGTTTGTCGACAGGTCCCCAGTATATAGTATAATGTAAATACGCACTGTTTGGTATGATAGTTGCCACAATAAAAGTTAATAGTGGTGGAAAAATAATGTCAAAGTACAGGTTATTTAGAAAATATACATGCTACATGATAACTACATATATAACGTGAAGTTAAAGGGTTTTCTCATGATATACATAAGTACACTTTCCCGTTATAAAAAGAACGATAAAATAGTTATGTATTATTATACATATATAGTAGCAAAAAGAACATTCTGGATTAGCATAACGAAGTATAAAAAAGTGAAAGCTATAGAGAGGAGAGGTACCAAATCTATGAGAACGGGTTATATACAAATTAATGAAACTAGTGAACATGCAGTGAAAATTTTCAAAATAAAACTTTTTTAGGTAAAGAAAATTCAATTGTTTTTCTACAATCTAATTAACCATGGGAGTGAACTTGCTAGTATATATATGGGTAAATATTTACAGTCGCCATTGCACAAACAAATCACATTATTGTTTGAGTGTATGTCTGTTTGCTTACACGTGTAATCCGTCAACATGGAAACAAACCGCAACATTTGGGAAATGTTGGGTCAACGGCCTTGGCCGTTGACTCAACATTTCCACAATGTTGAGTGCATTTCACCCAATGGCATACTGGAGCTGTCAATCAGTACCCCACACGAGACTGAGCCCTATATGGTCAACATTTGACCCCGCCCACTGTATGGTGCATGGTGTGCCGCATGACTGATTCAAGTTTTAGAGTGATATACAGTCAAGTCAAGTCTAATATATACATTTCAAACCAAATTTCGAATTATTTTTGAAAAATAAAACGATTTGAAGAAAAAACGTGTATTATTATCATTGCCTTGCATCGTCAAATTACTAGTTCATTATTACGTTTAATTATTTGACATCCCTTTGAAACGCTGCATGTTGAGCACAGCAATTTATTAAAAAATAAGGAGTAAATATTACTATTATATTCATTCACGAAACTAAAGAGTGCTATCTGCCACACATTAGAGCGGCAGATGATAGGGTTTGTGTGAAATATATAGGACATAATTTAATTTTATTTCATCGCTTATAATTTGAATATAATCAGTAAAGTTGTATTTTTATGACTTTGTTCGTAATTGAATTCGGTATATAAGATAAGCTGTATACTGAGTGGTAAGTGTGTTTGAGCGCCACAAACCTACTTTAATATCAGCTGTTTAGGTACAAACTATTTTATCCCATAAACACCATATCTCTGCTTTTTATTCTGCTTATAACCATGCATACTAAATATGTTAAACATTGTTAACACATGCAGATATACAATACTGTTCTGGAAATACAATACTGCAGTGCTCTGAAAATAAAATAGTGTTTCAAAGTAAGCGGTTACTGCCTTTTGGTTATATACAGAGCAGAATAACAGCGACATAAGAGATAATCGCAATGATACTAAATTAACGTTAATGATGTGATATGTCCTGTTGCTACACACTCTTTTAGCATATTATATTGGTCGCATAATGTACTCGAACAGGTTCAGAAAACTTTTACAATCTGGGGGGGGGGGAAATTATAGAATCATTTATTATGAATTTCAGGATTGAAGTTTGTGAAAATTCATATAATATTTTCAATATATAACCCTCAAACAAAATAATAAAACTATATAATTCAAGAAATTAAACAAGGCAATAAAATTGGATGATAATATACGCTCTCCAAAATGATCAGATTGAACGAGGTTGCCAGGTCTTAAAGTGTAATTTAATGTCACGATAAAATAAGGACAGCTAAGACGTTCCCGCAACATTGCTTTACTTTTGGGCCATCGTCTGCCACGCTGGACCAACAGCAAAACAATTCTGCGTGCAGGGAGGAGAGTTCAGAGTGGCATCACGCAATCCCAGAGTGTATCACAACATCAGATCTGTGTATAACAATAATATAACAAAACAGGAATATTCCCATTTTATTATATTGTTAACCCCTAGAGCATGCACTGAGCTATTCAATTTAAATTGAAGTTGTGTCTCGCTACCGCGATCCACAACTTCAAGTGACTAGAAATATATGTGATTTGTGAAATTTAAGTCCTAACATAATTATATCAGTGCTACCAAGATTGAAGGTATATTTTACTTATAACATTTCAATCTTGTTATATTGTTAACCCCCCTAGAGCACCAAACTATTCAATTTAAATTTTCAGTCACTTGAAGTTGTGTCTCGCTACCGCGATCCACAACTTCAAGTGACTTAAATTATATGTGATTTGGGAAATTTAAGTCCTAACATAATTATATCAGTGTTACCAAGATTGAAGGTATATTTTACCTTTAACATTCTATTCTTGTTATATTGTTAACCCCTATAGAGCTCCAAACTATTCAATTTAAATTTTCAGTCACTTGAAGTTGTGTCTCGCTACCGCGATCCACAACTTCAAGTGACTAAAAATATATGTGATTTGTGAAATTTAAGCCCTAATATATATCAGTGTTACCAAGATTGAAGGCATATTTTACGTTTAACAACTGGTTATACAGGTGCTTATAAAAAGACAGAATGTCTATACTGTGTAGTCTACATCAGTGTTATAAGGGCTGAGCGCATATCTGTACGTGTACGGTACGTGTACTGCAAGCGATTCATATACACAACGTACTTTGTTATATTCATCAACAACTATTTTATTTCACCACCACATTTTACACGATTATGGAAAGCTATAGCAAGAATATGTTCAATTTATGCTGCCTATTTTTACTCGAGCAATATAAATATTATCACATGATGTTGCTTCGTATAATTTTATACAGCTAACTTCAGTTGAATAATCACATTAACCTAAACAATAGTACAATATGTTTGACTGTGATTGACTGTGTTAATATAAAGAGACATATATATTATTGACGCACTGAAAATTCATTTTTGACTCATTTGTCATAAAAAAGATATGTACACACAAAAAAGTTAGTTTTATAAAATGCCAGGTTATTTTGAAAATATACATTTAAATTATTTTTTAGGTTTCTACGCTTTCCGCAGTTGCTTTTGTGCTGCCATATTAATTTGTATATGATATATATATAGCATAGCTGTTATATTTATGCTTTTTCATGTGGGAAACAGAATGAAACCTATGTTATGTTCATATATTGGCAATGCATTAAACACTTTCAAGTAGTAATCATTTATCTGTTTATATTATCGGAATGTGCAGTGTTTTTATTAAGGCAATGTCCTTTAACATAATTTTAATTCTGTATGTGATACCATTCAAATTGTCGTGTGATTTTAGCAAAATAACCATCTTGTATTTAGGCCTGGACATGTATTCTATAATTTTTATGACAAATAAGACTGTAATGCGTTTTCTTTATTTCAATAGAATATCTGTCTGTCTGTATACAATTTATTTTAAAAAATGGTAGGCCTAATACTGTCTACAAAACCAAAAGGAGGCAACTGGTTAGTTTTGGCTTTGCAGGATAGTAGATATATGTGCGTGATATTTCTTTATTTAATCATGTTTATAAGAAATTTATTTTTCATGCAATTAATAACTTAAGTTCCCAGCTGTCTTTAGCACAGCATATGTCACAATTTCCAAGAGTTATAGTTGATCGTGTCTTTACAGAACATGCATGCTGCGTTTCACGTGTATACAAAAATCACACAAAAGGAGGGCGTCAATTTGTTGATAAACACGTTTTGCCACCCACCTCCAATTTGAATGGCCCTCTTTTTATAACGTTTTTATATTTTTATACATCGGTACAGAACTGTATTTGAATAAATATTTTACGTGATTAATCGATGAATCAATTTTAACAAAGATAAAAATGAAGACGAAACGAAAATATGAAATTACACCTGACAAGACATATGTATAATTATGTGTCTCTTGGCATGCGTGATTTCTTATTTTGCTGGCAGGGATGAGAGGGTGCGCGCACTATTGACACACTGATAATCACATCCAATTAGCAGCACATTAATTAGCTCTGGTTTTGCCTCCCAACAGCCCGTCTCTGTGTGCAAACAACCAATTGAGAAACCTTACTTTGACAATGACGTTGTGGGGGTTCCCGAGACGGCGTTCCAGCGTTGGCAAATGGTTGTGCCGCCGTCTGCGACGTCGACACAACCATTCTCCAATGCTGCTCGTGTTTATACTGGCCGCCAAACTGTCCGACAGCTTTGCGGGCGGTCGACTTGTCGATGGTCGAAACATATTTTCAAATCACTTGAGAAATTAAGCGTTTGAGTCTTTTTTGTATTTGGGGTGTGTGTTTTTTTTGTTCACTTGGAATAACTGTCCCCCGAATGCAAAAATACCATTATTATATATATAATTTATAGGCCTAATATTTGCGGGAAAACATGTCAGGGTTATAGCTATGTAAAATAAATGTTTAAATATCTGCCTATTATTAATATTATTCTAAGAAAACTCCTTAACATTATAATAAAAATTGCATATAATTGGGCCTATTTTCTTTAATTATACATTTAATATTAAAATACAATTTTGAAAAAATACCGATTATATCATAATGCAACCAAATTTTGCATCTACTTGCGAACAATATTGGACAAGTATTCTCAAATTCTTCTGGTGTGGATTCGAAATTATTTTCCACGAACAAATCCCGACAGCCTGCCCGCAGCAAGTGTGATGACAAAAATATTATTGCAAACAAAATATGCTGACTCGATTGAATGCTGGCTGAATGATTTACCAACGCATGTCACGCTGTCCCACCATTGAACCGACCCTGCGCTGACGTGTCGCTCTTTTCCGGCGACCATTCAGATTCTGCAATTTCAAATAAAACAATAATCAACAAAAAACAGGAATGCATAATCAACCTACCTTAAAAGGCGATCAATGGGAGATGTAGGCCTACCCCCTCCTCCTTTGTATGTATAAATCCCCGTGAACATTGTCCCTGTGCCAGTTTATTGTTGGCCGAGCGTCTACGACAATGGGCCAACGATAAACCGGCACAGGGTGAACGCCGTGCGGTGTGAGTTGTCATTTGTGACAAGCCTGCCGGTTGACGAGTGGAGATGTTTGTCACGGGTGTTGTGGACCGCTCGGCCGCGCTGTCACGGGAGCCGTGATCGAGCCCGAGTCGTGACAACAGCAGGCCCTCGTTAGAGCCGCCGTCCGCCCATCGCTCGCGTCAAACAATCCCTTTTTTACTTGATTTTGTTTTCGTTTATCCGCGTTGACTCTTCGTTGATTAGAGAGAGAGGCCGAGAGAAGCGGTGGGGAGGCCCCGCCCGGCGTGCATATTAATGAGGGGGCGTCACCGCTCCGTCCAATCTCGGTGCTGCTGCTGGGAGCCCTGGCCAATCAGCATTCGCCTTTGGCAGCTGTTGAATGCAGGCCATGCCTCCAGTGCAAATATAACTGTGACAGCATTATTGGAAGTTGTCATTGTTGAGCTGGCTTCTGTATTTGAATAGAGATAAGACACGAAGCGAATGCAGTTCTGGATTGATTATCCTACAGACTAACGTTATACCAGCGGTAGGCCTAGACATTGACGAATCAGTCATTTATTCTGGACTATAATAGATTAACTGAACTCAAGTATTAATTAGTGCTGGTGCCATTTTTCGTCACATATTTGTGGTGATGAACAACGATTTTCTGCGTTGTTTTGCTGCTATTTGTCGCTGATTGAGACTTTTTATTTTGTGAACATTTAGACATTAGAATCTTCTAGGTGTTGATGCCTTACATCCAGCCATCACCTGACACAGTGACGCAGGAGACAGGCCTGGCTATGTGTAGTACAGGAGGTACCGGGGTATCAGGGACCAGCCTGATGCCCTACGGACTCAAGCTACCCCCGGGGGCAGTGACAGGTACCACAGCCTACCCCGGGGTGTCATTTACACCCGCGGGGCTCACTCAGGCCGCCATGGAGCTACAGCGCGCCCAGCTGTACGAGTATAATGCCAGGGCTATGAGGTACGCCATGCCATACGGCCCGGCCATGGGTATGGGCCATCCGTACCACCCAGCCCTATCCGCGGTGGCTGGTGTACACGACCCCCTGCACGCCTACCTGTACGCCAAACAGGACCCCAGGACTAGGTTTCTACACGAGGAGCCCAAGCCTAGCCACAGCTACATTGGCCTCATCTCCATGGCAATACTAGGATCCAAGGACAAGAAACTCGTCCTCAGCGAGATATACCAGTGGATTCTGGATAATTACGCCTACTTCCGGTCCAGGGGACCCGGATGGAGGAACAGTATACGTCACAACTTGTCCCTGAATGACTGCTTCATCAAATCTGGGCGCTCTGCTAACGGTAAGGGTCATTACTGGGCGGTACACCCCGCTAACGTAGAGGACTTCTCTAAGGGGGACTTCAGGAGGCGTAGAGCTCAGCGTAAGGTGAGGAAGGCTATGGGAATGGCCGTGCCCGATGACGAGGACAGCCCTAGCCCCAGTCCCCCGGCTCCCTCCCTGAACGAGTGGAGGGCACGTATACACGGGGAGCCCACCCCCGGGGCTGCGGACTCGATCATACCCCCGCGTCTGCCGCAGGGACCCCACGACCAGTCGCTGCTGATGCCCGAGACGAGCCCGGTTCGAGCCCGTGTGGCGCACACATCCAGAAAGAGACTATTTGACGTGGAGAGCCTCCTTGCGCCTGACACTGACACTGACACCGCGCCACCTCCATCCAAGATGGCGGTGTTTCCGGCTTCCTCCAGGAGCCCTCCAGCTTCTCGGGAGGTGGAGGAGGAGGAGGAGGTGGTGATTGAAGAGGACGTGTGTGATGTGGGGGAGGAGGTGAGACCCGCTGACAGAACCTCCCCCGCGGGTAGCCTCCACCAGGACACTCTATCACCCGTACCCCTGTCATCCCCGCAGTCACACAGCCCAGGACTCAGATCACCGGGTTCGAGCCCGGGGGTGGACAGCAGACCATCGTGGGCGGCGCAGCCCACCACGACGCTTTGCATTCCACGTCCGGCCCAGCCTGGCGACAGAACAAACAGTGCTTTCCACTCGGCGCTGCCCCCGGCGGCATGGGGTGCGGCCCTACACCCACAAATGTACCCCACCCTGCTGACCGGAACCCCCTATCAAATACCCGCTGCCATGGCAACGGCCAGCTCAGACTCTGCCCAGAAATGGCAAGAAACATTTTCCAGAATAATGGCAAGGTCATACGACAAGAACCTTAAGTTAAAATCGTGATCCCATATATTATACTGACTTGAAATTTCATTAAAATATCTGAAAACATTTTATTTATTATTTGTTATTTTTTAAAGTTTGTCGTATACGTGGTTGTTGTAGGCCCAGGCACAATAGTGCAGATATCTACATACAAGAGTTGTCGCCAATTTTCTCGCAAGGTCTCATAAATATTATATTGAAGTCAATCTATTATATCTGGATAAATTCAATGTGTTGGACACCGTTATCTAACAAATGACCACATCAAATTGATATTTTTCGCAATCCGCGTATGTCATTTGTTGTAAACTAAAACTGGTGTCAAGTACGACACTATCCAGTAAACACAAGCATTTGTATAGCATTTGTACACATGTTATACAAAGTTTTGGGTTGGCTGGATAACTTGTATCCAATGGAGACCGATAATTTAAAAATATTTGCCTTTAAGTCTAGCAGTATATACAAGTTTTGATTACTAAGTCCACAATAATGGCCCTATATAGGCCCTATTGAATTTACAATTTTGTAATAATTTTGTTGTGTAAATTGTGTATAATTACTCTATTGTCCTTTGCGAGCTGAAGTGTCTAATAAGTGATATATAATGATACTTAAGCTCTGAGGCTATGACATGGCATACGTTGATAATGGGTGTGTAAAATATAACATCTAATCTGCAAGGACAATTTTAAATTAATAGGCATTTCAAACAAGCTATTTATATCAAAATATATTCAAACTGAAATTGTACAAATTTATATAATAATCTTGTTCCTGTTTACTCGCTTGTATAGGACAAAGTATAACCTATGGATTTCAACCTGTCGCGATATTGTCACGACGTACAGAAACAAAATTATTAGCCCTTATACAACGCTGAAATATTTTTGCTTGAACAATAGACACGAAAGGGTTTTTTTCAATTTGAAATCATTATAAATGTCTTAGTTAAGCTCTTTTCGGTTCATTTGAGTACATATGGGTCTACGACCAAGATAAATATGTTAATTCTTTCAGTGCGGCTTTATACGTCGGAATCTGACGTCGACAGACGTCAGATTCTGACGTATAAAGCCGATCCCCGCGCAGAAAGGGTTAACCCACACACCTGTATAGACGTGGACCACAGGGGGAATCGAATAGCTGATATTAGCCAAAAAATGCGCTATTAAATTTACTTTCTTATTGGAAATGATGCTATAGAATGTGTTATTTGATTTATTAACAAGGCATGCCTTATCCTTTTCCACATCGTTCAAAATGTCCATCGCTGCCGCTCGTAATAGTTTGATAATTATCCCATTTTTAGTATAGTATAACTTTACCTCGATATAGTATAACTTTACATTATTTATAAATAATTATTTATTACAATTGATACACAGATATATTCATTTATGCGCAGCGAATATCATATTTCATATTTTTAATGTTAAACAATATTATGAGAATAAGAAAATACTTTTTTCGGTAACGTATATATTTCTATATTGATATATATAGCTTTACATCATATTTGTTATTTCAATTTTACATTTCATAATCTTAAATATTTGAGCTGTTGGTAAAATTGGGTGCTTATATAAATAGAATAAAACTACCTACCCTACTCTCAATCTGAAATCATATAGCTTTAAATAGATTTAAATATTTTGAAATCCCTGCTTAAAAAAATACAGCTCATTATTTGTGTATGCAGGTAACAGATTTTTCTTATATTTCTAATAAGGAATATTAATAAAATTAATTACGTTTTCTTACGTCATTTAAAAATAGGCATATTATCTTTTTAATTTTTTTAATTATTAATTATCTAAACCTTTAACAATATCTAAAAGATCTACAACCGTTTAATTTACTTTATATATACATTATCAATTTATATTGGCGTGTTTACAATCATTATTATTGTTGTTCGTTAATGTTATTGTATTTAATAAACACTATATTACTGTTTTTAGACATTTGTGTGGACTCGTTGTTCCGTCGCAGCCCTGAGTTGTGGTGATGGCTACCACATTTAGTCTACCATTACATACAGTATAGATCTGTTAATTTTCGCGTGTTAATTATAGCGATTTTTTTTTTTTTTTAGTAGCGTTATTATAATAATAATTTTCGCGAGATTTTTGAAATCACGAATTTGTTCTCCTCACGAAAATCACGAGAATTAAAACCTCACGAATATTACCCAATCTACAATATATAGCTTGTACAGGCCTAATTCACATTTTTGAACCACAATGACAAATCATAGTAAAATGTTTTCACCTCCAAACTATTGATATCGTAAACGTGCTAATGACAATGTATAAAAGCGATTATAGTCGCTTGAAGAATTCAGACAAGACGGTTTTTTATCAGCAACTTTCATTGCCCACCGCAATGTCCCCTCTCATATTGAGCATCAATTACGCTACAAGTATGTGTATGGGTATGCTTACGTCAAACGTCAATTCTAACATTATAAAGAATAATTAAAAACAAACACGATACTTTTATGCAATGTTGGTTTACAGTTGGGCCAAAGTCTGCGACGCTAGACCAACTTTAAACCAATATTAGGTGATCATCTCGTCTCAGCTAGGATCACACTGAAGAATAGACCTTATAATAATGCCAGTGCTCGGCGTGCCATCCCTCCCCCCATGGCATTTTTTCTTTTGTCAAAAAACTTGTGCATGATTGTATGTTTTGCATAAACAAACCAAGGCGTTCAGATGATATTTAAATAAACTGCAATCGCAAACAGTGCATGCTGTCTCAACTACTGATTCATGTCTTTGACTTATTCCTTTCTTATATATAACGGAATGAAGACATAACAATCAAGTGTCTTAGCAAATGTCTGCATGCATGCACCGCATGTCGCTTCCGAATGCAGTATACGTCGTTTATCCTATGACCAGAGATATTATAATATCTCTGACATAACTGCAAAAATTGGTGGTCAAGATTCTTTTTAATTATTGTGCTGTGTCTTAAACGGTATACGAACAACATTATTGTTTTTTGTTGAACGCTATATTATATTTAGGATTTATAATAAAAATAAAATATTATCAAATATTTACCACATGCATGTATAAAGAAAATAAATCAAAATCAGCTCTATACGCTTAATACATGTAACCATTATTATATGGGCTCAGGTACTGTACTCATGCTGATGAAATATCAGCTCCGAAAACAATAATGATGATGGCTACGAAGTTATGAAATCTGCAAAGATATTCAATAATATTAAACATGACATATTTGCACCAGTGTATATTTTATTTATATTTTACAAATCAATCTAATAGCTCTTCATATTGAGAATTATATTATAGTTTATTATGTGAAAAAAATACACTTAGGCCTACATTTACAAATATACATGCTTACGTGTACACATTATACTGATATAGTTTTGAATCAGTTGAGACCATCTGGGCCCCAGAACATGTGATTGTGGCGTAAAATAAGTGGCAGAATCCCCGCACCAGCTGGGCGTGTCCTATAATCTCTGCTAATTACCCCGTCTCATTAACAAAGAGACAAGTGCTGCCGTGCGCAGCTAATATGCTGTAACTATTTACTTGGAAAGTAAGCAGTTACTGCCTTTTGGCTTTGCATGCCTGCATAGAAGGATGAGTAAACCTTTAGAATCCCATGGCCGAATTTGCAAAATGAAATCTCCTTAAACCACATGAGTGCATCATAAGTGAAATTATTGACCTTTTCAAATATATATATAATAACAATTATTATCAATAAGAAAATGAGTTTTATTCGTACAGAGACCTGAATCGCTGCAGCGCAGAGATTCAGGTCTCAGTACGAATAAAAATTAAGACTTTCGATTTACGCTTGTGAATCGGCATTGCCCTATAAGGGCGGCATGTCGTTTTCAGGGGTAATCGAATTAACGGTACAGTTTTGATGGATTGCCCTATATTGACCAGACTGGCCGGGGGCGTCCCGTCTTTGTTGTCAATTTCACAAACGATCCGCCGCCCTCTCTCTCGTTAACCCTTTCAGTACGGCATATCCACTATAGATTAACACACAATAGTCATTCAGTCAAGAATAGTCTCAAATCAACTAATTAATTATATTTTTTTTAATATATTACTTTAATAAATTGGTATATGATTTGCATTTTTTTCTTTTTAGGTAAATGCCAGAATGTTAGCGACTGCAAGTCTAGAATAAAATCACCTATTACATACATATAATGTACTAGTATATCAAAGATTTCCCATATACTGTACATTTTATTTTCCTACATCTTACATATTTTTCATAAACTACAAGAAAATAAACAATATCTTGCAAACATAAAGTGGGAGCAGAAACAAATACAAAAAGAACAAGATGAAAATTAAGATACGAAAACAGCAAATACTTGATGGCGTGACAATTTTGGAAGAAGTGAAGTTTATAAAATAAAACCTCTTGTGATTGTTAAATTGAATATATATAAAAGATGTCTAGAATAGAAAATGTACAAGCACGGCACGTGGACATTGTGAAATCACGAGACGCTAAGCAGGTGCTGGCTGACTGCAGGCCCACTGTCTGCGACGCCGGCCCGGCCTTAATCCAACATCGGTTTACAGCTTCGTCTCAGCTGCACGGGTGGGCTATGTACAGAATACGGTAGCCCGAGGCTACTAGTCCGCTGACAATGTATGAGCCTGCAGAGCGGCATTCAACAATCACCGAGGGGCTGATCAGCCGATCTCACGCGCGGCTGCACGCACCGCCACGCCCGCTGATTACATTTTACACCGGGAAAAAAAATGACGCAATCCGCCGTCCGTACAACACGAGGCGTTGACCCAGTGCTGCTTTAATGTTGGGCCGACGTCGAAGACGGCGGGCCAACGTTAGAGCAGCAATGGGTCAACGCTTCGTGTTTGCTGGGTTACACCTTGAATTTTAGTGCCTATAGAGAGGGGACGTGACGCCTTGGTAGAGCGCCTGACTGCCTCGTCAGTCATGCATGCGTCCCGGGTTCGAGCCCGCTGATCCTGCGTGGGTTTTTCAAAGAAATATCATTGTTTCTCACTTCTCAATGTGGCCATAGAGTTAATAACCTTATTAACTCTATGATGTGACTAGGCGTCGTAGGCGATCACGTTAATGGCGGCCTCGTCGAGTCAAGGTTGAAACCATTGTATCGACGTTAATTTCGCGCAGGTGCCAATACAGCAATGTGTCATTTCGAGCAACACAAATATGTGGAGGCTCAAACTGCTCATATCATAGAGTCACATGCATTTGTGTTTTGTTCCAAATTGTGACAAATAGCAATTTTGTTAAAACGTTTCCTTCTGTATCTTATATTTCTTGAAACTATTCGTAACGAATTGAAAAACATGTGGACGTATGGATTGATATTAAACAATCAAAAGAAAGAGTGGAACATGAACACGAAAATAGCTTTTGCCATTATTTCGTAGCCAGGTAACTGGAAAGTGCGTCTGCAAAGTCCAAGAAAATTGAAAATGCGAATGAGCTGCCGAGCAAAGCCAGTAGGCAGTAGCTGCCTACTTTTCATGTGAGCAGTTTTTTTGCCGATCAGTGTAGCTACCCAGTAAACACAAAACATTTGTATAGCATTTATACAATGTTGGACCAACGTCGAAGACGTTGGGCCGACTTTGTATAAAATGTTATGCAAATGTTTTGTGATTACTAGGTATTCATCCTCCATTTTTCTCTCCTAGCTATGTCAGCTGCAGTGGTCAGTTATTATCAGCCAGTACAGAGAGACGGGACCAAGTATGGTATTCTACCCCCGACCAATGATAGAGTGGTTCAGCCAATCAAATCCGTCATTCAGTTGTTATTTAAACGACTTAACCCCCGTGAACGCCTCCGAAATAAATTTTAATAGAGATTATACCTAACTTAGTGACAATTTATAAATCCATGCACTCAGATTTTTTGAAATATTTTATCAGTTATTTATCGGGTGAGAGCATTTTTAAAACCCCTCCCCAAAACTAGTTCGGCCATTTTAACAATTTCTGAAGATGCGAGGATCTTGCGATTTCAAATAATACATGTTGCGCTCTAATCCGAAACTTAATGGAGGGCGAAATCTTCAATAGGGCGGCCGTGTGATTTCAATCAGGCTGTGGGGTTCAAAGAGTCACAGGGTATTGTGTGTTTATAATTGGAGCAGACAGATTCAGAATTGGGAGAGTGGAAACATCGCCCCTTCACTTTGGTGGGGTGTTTAACCCCCAGTCAGGGGTGTACGGAGCCCCTAGCGCTGCGGGTCATCAAGGGTCACTCAGTTTTGCTGCTGGACCCAATACACTGGCACAACATTGTCTCAATGATGGTCCAGCGTCGGAGATGCTGGCCCATCATTGAGGTAATGTTGGGAGAGTATCCATTCGATACCCGTGTCTCATTCTAGCACGTCAAACAAAAGGTACAGAATCAACTGTGATTTAATACTGGGCAAATGTCTGCAGCGTTGGCGCGACATTGAAACACTATCATTTGGTAACATCACGTGTCTAATGCTAACACGTCCTAGATCAGCACCCTTTGAGACCCACAGCAGCTGAAAAAAAAATATTTTCTCAAATAAAATTGATAACATGGATCTGAATGGAAAATTTCTTCAATTCACTAATTTTGCAAGTATTTCATAGATATTTGGTGTCACATTCTGCCCATCAGAGACTGTATATATCAATCTGTGATTTTCCGTATGAACCCCCTAGGACCCATAGCGTCTCTCTATTTTCCCTTATTATCACTCACCCCTGTCCATGTTGTGGGTATAACGTGGCCTTCCCATTCATCCCTAAATGGCGGCACAGATGTTGTCTATGTGCTCTGCCAAGCTAAAAGGCGGTAACTGCTAACTTGTAAAAGTAAGCAGCTACTGCCTTTTGGCTTTGCACAGATGTTGTCGGCGAGCCGCCGCAGCGAGGGTCAACACAAATCCCGCCACCAGGGGTCCCTCTGTGCTGGTGTGCCCACCCACCGGCGGGCGGGGTTTGTCACAATATTTGACACTTTCACACCCGGGGTCGAACCCCGTGACACCACGGGAGGGAAGCCCCAAAATACATTATTGATAACCCTTAGAGTACTGAGTTGATCATTAGTGTTGTTTCGTCTTCATATTTGATTGAAATTGCAATCCCATTTTCCAGCCGAAATTATTGTAAATTATTTTTACACATATCATAATATGCATTTTCAGTGATTTTGGTCAGTTACAATAAATGCATGGTCATTTTCAGAATAATCACGATAATGATGAGCAGGTTAGCGATACAACAACATGACAACAATGCAGACCACAATATTATTATTAATAATATTATATTTTAGTATAGTCATTAAAAACGTATACACTTCTCCAGCATATACAGGGCGGGGAGGCCTAGTGCAGTGGTTGAAGTTGCCTGCTTGAAAAATCGGAGATCGCGGGTTCGAACTCTGCTCTGGCATTCAAGTTTCAAAGAAACAAAGTGTTTCTTCCCTGCTCACTCGTAAAAATTCCATATTGTGGGGAGCCTCCGTGACCGAGAATTAGCGTGCTCGGCCTAAGACCTACGGGGCTCGAATTTCGAATCTTGTGTCTGGATGACAGTGTCATCTTATTCAACTCACTATCATCAGGAGGTTCTCCTGGCCCAGTTCAGCATATATGTGCGCAATGGTGGCCTAAAGCCCTAATAATATTATTTAATTTTATAACCAGTGATCCAGCATTTTTATTAAAACATTCAGTAATTAAGCTTTGCTGATAAATTGATTATTTTCTGTATGTTTCATGATCCTATTAATTGTATTTTATTCGACGTTTTTTCTTTAATTAAAGAGTAATTTTGCCACAATTTAAAATGTTATACTTTACACAGTATTCAGCAGTATTTCATCACCGACCACCATGTTTCTTGCTGATTAGAATACTATTTTAAGATAACAAACTATTGTTGAACAATCTGTCCTGTACTGGAAATATAGTCGGATGGATTAACCCTTTAACCGCCAAAGTATTCAAACTGAATTTTCACCCACTTGAAGTTGTGTTTCGCTGCCGCGATCCACAACTTCAAGTGAGTGAAAATTATTCAGATTTGACAAAATGGAGGTCGGCTGTTTACAAAATATTGCTGATTGATGTCACATTTAATCGTTAACTTTTTTGAAATGTACTTCTTAATAACAAATGAAAAACCGGAATATATGCGGCACCGACGGTTAAAGGGTTAACAAAGGGACCAAGTATATGCGACAGAGTGACTCAGCCAGTCACATGACGAGATCAGCCAATCACCGCCGTCATTCATTTGTTATTTAAACAAGGGGTGGAACATAATACTCGGATCGTTAATATTTTGTAGAGGGCTAGTCCCTTACTATTTACAACATGAATAGCCCCAGTATACTTTATAGTTTAAAGCCACTGAAAGTGGATTTTACTTATGAGTATAAATGGAATAAATTGCATCACAATCGGAATCAGAATGTGTACTGTAAATCTGTCAGTGGGCACTGGGATCATCAATTTTAATGTGATCGAGACCTCTATTTTCAGGTTTATGTCATATGGGGCCTGGGCCACCATCGATCTCAGCCAAGATGCACTGAAGTTAAGTAAGTCTTATAAGCTGATTGATTGATCACATGTTTATATTTGGGGCAAAATCTCAGCAAACACAAAACATTTGTATAACATTTGTACAATGTTGGACCAACGTCGAAGATGTTGGGCCGACGTTGTACAAATGTTATACAAATGTTTTGTGTTTGCTGGGATCTTGACTTAAGTCAGTTGGTTAAATGAATTATACGACAGCTAGCGCTTAAAAACCAGACAATTTTTTTTTACAATTTGGGTTTTATTTGATCAATTAAAGTACATATATTTTTGAAAAAAAAAAAAAAATAGAAAAGCGTCACCCGCAGTAAAATCATGTTATATTCAGTACGATATGATAAGTCTATGTTGAACACTAAATGAACGTCTCGGTTTTTTTTGGGACCCTACAATAAATATTACTTGACTTTACTTGACTACAATCAGAAGAAACACGTGAATAAAATAGAAACACGTGATCTGCGTGGGCGGATGGCGCCAGACAATTCTGGGGGAGCATATCTCGTCGTCACCTCAGTCATCTGTTCATTCATGGGTTGTACGATAATCTCAGAAAAAAACAGACAAGGGAAAGCTCTCGTGAGATTATCATCATCGATGTGATATAAAACGCCACCCCAATCCGGAACAAGGATACCGCAAATCTGCATGGATTAACACTGTTATTTATATTCATGGTTCACTTTTAAAATAGCTTCATATGAAAATAGATTGCAATAAAAAGATGTAACTATAGCGTGGGCTGACTGGCGGACACGTGACGTCACGTCACGCCACTGTTATAATAAGCCAGCACGTGCTCAATTGTTGTGCGCGGATATGCCATATATGAATCTGAGTTTTTTTGTGTATACACGAGACAAAAAATGACCGGAAATGTATGAAAAATTAGTTCTTTCTATTATTTTTCATTTCCAATGTTTTTATTTTTTCAATTCCAATGTTTTTATTTAGAATTTGATCTCTAGTCCTCCTACCCACTATTCAAGCATTATATAAATGTTTTGCTTAGGACACGTTTCCATCAATAATTTTCCTCTGTGATTGTTATAGAATGCTCACTTGCAAATCAGAGAAATGCATAAAACATCTATATTACCACGACCAATGATCGAGCGGTTCAGCCTGTCATCGCTGTCATTCAGCTTTCCTGTAAACTAGAGCATATCATGGAGATATAGTATCTCCATGGGCATACACATGAGCCAAATTGTCTTTCCTTGGATGAGGAACCAGCTCCGGCGTGACAGTCTGTAGCGTGACCCACTAAACCCTCTCCCTTTCTAGCAGCAACACGTATGATATGAAAGGCGTGGCCGCGGTAATCTGTTGTGCAAAGGAAAACTGCAGTAACTGCTGACCTGGAAAGTAAGCAGTTACTGCTATTTGTCATGTTACGGCGGTGCTGCTATCAGATCCCCGTACGCCTGAAGCTGATCGGGATTATACCGTGATGATTACGAGGATTAACTCATCACTTATCCTGCCCCCCCCCCCCCAGGAACGTTAGATGCTGCGACACTGACCCAGCATTAGCCCAGCATTAGCCCAACATCATCCCAACACTGGTCAATAAATCGTGTGGTCGGGGTGGTTTGCACGCGCGCCTATGTAAAAACGAGACAATGTTGTTTTAATCCTGGCACACCGTATATAACGCTGGCCCAGCATTAACACATCACTGTCTAAGCGCCTTGCGGTATGCATGCGCCCTATCTAATCTTAAAAATATATATATCTCAGCACTATAAATAGTATACCTTTCAAATATACGACGTGTCATCGATTACGGTCTCGACATTTCAAACATTTCAAACCTGAGCTAAAACCTGATTGGGTAGAACGCTCGGACTACAATCCCCTAAATCCCCTAAAGATAACACTTTTCAAAAGTAGAAAGTGTCCATACAATTGTCAAAATTACAAATATTTAGCCAATCTCGATACTATCATTTTACCCACCTGTTTTGGATTAAGTAATGCCTAGCTCGATCATTTATCAAATCAAATCAAATCAAATGAAATTTATTTGCACAACAATTAACACTGTATCGGCAAAATCACATAATTTACATTTACCAGTACTAAAAACATATTTTATAGTCATATTAATTATTATTGTACAATCAATTTGTTATTTTCTTTATTAAATAGGGTTTTAAATTTGTCACTAGGGGGTATATTCGGGTTGGGAAAAAAACAATTCATCCCGTATGTCATTGTACGTAGGGCATTATATTACGAAATGGATTTCGTCTTTTCTTTCGTCGTACATTGATAACAGGAGGCCGTTCACAAGCGGGTGTAGGTTTGGGGCGCGTTTTTCTTCCTCTCTTGAACGTTTAATCGAAGGTGGAAGTTATATTGCATGTTAGGTTTCATTACATAGTTATTGTTTATTTTTGCATATGTCCTTTATATAGCTTTAGAGATTATTATAATTATTTATATCAACCGTCAAGTGATCTAAATTACATTTTTACCAGCTCGAAGTTGCGTCTCGCTACGCGACTCACAATTAGTATACATGACATTTATTAATTTAATATTAACCGAAAATGTGTTCTTTCTGAACCATATAACAGATTTAGCAATACTTTTCTGTAATAATTGATCTATTTCGGTGATAGATGTACCATGATCAGACCCATATTATTATAATCAGCAAATATGTTAAATGCTGCATTTGAATGACAAGAAGGAAATACATTTATAAATAATTAAAATAATAAAGACCCTGCAGGGGATGAGCCTTGTGACACACGAGTTTTTTTCAGATACACAGAAGATTGTCCAGAACTGATGTGTCATCGGGGTGCACAATGTGGAGGGACAGATACTGTAGCATCCCGGTAATTATAATGTATCAAACTCATGAAAATAACAAAATCCATTTGATAGAATCGTCATAGTGAGAGTTGTTTTTACCCCAAGTGCGCTTTAAATACAAATCATGGTTATGTAATTCGAGAATATCTTTTTTCTCAGTGGGGAATAAATCACAATCGCGGTAGAACCCGAACCAGGCCATATTGGTAGGACGACGACCACGTTATACCATTGGCTGAGGCACCACGTGCAATAAGCGTCAGACAATTAATCTTGTTCAAACACAAACGAAAATGACAGTAACGACAGCGGGGAATTATGTTTGATCACCCTCTCTGTCTCCCTGCCGAGTAAAGTCAAAAGGCGGTAACTGCTTACTTTTCAAGTAAGCAGTTACTGCCTTGTGGTTTTATTATACTTGTAATGCGCGGAAAACCAATATTATCTCCTGTAACATTCATCCAGTCAGTCGCTCTTTTATTTACAGCTTTTCTGCATCTGGGGTTCTCAGGCAGTTGGTGATAATTTGTATCCTGAAAAAAAAGATACGCAATTTTCAAATCTGTACAGCAATAATCACGTGTTATGAGCTTGCGTTTTCGCGCGCGGGGATGCAAGGGTGCGATGACGAAGATGACTAGATTATCTGGCCACTAAGCGGATAATTGTCAAGATGTCCTCCACCTACCCTCCTCTCCCGCCTGACAATGTGTCCGTCCCAGGGGAACACCCTAATGACGCGGCCGCATTGTCCGCGGCAACGTTCAAGCGGGGAAATCCCCTCTTGGCTTCAGGATTTCATTTGCACCGCGCGCCATAAAAACGTCCGTTTGGTGTGATTGTGGCGCAATGCTGGGCCAACGTCACCCCAGAAAGAAAAACGAAATGACACAAAACATTTGTATAGCATTTATACAATGTTGGGCCAACGTCGAAGACGTTGGGTCGACGTTGTATAAATGTTATACAAATGTTTTGTGTTTGTTGGGTAACCCAATGACCCAATATTGGTTTAGCCCATCCTTTATACGGCGTTGCCCCAGCATTAAATCAACGCGCAGTAACATTTATATTTTGTTCACCATATTAATTTGAAGATACCTATCACAAATTATAAAGGTAAAATAACTGTTTGAAATATTGCAATGTTCAATGTATAGCGAATCGCAGCAGCATTGTATTTTTAGAACGCAAAGGGTCAAGTGCAGTGTCACTCCGCCCTCTAACTGGATTTGGCAACTGAGCAAAAATAATGGCCACTAGATTGGCTCTTTAAATACCGGGGTGTAATGAGAGTTATGGAGAGGCACTTCGTGATGAAACATTGACCAAGAAAAGGTCGTCTTATTTGTCACTCGACACAATAATATTGGGTGTAACATCCAGAAATCATGTTTTAAACAAATGACACTTCTATATGGGGCAATGTATCATACATGGTAATAGCATGTTTACATGATATTATTGACTCATTGACTCATCATATACGTGTCATATGCGCCAATTCTATGATAAGCATTCCATGGTAATAATGATGGATGGAATTTCAAATGCTGATATTTTGCATTCTTCTCAAACTGGCATTGCTGACGCAATTGCCAGCTTCAAAAGAATGAAAAATATCCACGTTTGAATAGGAATTGGCGGTGTCTCTTCTCAGCATAGATTTTTGTTGAGGAAACTATTTAATAAAGAGCTTTTAGTAATATTTATTTGGAAAGATTTAAAAACGAGCCAACCTAATAATAAGGCCTACAACCTTCTGGTTCATAAAATTAAAATATTGACAAAAAATAAACCAGAAAGTCGTTAACAGACATGAAACCCGCTTCCTATCATGTTTAATTAATAATAATTTATTTTTGAACAAGTGTTATTAAATTATATTGAGCCAGAAAGTCATAAATAAATGACTGTATTGTGCTTCAGGTGCACATACAGGCTATAAACAGATAAAGCGGGCAAGAAGAACCTCATGAGAATGGTGAAGTTAATCAGACGCCGTTTTCGGAATTCGAGTCCTGGTGGTCTGAGACTCGAGCACGTACCTCATGGTCACGGAGGCTCGATTTTTCACGAGTGGACGGAGAAGAAACATATATTACTTTTACCCCTTCTTAGATAAAGCGGGGGACATAAAACATATTTCTTTTACGTGCGGAACATTTGCGAGTGATCAACGTATTCCAATGTGAATTACTATCACGATCAGAAAACCATCTCGTGTATCTGACACTAAGAAGCTTGTCCAACTAAAGTCCAAAATGGAATATCGTGCTTTAGCTATGGCAGCACCATATCTCTAAAATAATCTTCCGTGGATTAGAACATATAGGACACGCAGCAATTTTTCGAAATAAATTGAAGACACATCTATTTACCTCTTGTTTTCCAACCTATAGTATATATGTCAGATATCATGCTAATTATATAGTGACGACTTGTGACCGACGATAGGCAGCATGATATTGATGGTGGAATGACTTTGTGGCGATTATGACATTGAATAGTAAAAGGATTTAGTAAAATATCCATCTATCCAAATTAAGTATCATCAAGGATGGTATCACCTCATTTATTTGTGGTAAATAATTATTATTTCAAACAAATATGTGTTTCTAAAAAATGATTCATGAGTGTTTTTAGTAGGACTTCTGACATTTGACAACTCCAGTATAAATCCGATCTGGTTCATCTGTCGGGATTTTCCCGCACGATCAGTCCCATTACGCAATACCTCAAGGTGGCGTAGACGAGAATGCTGCATGTTTGCGTATCTCACCCTCTGCATTCTGTGTACAAACAGATACAATTAAATACATCCACCCAGTCAGATATTTCAAATCAGCATGAGGCTATCAGTGTTTGACTTCCCATAGGAATATTAATGTCTTAGGTATGTAAGTACATGTATGTGAAGTGGGAGATCCATTTCAGTTCATGGGGAGGTATAACTTTTCATTTAGCCCGATCACGGATGGTGGCCTTGGGTTCATGGATCTAATCCAGCTGGAAGGTCTCCCAATGTTGGCTCAATGTTGGGCCAGCGTCGTAGACGGTGGACCAACATTGAGTCAACATTGGGAGAACGTCTCGTGTTTGCTGGGAAAGTACTGATGGTATATCCTAAGATTACAGAGATGTGTATGACCGTGATGGGTGCTCAGCTGGGCCAGTTATGTCATATATAATATCTCAGTTATCATTTCATAATCAGTGAGAATGTCACTGACACACCCATGTGACGATTATTACCAGTGGATAGTACTTCTCTACAAAGCCAAAATGCGGTAACTGGTTTCTCGTAAAGTAAGCAGTTACTGCCTTTTTTGAGCTGCAGACTGCATTTCGTAATGAGACTAATATGCTTAACATGCATGCAGCCTATACATAAATACCACAGTGCAAATACAAACAGCAGTAACTGCTTACTTGATGAGTAAGCAGTTACTGTTGTTTGTCTTTTCAGGGCAGACATCGGCAGCGACTGATTACTTACAAAGTAAGCAGTTGCGTGTATATTCATCAAATGAGATGTAATGGGTGGTATGGCGATACTGGTATAGGTGTGTGATCAAGTTAATACTCTTCATTAACGCTTTCAAGCCTGAATTTACCTTTGTCATCTTCATCCACTACAAGCCGAGATTTAAGACTTGTAGTGGATAAAGATAACTTGAATGGGTGAAAATCGAAGAAAATCGGCATATATTGTTAAAAAAGTTTCATGGGAATTTTCCTTCTAAATCCCTTAGTTGTGGTAAAATCAACTTTTTTAGGGATGTAAGATGATGCGTTAATGCATTATGGGGGCTTAAAGGGTTATTTAACACTTTAAGCGCTAATCACGACTAAAGTTGTTTTCAAAATTTTTTCATCACATAATTTACGGTTTTTGTGAAATAATTTGCTGTTCCAAATTAGGGAAATATTTGTCATTTTTCCCACTTGAAGTTGTGGGTAAAAAACCCCATTGAAAACTTAGAGGATAAAAGTATAGCCTTAACTCTTGTCTTTCTAGGACTGCATAATATACATTTGAATGTAAGTTTTAAACTAATTAAAATTCAATTGAAAATATTCCAATCGGGACAGATTTGGCAGATTTAAAAATCTATTTTTTACAATTATTAATTTGTTTTGGTTTAGTGTTGCATCACCCTCTGCAACTCCAACACTAAGCCAAGATAATAAACGTTATAATGAGGTTTTTTTAGCTTGTTATGGTATATAGTATATTATTTGTTTTTAAAATGCCACAATTTTTTCTAGATTATATGTATGCCTGTTTTTTATTTCAAATAAAAGTTTTTTATTAAGGTACTCGATTCGATCATAGAGCTAGAATTCTACCTCTATGATTTGATAGATTCTGTGGCAATCAGTCGCAATTCAGTGGCAAAATAAACCACATGGGGCTGCGACATGCAATGCTTTAATTTAATATACATGCATCGAAAAGAATTATGTTTAGATGGAAATAGAGGGGTAGATTTCTGTAGGCACCGCCTCCCCATATTATATCCCTCCCTTATCCCCTATTATAGTAACCCCACTCTCAATATATCCACTCTGTAAATCGATTTTCCGGAGATTAATGGAAAACAGTTACAAAATCCTCCGAATCCTCTCACGTGAAGGATAAGTTTACGTGGCAGTGCAGCTGTGGAGACGTTATCTCCGCTAGAGGCTGAATTAATGACATTCAAGTTAACATGACGCACTGAACCGATGTTATCTAAAATATCTTAATTAATTTTTCACCCACTCGAAGTTGTGGGTCGCGGTCCGAGTGGGTAAAAATTACTCGTATTTGCTTAAATGTGAGCAAAAAATTTTGCAAATTCTAATGTTTAAACACTCATTTCCTTCAGAATATAAGTGATTTTATCAGATCATAAAACAAAATTAATCTACGTCTGCGGCGGTGGACCTACAATAAACCAACATTTGGCCAATGTCTCTTTTGATCGCCTGGGTATCCTTGCCATCACATGTTATTTTTTATGATAAAATAGTAAAATTGTTGATGTTTGCAATTTTATATAGCAAAATATACTATTTGATGTAATATAATAACAACATACACAAGACATGATCAGATGCTAACTTCTACTGATTTTGTAAAAAAAAGTAGATAAAGTATGTAGCCTACTTAATTAACTAAACCCCCTAACTTACTTAACCGGAAATTTAAATATTCTAGAAACAAACGACACTGACCATGTGCGGGCTCAATGCTGGTGCAGTGTTGTAGACAGTGGGCCGCCATGAGGCCAACATCAGATCAACACTGGGTCAAAATTTTGTGTTATTACGGATGAGGATAATCTGGCTGACATATTTCCCAGTAATTACAAGGCGATCACCCAATGCTGGTTTAAGGCTGGTCCATCGTCTACAACGCTGGCCCAACATTAAACCAACATTGGGTAAACGCCTCGTGTTTTCTGGGAAATGTTACAAAGTAGCATGCAGGATGAGGTGAAATATTATGATAACTTTGCAACATGAGCACCGTCATGATTGACCCCGGTCTGACACTGACACAAAGGGTCAAATCTGACCCCAAATGTTACAGCTGCTGACGGGTTAAAAAAGACTGACAAGGTCAAGATGCTGGGCAAATGTCGGGCCATTTCCGCCGGCGTTGGCCAAACATTTATGCAATAAATGTTGTAAACGTCGCGAACGTTTAAAATATCTCCATGCGTGCCACATGCAGCCAACCAGGTGCGCTTAACCCTTTAACCGCCGGTGCCGCATATATTCGGATTTTCATTTTTATTAGCACATTAAGTACCACCTTTTAAACATGTTAAAGATAAAATGTGACATCAATCAGAAATATTTGAAAACAGTTGACCTCCATTTCGTCAAATCTGAATAATTTTCACTCACTTGAAGTTGTGGATCGCGTCAGCGAGACACAACTTCAAGTGAGAGAAAATTCAGATTGAATAATTTGGCGGTTAAAGGGTTAATTCATCTTATCAGATCATATTCAATCCCAGCGTCGTAGACAGTGGACTAATATTGAAACAGCACCGGGTCAATGTGCCATGTTAGCTGAGCATTATTCATTTTTTACACACATTTGTGAAGTAAAATATAACTAATATCAATGGATTAACAATTAAATAGTGTGTGCAATACTATTTTTTTTAATTATCGATCTGATAAATAACTGCACGCACCTTGAATGATCATGCGATCACGCGATCATTTATAAATATGGAGTTTAAAGAGGGCATGTTATTGTTGTCAGTGCATCATGACAGGCTGTTTATTGAAATAGTATACGTTTGACACCACCAAGAGATTTAAAGAGTTTTCACGGATGAATCAAAGCCCCATTAACCCATTAAGCATAAGGCATCTAATTTAAATTTCAACAAACCAGTCGTGTCTCGCTACCGCGACAAACCCTGATGTTCAACAACTCATTTCATTCTGAATATCAGTGATTTATTTTATCAGGTTATAAAATAAATTTAATACGACTATAGTTGTGATTATCGGTGACATGGTTAACCATTTGAGCGGGGTGGGGGTCACTATAGAAATGTGGATGTCCTCCCGCCGAAAATGACAAATCTAGGTGTGAACCAATGATTTATCAATCTTATCAGCGGGCGTTTCATGCACCATCCGGATATATTTCATCGTCAAATATCGAGGTTTGGTCAACTTAGGGCGATGTTTAGGCAATATGATTTCTGAAAAAAAAAATGAAATGAGGGAACAGAACCCCCTGACCCCCTCCCCCCCCCCCTTAGATCCACCACTGCGCTATGTATCTCTAACAAACTAACACAATAGATGACAGTAACATTTTGTGCATACTCTTTAACCTGCAATGTCATTCTGACCTCAGATATTATATCTCTGATACCACACGCTCATTCCGCCGTATGCACGCATGGCGATTGACCAGATTTATCAGCCGTTAGTGAGCGTTACCACGTGATTTTATAACCATTCCTATAACCACGGAACTATTTTGGTGTTCACTTCGACTCATTAGTTATCCTTTTTTCAATATTAAATTTGATCTTGGAGTTTCCTACAGGTAAGGGCTATTTATTCTGTTTAGTAGTGGATAAATTGAACCAGCACAATTCGCATGTCATTCAGTAATTTATATTTGCCAGTGTTTTGAAGCCGATTGTAAATTCTGTCAGAAAAACGTAAACATGGACCTTCTCACAGCAGCGCGTAGGCAGAAAAAGTAATCCATCGAATGTTTTCTATTTCTATGTAAATAGAAACTTATATGTGGCGGAGTAGTGGTGTTTTATATTTGCCATATATATTCAGGACACTCAAGCGTGTTTATAAGCCTACAGTTGTTATATCAACAAAACTGCTCAAAATGAGCAGTTTCTGTCCAAACATGGCATTGTATATATATCACATATCTCAATTTAGAGATATGTGATATATATACAATGATAATTACTTAAATGTACTTAAAATGCATTTTATGAACAGAGATATGTTTTGTATGTTGTTATCATTCATAAGTTTCTCTAACATTGAAGTGGATGGTCTTTTCCAAAATTTACTTTCGACGTATTTTTTTCTTTTTTTTTAAAGTGGCTGTAGATAAGTAAGTAATGATATTCATCACCTATATCTTCACAGCAGTAATGGCACAAACGCATATCGGGCGGGATGTTCTCATGGCATCCCCGTTCAATCGGCAGACGGTGATTGCGACACCTGAATTTTGTTAAAATTTCACGAAGACTATCAGGCAAATCAACCATATATTTTTCAAGTTTAAAATGATTTTTAAAAATACGATAATTTAGTCATCTTTTGCTTTCCGATATGCTTTCGTGCCATCTTTGTATAAACTGGTCCTTCAATCTTAGCTTAAGTATGATTGACCGCTACATCAACTGGTAAAGAAAGTTAATTATTTTTTTTTAGTAAAGCGAACATAGCCCTGTAACCCTTTCGATATAGGTTTTGCTTTGCCACATTAAATTTTGCATTATAATTTAAAACAATACCTAGGTAATTGTATTCATTCAGAACTTCAATGGTTTCTTCGCCAAAGTAAAACAAGTGTGGCGTTCTCAATTTACCTCGTGAAAAAATCATTACTTTGTTTTTACTGACATTAAGTTTTATGTCATATAGTGTGCAATACTCCTGCATTCTGTTCAGAGATGTTTGGAGATCATCTGGTGATTCTGCTATTAAAACAGTGTCGTCCGCATACATCAGTAAATATTATTTAAGAAAACAATTTATTTCTCTATCTAATAGTTCTTCTTGAGCTTCATTTACGTATCTTAGGCCTGTACATTGTTCAGCCAAAAAAGTTTTTAAGTCTGCTAAGTAAATAGAGAATAACAGTGGAGACAGATTTCCTCCTTGGCGAACTTCTATATTACAAGGGAAGGAACTGGATGTAACTCCCTGAACAGATACTACTAATTTTGCTGATTTTGCTGATTTTGTCCATACTTTTGATCTATTAACAGTGTCGAGCGCAACAATAAACATAGCAACAATAAAGACGTTTGCGCTTATTAAGATATAAAGCTGCTAAAGATTTAAGAACAAAAATGTGGTCGACAGTGGAGAAATCAGATTTAAAACCAGCTTGTCCTGGTACAATCATTGCATTGTTTGTAAGTGCATATATACTACAATTTGCACCAATGCAAATCGAAGCATTTTATGATTTCGTCGTATTAGTCAACAATGTCAAGAAAAAAATGTTTATGTCGCTTTTCATGAAAATCAACATCATGGTTACAAGTTGTAAGGGCTTGATAACGCCACACAAAGTCTTGCTCATATAGACATTTGGCCGTATTCATAAAACGAGGCTAAGACTGGGCTAACTAAGGCTCTGGGATAACATCGAGGCCAACGCTATTCCGTCTTCATGAAGCATGGTTAGGCTTAACACGGTGTTAGCTAGGAATGGCTCCGCTATACAGAGGCCATACCAAACAGTAGATGTGTGTGTAATAAGTGCAGAGATTTCGCGTATATACGGCCGAACGGACGAACGGGTGGACAACCTGACTATACATATGATAATCCCCCCGTAGACTGGTGGAGGCATATAAATGTAATGTAAATTGATCTGCCCATAGCTATACTGAAATCTAAGTTATAATAATGAGTAATTAGGTTTTGTGTGGATACGGCATAACTCACAGTCTGTACTATTGTCGTTTTGTTATCTGTCGTCATGTTAATTGACCCTAGCTATGAGATGGTTAACCGTATCTGTGTGACCTCGGTGTGACCTCGCCGGAAGTCAACTTATTTTCGGATACTTGTGGCCGGTGTTCCCGATGACTCATAGGGATTGCCCCGTCTTTTACAAAGACCCCCTTTGTATTAATTATTTCACTAGTTTATCATACTGTGTTTCTTGTAATATTCTAAGATCAAAATGTGAGGTTTAGCCGATGAGTTACTATTTCAGTTTAACACCTAAAAATCTGTCTTGTTATATTATTTTGATAACTCATCTTGTTTTATGATTTATATTTGTGATAATATTATTATCTTTAATTAACTGACTTATGTCATGCCAGCGGCATGTGCTTCTATTATAACTTCCTGATTAAGTCATTTTACTCTTCTAAATTCGGAGTGTTATATTATAAGTAACTCATCTTTTGCTCTGTGTAAAGACGTAATTTTAAGTGTTTTATTTTTTTAATGGTTTACATTTTAGTATTGCAACTAACACACGATTTTTATAGAATGTTCTAGAATCTCTGGATTCTCCCCGACAAACAGGAAGCGTTTGGAGGTAAGGACAGGGATTGGCTCATGACGGTTTTTGCACACGACCCGCTCAGTATAAAAGGGGTATTGTGTGTTTGGCGCGAGATGGATGGTGAGAGACAGAGGGAGAATAGATAGACGGATAGATGGATGTTAGCAGATTAGTAGAGAAATTGCGATGATAAAAGAGACATGAATCATGAATGTGAATATTAGTATTAATAAAATGTTATCAACAGTCTCTACGATGTGTTGAGTGAGAACCCCGAACGTTACTATATACCATCTGTGCGCAATGCCGTTATGTTTTGTCATAGAAATAGGATAGTTGTCACCTGGGCCAATCGGACCACTCAGAAAGTTCTTTATTTCTTTCCGAGGCTACCCAATAAAAAAACAAAATATGCTTTGTGTTTGCTGGGTAATTAATGGTTTGCGGACCGAATTCTTAACGTTCCATAGCGTAGGTGTTTTACCTTGTGATATGAAAACCTCAAATAAAAAACATCTGAAAATGAGAACTATAATTCAGTAATTCAGTAATTCAGCTCTCATAGTATTTCATTACCTACAATGTGCATTGAATATAAGTTTAACCAATTAATGTATTCTTGGTTTAACATATATTATACGCCAACTTGAACTAGTATTTAGGCAGGTGTGACAATTATAACTTTTATTTCGGCGACCTTTAACTAATTGTACTTGCGGTGGCCTTAACATACATACCGTAGTTTATGCTGAGCGTCATCCCAACAAACACGATACGTATTTAATGTTGGGCCGACGTCGGAGACGTCGGACCAACATTAAATCAGCATTGGTTTAACGTGTCGTGTTTGCTGGGATACGAAATCATCAAATAAGAGCATCCTGCTCTCAGAAGGTCCCATGCGGCTCCCTTGTGGCGAAAAAAAGTCACAGTCGCTAAGAGCCACAAATGAGCTAAAGCTTGGGACACAATGCCGGTCGTGTGGAAGATACGATGCCCCACAATAGACTGAAGGTTTCAATGTTGTCATCGGATAACGGTTTGGTGGTGGCACTTTATTTTGGCAGCAGACATACACGCAATTATCACCAGACGCCGGTTCAATGCTGGGCCGTCGTCTTTGACACCGGCCCAGCATTAAACCGGCATTTGGCCAACGTCTGACGTTACCGGGGTTCAGGTTGTGCCCCATTCATCGCAGCTATATTAATTTGTGAAGACGTTTTCACTGCAAGACGCTCAGGTCATGTCATTGTAATAATGTGTGATATTGTTTTGTATTACCGTCTCATTGAAATAGAAATATCAGGTATTATTTAACATTTATTAAAAACTTTACTAATAAAAGATCATTGCTACTGAGTACGCCGTTGGTCAGTTTCATATTACTCCTAAGTATTCAGCTCGCTTTTTCATACACAACACATGGGCCAATAATCCATCCATTGATACAAGGAATATCTTCTGACATTAAATCACTATCCGCGTTTTCATTTCACGAGTGTTTTCACCACTAAAATATTGACTGAAATGTATCAGGATAAGTATCAGGTGTAATTGCCAATTAAAAATATACATATCAGGTGTAGTTAAACGAATGAGTAGCTCACATTTATTTCAAACTGGTAATTCCATTAGGTCGTGCTATTTTAAATTATTAGTAGCGGATATTTTCTCTTCAGTTGAGCCGTTATTTTAATGTGAAATGTTTACCCCTTGTCATGTTGAGCTGTCAGTATGTGTGTATCATTCATTAGAAGCTAGAATTGCATACGTAATTTGTAGCTGCAGATGACTAAAACATTTCTATGTTGATTCTAAGACATCGCCCGAAATTAATTACATGCATTCAATTTTTTTTATTCGACTTTAACCCCTTAATACCACCGCTCCCGATTATATTCGTTTTTTTTTGTTTTGTTTTTTTACTAGCACATTAAATACCAGCTTTTGAACATGTTAAAGATAAAACGTGACATCAATCAACAAGTTTTTTTCAAATAGTTAAGCTCCATTTGATCAAATCAGAATAATTGTTACTCATTTGGTGTTGTGGATCGCGTCAGCGAGGCACAACACCAAGTGAGTGAAAAATTAAATTAAATAATTTTGTGGTGAAAGGGTTAAACTTGAATAAAACAGATATAAGAGACTAAAATGACAAGGGTAGGCATACCCAGTGAACACTAAACGTTGATCAAATGTTGATTTGACGCTGGGCCACCATCTACGACACTGAGCCAACATAAATTCAATATCGGGTTCGAATCTCGTGTTTGTTCTGTATGGAACATTCTCTGTTACGATGGGGAGTTACGTCTACAAGGCGGTGTCGGGTTTCTCCCCCTGGCAGACGTGTTTGTCGCTAAGTAGTGATTGATACCTATTCACACGTCATACTCACAATCTAATTGTCCGTCTCAGACGACCCCTTAACCCTCAAAGCGCTGAAATGATTTATATAAACCATAAATACCAAAGGGTTTTTCATCATAAATATCTTAGTTATCACCTTCCGCTTCATTCGAATATCTATGCTATGTGTCTACGGCCATCATCACGTGCACCGACAATCATTTTACTCTTTCAGCACGAGAATCGACTTTAGACATCATATTCTCACATCTAAAGTCGGTCCGCGCACTGAAAAGGGTAAATTCTGGGACACATTAAATACTAACTACTTTTAATTGAATAATAATAATATTTCAACTTTATTATGGGCGAGGGTTTTCTCAAATAAAAAAAAAGACATTTCATCGACGCGCAGATGCTTGTCATATTGGAAATATAAGGACATTTAGGAGAAACCAATAGTTGTCTCAATATAGTTGTTACTATATTCGGGCGTATAGGCAGCAAACAATGGCAGTATATCAATTAGCATTGATAGACATATGTAATTCTATGACATGTTTTAAAACACTATGCATAATTAGAAAATTAAAATGGAAATAACCACTTTAAAAATATTACATAGTTGATTCTGCATGCTAATATCCGTTACGATGGTCTTTCAAATTGTTATCTTTTATATTTGGATATTTCGATGTGTACATTTTACTATCTGGATAATTTATGCCCATCTGAAAACAAAAGATGTACAGTATGTTTGTTCCGTCCAAATGAACTTAAAATACACTATGAAATATTTTGTTTACGTACACGCGCCTATGCCCATGGGTTGAAGAGATTATTCCTTTTATCTGGGGACCGTCTTTAGACGTCATGCGTCAGATTCTGACGTCTAAAGACGGTCCCCGCACTGATAAAATCAAGAAAATATATGGCAGTAAACCCATAAAGTAGGTAACAAATGAAGATGAAAAAGCTAACTTAGACATTTATAATGATTTCAAATTGAAACCCCTTTTGTCTCCATGGTTTATACAAAATTATTTCAGTGTTTTAAGAATTAATCTATATCTCTCATAGAATTTGATCACACAACCTGATCCGCGGCCAGTTTGAAATACGGCGCGCGAAAGAGCGTCCATCGCAGACGAGCCATCGTAGAGTTTGAGGCTGCTGCCGCCGCGTTATATTTGCCACTCCGCTACGGGCCCTCGTCCGTCGGGACGACACTCTGTCTCGGCCCGGCGGTACCTAGACCCCTACAATTCCGGCACCGCTCTGTCCTGGGTTGTTAGAGTTACGTGGCATGGTGACAGGTTGGCTTTTCGGGCCTGTCACGGCGAGCCGTAACACACAGGTCGCTCTACAGATTATCTTACCACATGGATGTAATATCTGGTGCAGTGGACCATCACTGACCCAACGCTGGGCCACCGTCTTCGACGCTGGCCCAGCGTTGAGTCAGTGAGGTGTCTCGGGGACATATTTTGTTACCTCCCCCTCTGTAGTGTTGTCGCCACATCACTACGTGGTAGCACCTCTTCCACGCCGCACGCACATCAGTCGTAGGTTGGGTCAAGGAATCTGGAGATTCCTTGATTCCATGCATAGTATAGTCCTATGGGAACTAAATGGTCATACCTGACACTCTACTGAGTTAATTCCAAAAAAATATACTACATACTAATCAAAATAATACTCCTCTTATATCCCGACATCATAAAAGATATTAAACGAACGACTTACTATCAAATATAAAATTTATCATAATCCTGATATTGATTTTTACAAAAAAGTTGAGTTATTCTATCGGATAAACCAGAATGAATGCATATGGTTGTATGCCATTTCTGTGTATATGCAGGCTAAACTGGTTACACATAGCCTCCTGAGGATGTGAGAGGAATCAGAAGACACTATCCTCAGATGCATCATTTAAAATTCGAAGTCTGACGGCTGTGATTGGCTGTTATCGTCATGTGACAAGCTGAGCCACTCTTTCACTGGTCCAGGGTGGGGTACCATACTTGGTCTTAAATGTCCAGACTAAAGATTATATATTCTTTTTCAAAAAATAAAAAAAATAGGTCGTTTATAACGCAAATTTATCTGACCATGAGAATAAAAGTGTATGGAATGAAATAACTTTGTTGCTTCAGTGAAAAATAATCATCGATCAGAGCATATATCAGCCTCAATATATTGTAGCACAGAAACACAAATGACAAAAAATATATTTTATTATAGAGAATAACTTCTGTTTTTTCAAATTTAAAAGGCTTTTTTCCTGGAAATATTTATATATTTTATTTATTTATTTTTAACATACCTGCACGAAATATAGTTTCTAATTTGAAGCGACGTGCTAAATGTTTAGTATTGTTGAATCTACTAACACTTTCGCCATGATAAATATATAATAATTATTTTCGAAACAAAACAGAAATATTTTTTTTTTATTACGATCTTCCGGGTAAAGAATTCTATATGGCTAAAAAAAGAACTACAGTAGTTCGTTTTATCACTACTAGCTGTTATTTTGAGGGTTTTTGAAAGAGTCAATCATAATCAATTGAATTATTATTTAAGAGTAATAATTACTGCGCAAGACTAGATTTTGACAAAATTTTCTTTCAGATGGACAATAGCCAAATTCATCTACGTACTATATTCCCACGTATGACTCCCCGAAGCGCTTGATCACGTAACCATGCACGTAATTTTATTGAAAAAATAGGAGTATGGCCCAACTTGTGTAGCGTGATATTTATTCAGAATTTGTCTATTTAATCATATTGATTGAAACAGTATGTAAAGTTTTTATCAAACATAGCGACATGGGTTCCCAAAATGATTTATTTTAAGACCATTTTTGTTTTAATTAAATATAAATAATTTACATTTGTCAATTTTGTTTCTTGTTTTTCTTTTTCTTTCTATCTATTTTGCAGACGATAGCACATTAATTAGTAAATGTGACAAGTTATCAATATCAAATGAGCGATTCACATCTATATTGCTATATTACTAGAATGGTCTGCGCACAGCTCCAATGTGCCTGTCTAGATATATTAATTTAAATGAGGAGCAAGCAGTCTAATTTCATAAAATACTGCCGACCAGTCCGGGGCCCCCATGTTCACAACAAAATCACGTAGGACCAGTAGTCCTGGAGCCACGGAGTGTTTGCGTACAAAACATGGCCCCAAAATCACCCATTGATTTTGATATTAGACCACCTTGGGCACATTTTTAGCGAGGGTGGACATTCGGAAACCCGGCAGTAAGTGAGATATTCAGGATTTTGTATAAAAACAAATCAGTAAAACCCCGCCAAAATTAACGATTTTATCCAATAAAAATGGCATATCATCACCACAGTAACATTTAAGCCCCGAAATGAACAGTGTAAAGGCCCAGTCACACTGGGGTACGGATTGACACGGTCACACGCGGAAGGAGCAAAAGCCCCGCACCGGGAATCAGCGTCGGTAAGCGTCGGTAAGCGTCTGTAAGCGTCGGTAAGCGTCCGTGGCCGTACATTTCCAGGCGGTCACCGCGTCACTTTTCGCGGCAACCGCGTCCATCCGTCGGCTGCCGCGAATCAACTTCTTGTTCAAAAATTCGTAGCCAAGCGCGGGTGTCCGCGGGGGCCCAATCATCCGTGAATCAGCGTAGATACCCAGCGAGATGGTGTACATGCACCGTAGGCATCGTACATACACCGTAGGTATCGTGGGCGTGCGCGACGGAGCGCAGACCGGAAATGGCTCATCCTGCACCCTTCTCCAAGACGGAGCCCCTACACTGGCACGCGCTGTCCCTACGCTGTTCTACGCTGTTATACAATAGCCTACGCCACCGTACGCACGCGCAAAATTTAATGCCAATTTTTGGTGTTGCAGCCTCGGATAGGCACGCCACTGTACACGATTGTACGCTAGTGTACGATACTCACGATACTGTACGCTACTATACGCTGCGAAACCATCCGTGCGGTGCTTCACGCCATGACATGGTGCGAGTACACCGTGGGACGGTCTGCGTAGTGGATCCGTAGCTACTGGCTGCGCTTAGTCACGCTTAGTCACGCTGCCTACGGTCTCTGTACGCCATGTACGGTTTCTGTACACCGTTTGACGACATATCACGCTTACTCACGCTATGTCATGGTATGTCACGCTGCCTCACGCTGTCTACGGTGTATGTACGCCATCTCGCTGTGTCTGTACACAATTTTGTTGTGTCCGCCAACCAAATGTGTCAATTTGCGAGCCGCGTATGAAAAGGACGTGGATCGGAGTATTTTCATTCTTCCCTGTTGACCTTCCCCAAGTTCCATCTGCTCCGTTGCTCTTCTGTTGCTCCATCATTGTCGTCAAATGCAGTTGAGGGCTTGGCAGCTGCAGTTGGCAGAGCATTGACGAATTACCACTGTGAAACTTGGTCTCATGACAAAAGAGAAGGAAAAGCAATAAAAAGAAGCCACAAAGAAGCAGATATAAAGCCGAAATTCCCGATTTCTTATTTGCTGAGGGCTTGGAGAGTAGAAGAAAAAGTAAGAAAAAGAAGTCGCAAAGAAGCAGATATAAAGACGAAGTGCCCTTCTTTATATCTCGCTTAACTGGTATATAATGCACAACACAAATTTTTTTAAAAAAAAGCGTACTCAGTTTTATAGTCTATGGACATGTTTACATCATGTGGTCATCTTCAAAGGCCAAAATAAAAATACTGATTTTTTGATGATTTTATAGACTGATTGTCGCTTTAATTATTTTCAGGAGAATACTGTGGAGTATGATGTTTCCTGACGCGCAGTACACTTTTTAAATCTACATGGTGGCAAGATAATTAGAGCCCTTTTATGTACGCTGTGTTAAGCTATTTTTGTCTCTCATTCAAGCTTGAATTATATTTATATTCGTGTTTGTAATTCCCTGATTATTTTAAATAAACATAAATCTAAAATGAACTCGGATCTCCTGGGATCATTGGCGGGCGGTTACGCAATGCTTGGCGACGTCACTAACAGTAACAGTGGCTAGTTAAGCGTGTCGCACCATTTCAAACCTACGGGCTTGGCAGTTATCATATGAATAATATAACATCAGTGATATGATGTTTTATTACACGATTTGGAAAAACATAATATTAGTGTTGTAGTGATTAATTGTGCGATATAAAAAAATGCAAAGACATCGTGCTCGTGTTGTAATGTTTTATTACACGATTTAAATAGAAAAATGTACGGGAATATTGCGCTCGTGTTGTGATGTTTTATTGTCCGCTTTAAAAAATATTGTTATTTCGTGTTATTTCGTGTTTTGTTACACGATTTGAATAAACATGTTCTTTTATTAAATAATTTATAAATTATATTAGCCTTACTCTTCCTTTACCGACTTTCCCCTGATAAAACTATCCCCAGAAACCGACTTTTTAAGGAGGACCCCTGAGGTAGTCCCTGGACGCAATACAGGCAATAGATATGCGCATGCGCACATCACACAAATTAAAAATGCAAGAGAACATTGTACGGCACTGACCATTCTGGTTGGCGATTTTCAACCACGCATGTAAGGAAATGTCTCCCTTTGCAATTAATGCAAGTACATACACTTGTGGATTTCGCATAAATGCGAATTTGGTAATGGAGGAGTTAATATATTTAAAGGTGTTGTATAAATATATTTATATGCTGACACGGATCACTATCATGCATTATCGATAGCTAACCAACAGGGTTGATTGACAGGCATGTACAAACTCTGATTGGTCAGTGTGATTGAAATGTCTCGTACGATCTCGCGTCGAGAGTGATATTTTCCAGATTTGACAAGCACACATTTAGGCCTATCCTCAAAATGATGACGTCATTATCTTTATAATATACCATTTTCATTTTTTTTTATAGGCAATAATCATGTTAATCTATATCATTAAGTGGACATCTGAAGGGTCCACATGGCTACCTGAGTTTTTTGTGGGTATCTGGACCCCTGGAATTAGATATAATTTGAAGATATATATTGTTATAAAGATATCTTTCAAGTTAGATATCAAATAGTATAACATGCATTATAATAAATATAAATTGAGGATATATTTTATATAGAAAAACGATATTCTACAATGTACATGTGTTACACAACGAGAAATAAAGAAGCAATAAAATGAATATATCTAATATAAGTAAATTCAAATTGAAATAGAATATTGGGCAAGCCAGTGTGAAACATGCATGCGGACAGGCGCACGGACCAGCATGTACAAACCCAATGGAAGAAATCATGTGCGCGCGGTTTTTATAATGTCGCATAAACACGTGAAGGTGCGTGGGTTGTTGCACTTTTTTGTACACACACCGTCTCTGGCCGTCGCCTCGTGTAGGCATTCTGTCTGGACGTGCGGTGAGCGTACACACACCGTCTCCAAGCGTCGCAATCGCATCAGACCGTCCCCAATCGTCGGTTCCCGTGAGTGAGCGTCCGTAAGTGTAGAGACACCGTAGGAAGCGTGCGTGAGTGTACACGTACCGTAGGTGGCGTGCGCACACCGCATGCGGTATGTGTACGACACCTACGGTACGTGTGCACACATCCACGCTCGTACACGATTCAGACGCTCACAGACGATTTCTACGGTGTGTGTACGCCATTTTTCGACCGTCTGTGTGTGTAGGCACACCGCGCGGATTAGAACACGCGGTTGGAGACGGTCCGGCGCGGATTGCCGATTTCGGCTATTTCGCTCAATCCGCGGGCAGCGTGTCAATCCGCGTCCCAGTGTGACTGTAGCTTAAGCCCTGTGACCAGATGAAAGAAATCAGTATGATTGAATGAAGTTCTAAGTCACCAGAGGTCAAAATGTGGCATAATATGACCCCTGCCCAAAATTAAGCACCCCTATGAATTGAAAAGTTTCAATTTTTAAAGAAATTACAATTTATTTAATTTGATGTTTTATTCCACTATGTTAGAAACCAGTATTTAATGTGCTAATAAAAAAAGAAAAAAACGAATATTATCAGGACCGGCTGTTGAAGGATTAAGACGTAGCCTTTTTTGTTTTTGTCTTTCCCCTCGTGGTTTGCAACTATTAGTCTCCCAGTAAAAAATGCGCCATTTACTTAATTTTTACCTAATGTCTCTCTGCCATTCACAACGCTGTCCCAACACCAAAGCAATTTTGACTCAACATGCTAACTTCGCGCTCGCTGTCCGTTGGCTGGGTTGACATCATGTGAAGATGAATAGTTAACACACCATTATCAGATTATATTATCATATGTTTCGAGATTCGAAAGCGGAATTCGTTGATCTGTACTCTAGTTAGATTTTGGAGGCACTCATCTAAAAAATACGTTACCTTGTTTTATAATAGTATATACAGATAACATGTACACATATTATATAATACATAGACATAACATTCATAAGGTTATCAATATTTAAATACATGACGTATAGGCCAATAATTCTGAGTTTAAAATACTTAATGAAATTTTCTGCAGACATATATATAGCGTCGGTTTAGAAGTACATGATGAACACTATACATGAGGTGGCCGTTTTTATAGCTGCATGCACTCAGCACGGTTTATAGTACCTTACAATCCATTTTATTCTTTTGTGAGTATTTTTTACCTGGGACACAGGGGGCTATTGAGGCTGTGTTATTCCAGACACACACTACTATTATGTTACGTGCATGACGTGTATAATAACATTATTAATGACATAATACGCACTTAAAAGCATCATAGATCAATCACTTGACGCCACTATGTTGGTGAATTCAGACTGTTGGTTAACTGGCTGACTGGCTGGTTAGATTACTGGCTGACTAGCTGGCTGACTGGTTAGCTAGATGGCTGGCTTTCTGGATGGTTGGCTGGCTGAATGGCTGGCTGACTGGCTAGATTACTCGCTGACTATAGATCGCTAACTGATGGCTGGCTGGCTCGCTGTCTGGATGGCTGGTTGGTTGGCTGACTGGCTAGATTGATGGCTAGATTGCTGACTGTCAGACTGGCTTGCTGTCAGGATGGATGGATGGCTGGCTGGCTGTCAAGATTAACTGGCTTTCAGTATGGCTGGCTGTCTGGCTGCCAGGATGGTTGGCTGGCTGTCAGGATGGCCGTCTGGCTGTCAGGATGGCCGTCTGGCTGTCAAGATGGCTGGCTGTCAGGATGGCCGTCTGGCTGTCAGGATGGCCGGCTGTCAAGATTTGTGGCTGTCAGGATGGCTGGCTGTCAAGATGTATGGCAGTCACGATGGCTGACTGTCATGATGGATGGCTGGCTGTCACGATGGCTGGCTGTCAGGATGGCTGGCTGTCACGATGGCTGGCTGTCAGGATGGCTGGCTGTCAGGATGGCTGGCTGTCAAGATGGCTGGCTGTCAAGATGGCTGTCTGTCAGGATGACTGGCTGTCAAGATGGCTGGCTATCAGGATGGCTGACTGTCAGAATGGTTGGCTGTCAGGATGCATGGCTGTCAAGATGGCTGGCTGTCAGAATAGCTGGCTGTCACGATGACTGGCTGCCAGGATGAATGGCTGTCAAGATGGCTGGCTGTCAGTATGGCTGGCTGTCAGGATGACTGGCTGTCAGTATGGCTGGCTGTAAGGATGACTGGCTGTCAGGATGAATGGCTGTCAAGATGGCTGGCTGTCAGTATGGCTGGCTGTCAGGATGACTGGCTGTCAGTAAGGCTGGCTGTAAAGATGGCTGGCTGTCAGGATGAATGGCTGTCAAGATGGCTGGCTGTGAGGATGGCTGGCTGGAAGGATGGCTGGCTGTAAGGATGGCTGGCTGTCAGGATGAATGGCTGTCAAGATGGCTGGCTGTCAGTATGGCTGGCTGTCAGGATGACTGGCTGTCAGTAAGGCTGGCTGTAAAGATGGCTGGCTGTCAGGATGAATGGCTGTCAAGATGGCTGGCTGTCAGTATGGCTGGCTGTCAGGATGACTGGCTGTCAGTAAGGCTGGCTGTAAAGATGGCTGGCTGTCAGGATGAATGGCTGTCAAGATGGCTGGCTGTAAGGATGGCTGGCTGTCAAGATGGCTGGCTGTAAGGATGGCTGTCTGTAAGGATGGCTGGCTGTAAGGATGGCTGGCTGTCAAGATGGCTGGCTGTCAGGATGAATGGCTGTCAAGATGGCTGGCTGTAAGGATGGCTGGCTGTAAGGATGGCTGGCTGTAAGGATGGCCGGCTGTCAGGATGAATGGCCGTCAGGATGGCTGTCTGTCAGGATAGCTGTCTGTAGGGATGTATGGCTGGCTGGCTGGGTGGCTGGCCGGCTGGCTGGCTGGCTGGCTGGCTTCATTCATTCTTACTTTCATTCATTCATTCATTCATTCATTCATTCATTCATTCATTCATTCATTCATTCATTCATTCATTCATTCAGTATTTTGCTCATCAAACCATGCATCAATAAAATGGACCAGCCACTGATGATTTCACCAAACCATTTAGAAATCAGCCACCTGTGACCCTGTATGGTATACATTGGCCCAGCATTGACCTAACATCTAAAATTCGCTGTGAGTGGACCCCCGCCGATCTTCACACCTTGCACTGTAAACAGTCAACTCTTCGAGAACGAGGATACCCAGCGGATCAGAGACGTTGAACCTAGCTTGGTTTAAACCTTACAGTGCGAGGATCAACTTTAGTCGTCAGAATCTGACGTCTGTAGACGTCAGATTCTGACCACTGAAGTCGGTCCGCGCACTGTAAGAGTAAATATATTTCTTATGGCCGTAAACCCATAACATAGGTGTTCAAATGAATCAGAAAGAGCTAAATAAGACATTTATGATGATTTCAAATTGAAAAAAAAATTGTTTGGCCCCCAGGTTTTCATAAAAACAATTCAGCGCTTCAAGGGTTATTGTTGGTCCAGCGTCGCCTACGGTGGACCAACAATAAACCTAGATAGGCTCCTGGCTACATGTCTTCTGTATGCTGGATATGCACTCTTTGGAACTTACCAAACTCATCAACACTTCCTTCGTGATTCATTTCTAAATGCAAAATAATCTAATGAGTCATTTCATTCTGTCGTGATTCAAAATGCAAAAATGCAGCAAAGATCAGTCCTTTGACGTTGAAAATTATGTAATATTATAAGGAATAATTGCATCAAATATGTTATTTTAATAATATAATTTGAATGTGACGACTTGCGTGTGTGGTGTGGGAAGGTGAGGTGACCAAGTGAAACCAGGGGGCGACCTCACACCTCACACGCCGCCCTCACAGTAAGCCTGGGTGGCTCCGGCCGCCACCCCGGGAGTCACCTGCCCCCTGCCGGCAGGGTCTCTATCAGGGGGACAATGCCCCCCGAGAAGGGGGTACGAGCGGGGGTGACACCGTGACAGACGCCTATTCACCCCGCACAATCAGGCACCCCCTTCAGCCCCTTCAGTGTTTACCCCGCTCGCTAATCAACCCTCACGAGCCTCAATGCACCGGCCGGTGCTTCAAATATTTGTCAATCGCGCCTCCGCGTCTTCACGCGATCTCAACGAGATCTTCCTCGTAGGGGGCGGGAAATTGGTTCCCGGTGACTCCTCTGTCCAGCGTTGATTCGACGATGGGCCAGCGTCGTAGACGCTGGACCAGCGTCGAATCAACGCTGGACTGCCGTGTGGGATGTTTTAATTTTGTGTCTGGTAAAGCTGTTGTGTGAAGGCGCCCTCCAAACGCCGTGTATCTGCTTGTTTGTCCCCGATCTTTCATGTTGTTGTTGACGGTGTTGAATAATAACCCACGCTGCTTGCTGCGAGAGCTTTACATCCAAATCAGGTTGTTAATCAGGAAATCACACTGCATGTATTGTGTTGCTTCTCAGGATTTGTCATTGTTCTCCCATAGTATATAATAATATATTATTCATTGTTTGTGGTGTGGGATTGGTTTAGTATCGCAAGTTTTTTTTTCAGATTTACATAGCTCTTAATGCTATTCTGTATTTGTTCACAGCTTTTATTACCACAATGCCTATGTATGTTTCGTACTTTTCAATAATAGATTTGTATAGCCACCTGCATTATTTTCTGTATTTTACACGATTATCTATGTTATTATGTTCTATTACAAATATTGTTGTCATTGCATTACATTACCTTACCTTACATTACATTACATTACATTACATTACATTACATTACATTACAATACACTACACTACACTACACTACACTACATTACATTACATTACATTACATTACATTACATTACATTACATTACATTACATTACATTACATTACATTATAATGTAATACATTACATTATCATTTATATAACGCTCTATCTCAGAAGATCTTAAAACGCTTTATTATTATTATTATAAAAAGTCTACTGTGAAATGCTTCTCTGAAAATATAAGCCCATAAGCGCTCAAAGACCATCCTATGTTATATTTTCATTGTTTCTCATTATTGTCTTTTATCAAAATATTTTCACTGTAAGTGACCGTTTATATGGTTCAAACGTCATATCTTTTTTATTTTCACCCATTCGAAATGTATTATTTTGTTACATTCCTCAAATTAAAAACCATATGATTTGTTTCTGGTCTGCGATATCTTTCACTCTCAAAAAGTACTATAGCCTACTTAAAGGTCGAATGCAAAGCTTAAGAAACCATTTACAAAGTGTCTAATAACCTTTTCGTCTTCATATGGACGCATTTTACTTCGAAATGATGATAATATCTTTTTAACTGTTTATTGTTTTTATTAAATGAGTAGATCCAGCAATGTAGATGTATTATGTTTGCTGAGGCAAATTAGCATGATTATGTTATCTTTGCAATGTAATCACCGTAGATTTGTAGGATAGCTTATTTTATATTTAGTTGCTAAATTGATTTCAAGTTTGTGCTTATGGTAATATAATTCTTTGCTAAAAACAACAACAATTTTTTAAAAATTCTGACCCAGATTGCTTCTGATTGGCATTGATCAATCAGAAGTTTGATCAGCAGGAGCAAGTAATGTTGACCCACCGTCTCGCCTTTGCTGGGAACGGCACCCAATGAGGCATGTCAAGTTTCAAATATGCCTAATATTGCACACTCCTGGAAGATTTGTTGCCCCGGTGAAATGCTGCCTGTTTACTGTGAAACACTCGAGGTTGTTGAGGTTGTTGAGATGAGAAGGACTGAACAGTGATTGAACACAGAATAACGTTGAACAGGTGCACCCTTTGCTTGCTATAATCTGATCACCTACTGAAAGGCAAATCAAAGTATTGGTTAAATATGATTGATTTTTAAATTCTAAACAATTTATACAAACTATCTATAACATACAATGAGCTTTTTGATTGTATTTTTGTCAAATTTTAAATTTCCAGCTATTTCAAACAAAATTGAACAGATTTTTATAATACAAATATTGAATGAAATCAAACATGCCGGTGAAAATTTCAAATGAACCCTTTTGACAGCTATAATCTGTTTTATTAGCAAGTTGACTCACAGTTTTTGGGAAGAAAAATATCACGATCTGCATATTTTATGTCTCAAACTAAAAATATGAGTAATTTCCCCCCACCTAACCCTTTAATCGACAATCACCATAATTATCGTTTTTAATCATTTTATTACCATCAACTAACAGTTCTGGGCATTAGGGTGTGTGACGTGAAACGTGTTTAATGAGGTATAATCAGCATAAGTTACTATTTTCTTGTCTCAAGTTAAACAAATATATATGCATGATTATCACCAACGTGCAGTTGTGCGTCGCGGTAGTAAGTAACAATATAAATTGAATAAAATATTCATGATTTAAGTTGATCGTCAAAGGTTTAACGGGGAATTATTTTCGTATACTGCAGTGCAAAGCCACAAGGCAGTAGCTGCTTACTTATCAAGTAACAAGACAGTAACTGCTCACGTTTCAGGTGAGCAGTTACTACCTTTAGGCTTGGCACAACAGTATAGTTAGGAGTCACCATTTCCCAAACGACCACATTCATCAGAGCTGGAATTCATTTAATCAATACCATAGACTTTTAATGTTCTTGACTATACCGATCATCGAGTAAAACAAGCTATTAATGTTATCTTGACTATTTTATAATACATATTAATATATTCTTTTTAAAGGTGGAACAGGCATGTAAAAAAATCTAAATAATTTTCATCAACTTGAAGTTATATATATAAAGATTAATGTTATCTTGACTATTTTATAATACATATTAATATATTCTTTTTGAAGGTGGAACAGGCATGTAAAAAAATCTAAATAATTTTCATCAACTTGAAGTGATATAAAAAGATTAATAAATACTTGATTCATACTCTCTATAAGTCTACACGATTTTGTTTTGTGAGATTTAATGACAACTATTTTGTAAATGTAAATTTTTTTTCTAAGACACAGATTCACAAGTTAAAATTTCACTCCCGTGAATGAAGAGTTTGACTTTGGTACAGTGCTGGACCAACGTCGCAACGTCGCAGTGAACGCAAAGCCACCTTGTGAAACCGAAAAAATGTAACAGTTGATATTTTTTGAAGCGAAATGAACTTCGAAGTGAGTACATTTAAACAACTTAAACAACCCAACGTAATTATCTCGGTCGTTGGGCTTCAAAAACTTGACTCTGACTTTGATTCTAGATTAAGCTATTTAGGGGTTTACTAGTATTTTATTAGGGAATGACCATGCTTCAGAAAATAAATGTCATAAACTCCATAAAACGTTTTGTAGAGAGTCCTATATTTGTCAAGTCATGCGAATTAAATATATTTGTGCCATAAATCAATCTAATATGAATTTACCCACTTTTAACTTGATTTAAATCAATAAAATGTGTGTGACAAGTTATCTCAATATAATAAGTTGTACCATATTTCTGGGTTTTACAGTTTTACACAATGTCCCAATGCTGGTTCAATGTTGGCCCACCGTCTGCGACGCTGGCTCAACATTGAACCAGCATTGAATCAACGTCTGGTGTTTGCTTGGAATTATCACCTCCGAGACATAACACTATCCGCGAGGTAGTTTTCTGGATTATTTATCAGGCTGAATATGCCACGAGTGTCTCTAATGGAATGCCTGCCATCCGATACGTCAATTAACGGTTTGGGTCAACAAACCGTAAGGCAAAAATACGACATGCGAATTTACAAAGATTTTGATTTCATGGAGTAGCTGAGTACCCAAAATACATTTTTTGAGTCGCCCACTTTGTCGCCTGCTCTATGAATGAGGTTGACTAAAATTTCTTAACATAATTTTAGCTAAATGAAAGCATGTTTTTGCCATGCAAATTTTTCTGAAATGTTCCTGAGCCATCAGATTAACTACAAGCAATCATACAGCGGACCCACTCAGGTCAACGCAATGATACACTTTTAAAATTAATAATCTACATGACAGCTCCAACCCGCTTATGTTGTCATCATGAGTGTACGACTTAACGGAATAAATACAATTATGTTCATCCTTCTATAAAATTCTACGCATGTTAAATGATAACATAGAAATACATTTACAGGAACATCTTGACAGTATCCGCTATTAATATACCTGCCGAGTGTAATTGACATTTTCACTCAATTTAGCCTGTGTGTCTCTATATATATCGCGATCCAAAACTCGGTTTTTAACTAAAAAAATTGACAAATTGTTATCTCTAAAAATCTTAGATGAATCAATAACGATTCGTAATAATGGGATGAACATTTCAACTTTATCTGGTTTAAAGTAGTAACGTTTAACTTCAATTACTTAGGTACTTTTTAAAATTTCCATTCACTTCAACCTGTGATTGGCTGCCGCAGTATATATTTTTGTTATAAATATGAGTATTATAATTAGTGTATGAAATGAAACCTCTGTTTTCATTTTATGAATTCTATCATTTTCTATTGCATTACATTTCAATAAAAATGTATATGTGACGCCACATGTGTTTAAGCCCTACAGCTCTGAGCTATTCAATTAAATTTCCACCCACTTGAAGTTGTGTCTCGCTTCCGTGATCCACAGCTTCAAGTTACAGAAAATTACTTGGATTTGTGAAATTTAAGTCTACGGATATCGGTGTTTCAAGATTGAGGACATATTTTACTTGTAACAAATGTTCTAAAGGTTAACCCTTGACCTGCTGGTGGCGCATATAGGCGTCTCGAACTTGATAATTTGATATACTACATACACACGTGATTATTTTATAAAATTGTGTAATTTTTATTTACTGTGAGTTGGGAATTGCGGTAGCAATTCCAAACTCACAGTGAATTCAAATTAGTCCGCATCAGTTAACGGGTCAATGGGGCATATATTTTTTTGCGTCATTCTACCAAAGCCACGGCAAAGCTACGACTTGATGCGGATGTGTATTCCAATTAGTAATCTAGTTCCAAACACCACACCACGTATATGGCCAGATTAGCAGGGTTACGTGAGTAGGCTCTCATATCTTGTTATGTGGTACTCTATTATTATATCCAGACAAAGCGATAGTCCACTCGCCGCGCCTGGCGAGGCTCTTGTTTCTTGTTAGATCACGGCGATTGTCCGAGAGTGGATAGCGAAGATATCAAAATAACTGACATTTTGACAGCTCAGATTATGTGTGGCCAAACTTTCTAAGGGCGGATCCAGAATTTTGAAAAAGGGGGTTTGATGGCCGCACTTAAAAAAGTATAGACTAGGTGTCAAACATTGTTTTTGTATTGTTCGACGCTAATAAGCAGGGCTTTGATATACAATTTGGAAACATTTTGAATGTCAAATGCCGGTGAAAAAATTACAGGGGTGTTCAACATGCTCAACCAATTTTATTTCTGAGCGCCCCCCCCCCCCCCTTGACTTGTAAAATAATTTAGTATGTCAGAATTCATAGGTTACCACAAGATAACATATTGTGTTATTTTGGGGCTATTTGTCAGCTGCATATTAGCCTGCAAAGGCAAACAGCAGCAACTGCTTAATCAAAAGTCAGCAGTTACCACTATCTGCCTTTATGGGGAAGTATACTGTATTCAATGAATTATAAAAACTTAGAATCAGGCATACAGCAGCAAACCCTTCGTGGTCTGAAACTTTAGAATAAGCATGTGTTTTGTTCTTATTCGTATTTGAGTTGATTGTAAAAAATAGTAAAATATAATAAATATTACTATTCTATGTTAAGATTAATTTGATTACGCTAATTATTTAAAATGAAACGCCAATTTTATTTTATTTTACCCATCATCCCCACCGGGTCAGTATCGGTATTTTACCCGCGGACACTTGAGAAGCCCGCGTTTTGAAAGCGGGCCCGGAGAGGGCCGGGGTGGCACTTTGGCAACAAACGGCCTGCCATACCTGAACAACACCTCCGCATGGGACAACCTTTTTGCCAATTAGCCACACACACCGCCGTCGGGGACACCGGATCCCGGGCCGCAGCCGGCTCGAGGCCGGGCCACCGTCGGCGACGGTGGCCCGGCCTCGAACCGGCGGCGGGGTAGGGTTCGCACCCGGGTTTATAGGTAACAGAATCTGTGGTTTGCTGGTTGACAGGAGCTGACACGTCTGTCGCCAGGTTCAGTCTGACGTGCGCCGGTATTCAAGTATCTGGTCCACTGTGGTGTTAAGTCTAAAACGGCATACATTTAGTGTGTAGTTGTTGCCACCGCAAAAGTATTAGCCCAGCTCACTTATCTCGTGGTTCTATAACTCGGACAGATTGTGGTTCGCTCATTACGCTCACCAACACTAAGACGGTGCAATGTAAACCGAGAGTGGTACAGATCCCTATCGCAGTAACTGCTTACATTTCAAGTAAGCAGTTACTGCTGTTTGTCTTCGCTTTGCAGAATATTTTGTAAATTGTAAATTATCTAGATGTGTCTATCTTTCTGGCTAAATCGTCCCCTCTATGGACTACTCAGTTAGATTTGTTTGATTGACGCAAATTTGGTAACAATATTCGCATTGAACTAGTCAGAAACAGCTGGCCAATAGGATTTGCATGATGCCGGGGTTTCAGGACTATATTGAAGTATAGATCGATCTTTGTTACGAAATTTCACTTAAACCTATCTCTAAGCCAACACAAACAAAAGATGATTGCAGTACACGTGTCGCCTTGCCTCTGGTAGGGCCTCACCAAACAATTATTGTGTATTGTAAACTATTTTTTTCGGCACAGAGCTGTTGACGCTTAGATTACGTTTTTGTGAATTGGGAATCGTGTACACATGTAGGACTACACTGATGAGGGTGGCTTTCATCGACTCATCGTGTACACACATGTACACTGGTGAAGGTGGCTCTCTTAGACTCATCGTGTACACACATGTACACTTATGAGGGTGGCTCTCATCGATTCATCGTGTACACCCATGTACACTGATGAGGGTGGCTATCTTAGACTCATCGTATACACACATGTACACTGGTGAAGGTGGTTCTCATCGACTCATCGCGTACACAGATGTACACTGGTGAAGGTGGCTTTTTTGGAGTCATCGTGTACACCCATGTACACTAATAAGGGTGGCTCTTATCGACTCATAGTGTACACACATGAGCACTTACGAGGGTGGCTCTAATCGACACATTGTGTACACACGTGTACACTGATGAGTGTGGTTTTCTTAGACTCATCGTGTACACACATGTACACTGATAAGGGTGGTTCTTGTCGACTCATCGTGTACACATATGTACACCGATGAGGGTGGCTTTCTTGGACTCATCGTGTACACCCATGTACACTGGTGAGGGTGGTTCTTATCGACTCATCGTGTACACAAATGTACACTGTTGAGGGTTCCTCTTATCGACTCATCGTGTACACACATGTTACTTGTCATCTTGTACACACATGTACACTGATGAGGGTGGCTTACTTCGACTAATCGTGTACACACATGTACACTGATAATGGTGGCTCTTATCGACTCATCGTGTACACACATCTACACTGATGAGGGTGGCTCTCATCAACTCATCGTGTACTCACATGTATACATATTAGGTTGGCTCTCATCGACTCGTCTGTATCACGGAATAAAGAAAGAGAGAAAGAAAGAAAGAAAGAAAGAAAGAAACAAACAAACAAACAAACAAACAAACAAACAAACAAACAAACAAACAAACAAACAAACAAACAAACAAACAAACAAACAAACAAACAAACAAACAAACAAACAAACAAACAAACAAACAAACAAACAAACAAACAAACAAAACAAACAAACAAACAAACAAACAAACAAACAAACAAACAGATTCGATTACTCTCGTAAGAACCAGCGAATACCATCAACGTTGAACCTCTGTCAATCTCACCTCAACGCAAATCACACAGATCCAAGCAAACAGAACATTTACCCAATCCTGTTTTATTGCTGGGCCAGCGTCGCAGACGATGGACCAGCATTAAAACAGCATCGGGTAAAAATCTCCTCTTTGCTGGGATCAGGGATTGTTGGACACGATGGACAAACGTCACAGTGTCACGTGGTGTGGAATTATAATCATGGTGCTTCCATGATTTTCGGGGAGGGACGTCCCCTAACTACCCGGGTTCACGCAACTTCTCCCAGCTTCCTGCGCCGGTGCGCATGATCGGCGCTGACGCATGCGCAGAGCGGTCTGCAGGCAGTGATTTCCCGTCTGCCGGCACAAATTGCCGGGCCAGTCGCCGGAAGTCCCTCTTCTTTGTCAGCCTGAAAAGACTCCAAAGCAATTTCTTCGCCAATCGTCTCCAATTTGGCATTTGGCGAAACGCTCAATTCCGCTTTGTCCACCATTCGGCCACCATGAAGATACAGCCGGTCTCAGTTTTCTTTTCGTTCATTCAAACAACACTCATGATTTTGTCCACTTGAGAAAAACACTATACTAAACACCACATTGAAGTTCAAAATCATTATCATTTTCGGTCCCTCAAAGTGTGCGATCTCTATCGTGATCTCACACTCTAAGGGATCTAAAATGTTGACTCATAGATTAGTGGCCTATAGTACTTCAATGGTTAACCTTTTCGAAACGACAGGATTTTCAAAGATCACGCGTGCATGATTAAATTTCTGCGTGATCTTGTGATAACATTTAAAGCTTGATCTAAGTATTCTCACAGCTGCATGTATGGCCTACACTGGTCATTCAAATTGACTTGCGTTGTTGTTACACGTAGTTATGTGGTTGAGTGGGTTATAAAAGTGGTTGAATAAGTAACGTTATCAGTTTATAGGATGAAAGTGTCACACTTTGGAATTCATGATCTGTTTTCGTTTGTTCAAAACGAGATAATTACTGTTAAATGAAGAATAATATGTAACAGTAACTGTTAAGTCTATGTATGTGATACAAGTTACTCATTCTGAAGTTACATAATTATACAAAATTATTAATCCTTATTTTCTATGACTATAAGTTCTGGCACATGATGATATCCTTCAGTGCTGGACATGGAGCCCATACAGTTACTATATTGATGTATCAGTCGGAATCTTTAGCCGCAGAACCGTTTAGACGCCTGTCGTCTTGGCATCTAAGAAAATAAACCTCCTTACTCTCTAGATATCGGCTGTAAGTTCATTAAATATTGACCAGTTTGCGTTGCTTGTTTTTAAACTGAATTAAGCACACTGTTGATAGAGATGTTATGCTATCCTAAGTATATGTTTTAAAAGTATATATTATATCAACGCGAATCTTACAGTCGGACTTGGAGCCCGGAACGCCAAATTCCCCTTCGTTAAGCAAATTGTGAGAGGACGAGCACGTCTAGGCGCGGGTCGATGGGCGCGCCGAGAGACGGATCCCCTTTGAACAAAACCGATGGCAAAGTTTAGAGGAGCAGGAGGAAACTGGGACTCAATTTGGCCGGAAAATATTTGTGACACAGGGCGTTCTGCTGTCCGTAATGGGCAGGTCCTCAGGGAGCCTGCTCTGAATGCAGGTTGGCGTGACGCCGGGCCACCGCCTGCCGACGGCGGCCCGACGTCAAGCCAACCTCAAAGAAAAACCTCCGTCGTGCTGCAGGCTCAGTGCTGTAAAATGTATGATTTACTGAAACTGCAGGAATTGCTTAGAGGTTCAGAAAGGCATCTTGAAGATGCACACGCATGTCAGGGAATGTCAAAATGTACCACATGCAGAAATGAACTCCTCTGTCGTACAGTCTGCCACTGTATAGTGGTTCAGTCTGTCACATGACAAGATTAGCCAACCACCTCCCGTCAGTTACAATTTAAATGGAAATAGAATACAATAATACCTTCGTAGATATATTTTTTGCATATTTTCAACATTAATTGATGCTGTAATACCAGCAGCTGTTAAAAAAGAATCAAATTTAGAAAAGTAACAGAACAGAAAAATGTTGTATTTAAAATGTCCTGGTATGCACACACATTTGTTTTCATCTGACTTCAATATCTCGCCCTGACTGACTCTTTATTCTTCTAACCAAAGCTGGAATTGCTAACACAATTTTCAGCTTCAAATGACATCTCCTATATACATTGAATTATTCGATAAACTGAGCATATCTCCCTACCACTGTTTTCATTGTCAGTGACATTCAGTGAGGTTTAAATCTCGCTTTTTTAAAACCGTATGTATACGGGTATAGGAGTACAAGTGGTAAGTGAAAGAAAATTATTAAATGGAGGTCAATCATTTTCTATAGTTAATGGTAAAAATCAAAAGTTATAAGACGGTTCTGGTGATGTGGTTAATGAAATAATGCAGATGCTTTTATAGCACTAAACTGCGTGTTCGCTACGTGATTTATCCAAACCTTGGTTTCTTCTATAAAAGCATGAATTATGTGTAATTTGCTTTTACTACAAGCATTCAATTTAGAGGGAGATATAGCGTGACAAATAAAGAGCATTGATTGTCACTGATTGAGCCTAATGACAGGTCTTGGAGCCCCGTGGCAGTAGATGTGCTCTTTAAGTCCCGTGTCATTATTTTGTAAATTAATTCGTCAGGTTTGTGCGAGAGGACTCGTCTCCAATACCCCGAATATTAAACATTTAACCCTTTACCCTCAAAATTATTCAATTTGAATTTTCACCCACTTGAAGCTGTGTCTCGCTGACGCGATCCACAACTTCAAGTGAGTGAAAATTATTCAGATTTGACAAAACAGAGGTCCATTTTTTTTCAAATCTTGCTGGTTGATGTCACATTTCATATTAAACATATTCAAAATGTGGTATATAATGTGCTAATAAAAAATGAAAACCCGAATATATGCGGCACCGGCGGTTAAAGGGTTAAGCTCAAAACGCGATCGATTCTAGTCGTCGTTTTAATCTTTTTATCAGCACATTATCAGAACAGACTTTCAGTATTTTACTTATTGGCAAGTTTTTAAAATGCTGAAATTTGAGAATTTTTACCCAAATTAAGTTATGGGTCGCGGTAGCGAGGCACATCTTTAAGTGGATAAAAATTGAATGAGATGACTTGGCGTATAGGGGGTATAGTTTGATCAGCTCTGACTAAGTATTATTTATCAAGCTATTTTTGATATAGTGAGCTTTCCATCAGCATTTTCACAACTAACATTTTGACTGATACTGTTCAAATGTACAGACGTAGATAGTAAGAGAAACCAGTAATATAAATTATAACAGGTGTATATATAGGCGTGATTTTCTCAGTCAATTTCCAACACAGAATTCACAGAATAATTACCGAAAATCATGAGAAGATTGTTATATTATAATTTGACATGGATAAGGCCCAATTTGGTTAGTCAAAAATTTCTCAAACATGTTTTAATAAAAAGGCAAATTAAATATGCACTGATTCATGCAATGGAGCAGTTAGACTTTATAGATATCATACAAATCATATACTATATCTTTGGTTTCGTTATCATACTTACAGCATTGTATTATTGTGTACTGTTTGCTCTTGTAATATAATTTATTTTGCATAGTTGTAAATGTTCAGCAAATACGAAATTTTTTGCCGATTTTTGACTATATACCCTTACCCCTATAGTAACGTCGACTACCCCCTGTAAATTATATAACGCTTGTCTTGTCTCTCGCAATGTATTATTTTATTGACTATAATGAAGATCGAATTATATACCATTTAAAACAAGTAAGCATTGTATTACTCATACTATAGTAATATTTTGTCTAAATATCGGGTTAGGTGAGGGGTAGTAAAATATTACTTAACATATTAATCTCATGTTTTTCTCCGACCTAGATTTCTGTAAAAAAACATAACCTTCAGTAACGCATGATTTCTTCACCCCTCTCGGCGTTACGCAATTGTTGAACTACAATTTATTTGCTTTTATTTGATTTATTACGAGAAGGTAAAACTGTACAGCAATTCTAATAATTGATGAACAGTTTTACCCCTCTGAATCCCGCTCTCAGAGACTGAGGGTGCAGGGTGCCGTAGGCTGGCTTCGTGTAGGGGGGCGTTAGGGCGGGGCCGGTGTACGGCGGACGGGGGTAGGGTACGGTAGACGCGCGCCTGCCCGCCCCTCACCCCCGGCCACGCCGTGTTTCACAAGTGGCGATTGTCACGCCTGAATTCGGTCGCACCGTTACACCCACAGCCCCTTTAAACACATGATAATTATGATGAAGTCGAACCTTTTCAACGCGGGGACCTTATTATAGGCTTAGACGCTTTAATTTGTAGAAATAATATTTCAAATATTACAGATTTCGTTATTCTGGAAGAGCAGCGGCCATAAACAAATACTTATATGTACATTTTATATAATAAAATAATTATGGGTTAAAAATACATAGTCAACTGAAATAAATTTAAAATAAATATATATTTATGTATATATATGTGATATATTTCTGACAGGAAGAAATGTACACATTAAAAATATAGATTAACCCTTTAAACGCTAAGTTTTTCAGTGGAAATTTGCACCCACTTGAAACTGTGTCTAGCTTCAAATGTGTCCAGCTGGAGACCAAGTATTTTCCAAATATACTGTTATGAGACACAGTTCCTTTTAAAAATATACATTTAACCCTAAAATCGCTGATTTTTTTCATAAAAACCTTGGAGATTAAAGGGTTTATTTCAATTTTATGTCACCATAAATGTCTTATTCAACTCTTTCTGATTCATTTAAATACCTATGTTATGGGTCTACGGCCATTAGAAATAATTGTACTCTTACAGTGCGGTGATTGACTTTAGTCGTCAGAATCTGACGTCTACAGACGTCAGATTCTCACAACTGAAGTGGGGTCAACCACTGCATGTTGGAGGCCTATTTGTGACAGGTGAACATTTTTTTAATGTTTACTTAAAATTTAATATTTTTCCTCCATTGAATTTTTTTTCTGTTATATTACGTGGAAACCTGATGATCTATCATCGATTTACTGCTGTCCCAGCTGACACAAGACGCTGGTCCACCGTCTACGACGCTGGCCCAACACTCAACCAACGGTGGATCATTTTCTCGTGTTTTTGCTGCTTTGTCAACTGTGTCGATATAGGCCTATCTGTAAATCAAGAGAAGATGCTCCAAACACGAGATATCGAAACACTGCTGAATGCAACATTGTAGACGATGGACCAACATTAATCAACATTATTTCAATGTCTCGTGTTTGCTGGATTTGTGCTGACGGGTGTATACTTTTAATTTAGTCGCACATAAAAGGAAATTGGGTTAGAAAAAAGCATAGCAATAACTCACCGTTCTGTGTAGCTTAATAGTAATAGATATATTTCAAAAATAAAACAATGAATTTTTTGAATCGCTTTGCCTTTTTTAATTAAATAAGAAACATTTGGCAATATACACACATGTCTATTAAAAAACAAGAGTTTGACATGTTTGGTCCATAGAGGCAAAATATGGAGTGCTGAATTCGGTGTCAACACAGAGCATAGTATTCAAATAAATATTTAATAATGATAATAGGGTTTTTAAAATAAATTCTGAATTTATTTCATCCGTGATTATAAACTTTGTATGTCTGACAACTTATGAGGCGACGAAAAAACTGCACTGTAAAATCAAAGCAAAAGTGTTGCGTTAGCGCGTCTGCGGAGCGGAGAGGGTTAATAATCGGCCTCTTCAAAAAGTGTTTTATTAACGCGCCTTTGTCTGCTTCATCAATATTGTCATCATCAGGGGATAACGAAGAGAGAATGAGGAGGTAATCACGGTAATTAGGCCTTCTCCCGAGACCGAGGCTCCTCCAGATGATTCACACATTGACCCAGCATTGGGAAAACATTGTGCCAGCGTCAGAGACGCTGGCACAATATTGTCCCAATGAAGGGTCACTGCACAGAGCATGAGATGTAGCTCTCCCGAGTCATGTCAGCCTGACACAGGAGGGGGTGCGCTCACCGCTGGGAAGAGCCGGCATGTGATGTGGGAGGGGGTGTGCACGCTGTCCGGGAACAGCCAGCCAGCACGTGACACACGGCGGGCCATCACGCACAAATCCAAGATGGCGGCGAATTAAGCCTCGACGTGGTCACTGTGTGTTCAGCAAGTCTATCATGCGCAGGCCTTCGCACAGTTATTTATATGAATTCAATCACATAAATTGGGTACAACAGAAAGGGATGTGGCGCCGTGGTAGAACACCTGACTGCCTCGTCAGCCATGCATACAGTACATCCCGGGTTTAAACCCCGCTGATCCTGTACATGGGGTTTTAAGAGAAATATCATTCTGTGTTTCTCACTTCTTAACGTGACTGGGCAATCACGTTAATGGCGAACTCGAGTTAAATTTGAAAACAGTGTATCGACGTTAATTTCGCGTAGGGGGGGGGGGGGATTATGCGACGCGCTGCGCGCTTCTTCACAACTTAGGTGGCCTACATTATATGGTTAATATAAAATAATAGCCCATATATAACAGAGAGGACGTATAGGGCCTACTACGTGCTGATCTGCCTGTCCAAATACTGTCAATAATAATATAAGGACAATTATTTACTCTCAGATAAACAATTATAGCGGTGGCATTCAGACACACTGACCAGCACGTATCACCTGCACGTTATTTTAGATAGATAGGCCAATTTTTTTAAATTGTTCTTCTTATTGTGATTGATCACAATATTAATCATATTATACTAGTAATACAAACTATAATAACTATATAAAACTATATATTATGTCTAGGTATTTACATGATAACAATACTTACAACATTGTGAAAAACTGTTTTCATATTGTATATTATTACATAATTTAAATTCATTTACATGGTTGCCAAGCCTCGTAGAGGTTGCATCAACCAAAGTTGAAAACATGTTGGAAGATTAATAATGACGTAGTACAATATTTACATGTTTTTAATATATAATAATGGTTATGTGAAATGCCAATGTTATTATTCGCTTAGTCACTTTAAAATAAACCATTATATAACGGAGAGGACGTATTGGTAGCCATATACCTACTACACGTGCTGACCTGCTTCTCCAAATAGCGCCGCTAATCGTTTATATAAGAACAATTAATTGTTATCATATAAACAATTAGCGGCAGCATTCAGACACGCTGCCCAGCACACATGACCCTCAATACGTTATTTTAGCTATTTATATAATTAATTAAATTTGTTCCTTTTTTATAGTGACTGGTCATAGCATTAGACATATAATAACAAAACTAAAATAACTATATGCAACTATATCCTATAAGTGTACTCACATGATGACTATGCCTCACTCTATATAGGTTCTTTAGAAAGAACACTTCAGTACTATCACCATGCGACCGCAGGAGAACCCTTGCAGGGTTCTCCTGGGGTTGCATGGTGATTGTACTGAAAGGTACTTTTAAAAGAACCTATATTGTTTAGAGCCTACACATGAACTGGTGAACATGCGGTTTGTTTCATATTATATATCACTTTCAAATATATTTTATTCACATGTTTGACAGGCCTCATAGAGGTCGCCTTGACCTGTTTCGAAATGACGTAAGCCTATTGGTGGTCATAGACCTACGTGCCAATCTGCGTGCCCAAATGCCGCTGCTAATCTCTCATATAAGGAAAATTAATTATTATGAATCATAGAATAATTGTTTACATAATAATTTATGACATAGACAATTAACGGCAGCCTCCAGACAAGCTGCCCAGCACGTATGACCCCCCAATATACGTTATTTTAGCTATAGAATAGTTTAATGTTGGCCCATTGTCTATAACACTGGACCAACATTAAACCAGTATTAGTGCAACGTCTTGTCCTTGCCAGGGTGGTATCCACTGTTGGCAAATTTGTGCAGATTTTAAACATATTTATTTGATTACCTGACGCTTCCAGGAAGCACGAGTGCTTGCTGTGATATTTCTCAGAATATGTGGGTGGACATTTTTCAAGGCTTGCGTGAGTGGTCGCTACCCGGCAAACACGAAACGTTGACCCAATGTGGGCTTAATGTTGTACCACTGTCTTAGAGGCTGACTCAACCTCTTGTATTGGCTACATGTTACAAGGATTTTAACCCTTTGGGGGGGGGGGGGAGGGGGGGCTAATGCAACTACACTTATTTTTAACCTTTTCAGAAGAACTTTAACCAACACCTCTTGAAATTGAAGGTGATATTGTCTCATGATCAGTCGTTTCAATACAATAAAACTCCGATTTTATAAACTTAAATAAATTCACTGACTTTAAATTGTGGATCGCGCCAGCGAGCCACAATTTAAAGTAGGTGATATTTCAATTAAATAGCTTTGCTGCAGCTGACAGGTTATGCAGGAAATATACCACATTAAGCCAGCCTTGGATCAATGTTGAACCAACGTCTGGTACGTTGGGCCAACATCAAAACTATTCCGGTGAAAACGTGATGCTGGCTCAACGGGTCAGATGTTTATTATGAACTATTATATAGGGGCCTAATAGTTTGTCGCTGATATGCGACAGAAATATATCCACATTATATCAATTATTGAGAAATAGTCGACCAAAACTTAACAGCGCGTAAATTATGCCTGAAGCCTGCTATAATTTACATTTATTAAATTAATTTAATTTTTTGATCGATTTCATCAAGCTGATATTGTGAGTATGTATGACTGATGAATTTTTTAGCCAACGTTAGATGTTCAAGCAAGGTTGATTTGATGCTAGGCCACCGTCTTCGACGCTGGCCCAACATTAAATCAACTCGGGTTTGCTATGCGGTCTCCACCCCTCACATAAGCTGTGATCTTAATTTGGTGAAATAAACGTGTTTTGTCTGCCGAGAAAACGTTATCCCAGCGTAGTAAATTTGGTCGTGCACCGGCGCCATTACTATATAACCCGATCCCCTGAGTAACAAGGATGGCAACACCCAGCGATCAGCACCCCGCACGGCAGTGACGCCCCCTATGGAATAATTCGTCATGAATTACTCCGCCCTGCTAAACTACAAGTGTTTCTTTTATACCCCTGTCACACAAGCTATATGCGCTCCCAGTGCCACCCACACCTCCCCAGAAATAAAGAAAAACAATATTTTATATTAAAATTGAAAGTAAAAAACAATTACTTGGTCAAAGCATTACGTATTTCAACAGACGCAGGCTGGTGTGACATTTAAGGCCTAGCATCTCCGATGATATAAAATATAATGTGGTGTTGACAAAGATATTTCACGTCCTCATTTTGCCGATGTGATTATTGTTATCATAGAAAAGCGAAAAATACTCTTATAAAACGAAACCCTGATGAAACCGCAATTAATACGGTCACTACTCTTTAAAAACATGACTTTAATACCCCCTAATACTCTTCGTTCTGTTGAACGGGCATTGATCGCTGAATTGCTTGAGTCAAATGATTGAAAACACAAATTCTGTTTTAATTGATTATTTGTCACTTTATTTCGGTCAATTTTTTTTTTTTTTTAATAAAACAACTACACGAAAACGGTCAAATTATGCATCACCCACAGTTAAAACGTTAACTAAGCAAAAATACCCGAGCAAACAAGAGATCGCCGTAATGTTGTTCCATCGTCAGGGAATAAAACATTTTCAAACTACATTATATTAACACCTTTTTGCCACTTATATAAACATTTATCAGAAACATTTTTACTATTAGCTTATAACATTGTGTGCATAGGCTATATCGTCGCCACGGAGCTAAAGGATCCTATCTGCCACTCTAACGAGTGTCAGATAGGATCCTTTAGCTCCGTGGCGACGATATATATCGGGAGCTATAATTATCGCTATTGGATAGTGCTATTGGACATAGCTCTTAATATAGCTAATATCGGCATTACTTCACGGAACTGGTCACAATTATATCCATCCGGTTACACAACATATAAATTGGCATGGCTTAAAAATGGCGTATAGTATCTGTCGTCCGCACACTGCTCTCAACAACTGCATCATATAATTTTATCAAGCCCACATATTTTCATGAGCAAAACCCACTTTCAACATAAAATTTATTTTGCAAAATATGTTTTATCAGCGTTTAAGTCATACATTCAGACAAAGACACCAATATTTAGGTCGTGTTCTGATGAATGTTTTATGTTTATTTTCAATCATTTTAACCCTTACAACGCTGAAATATTTGTGTATAAACCATGAAAACCAACGTGCTCTTTTTCAATTTGAAATCATCATAACTATCTTAGTCAGCTTTTTCCGATTAATTTGAATACTTATGTTATGGGTCTGCGGCCATTAGAAACATTTTTTCTCTTTCAGTGCGGGGATCGTCTTTATATGTCAGAATCTGACGTCTGTCGTCTACAGACGTCAGATTCTGATGTATAAAGACGATCCCCGCGCTCATAGGGTTAAGCTGGAATGGGTTTCAAATGACTTAAACTATGTTTCTTCATAAAAGATAGACATATCGCCAATTGAATGATTTGATGAAATGAGAATCTACCACAAAGTATCATTTTATTCTCAGTGACATTGTATGTTCTATGATCTATGAACCCGCATATATACGGGCCTAGCAAGACAACGGTTAAAACTTATAAAAAAATATTAAAAAATACAATGGGAGACAACACGTTAGCCGTTGACTGGATGACGACGTCTTTTTTGGGGGGGAGGGGGGAGGGGGGGGTTCAGAGTGTGTGAAAAGTCATTCAAAAATATTTTTTTTAACTCTGTAGAGTGAGTAATAAGTTATTTAAAATATATTTTATTTTGTTTCATAGTGTTCAAGTCACCTAACAGAATATTTTCGACTGGTTTTGTAGTGGGTGATAAGTCATTCAAATACAATGTTTTGGCTTCATTTTGTGCAGAATCTCACCATATATACATCAATTCTGTGATTCAGTTGGAATGTAAAATGGGGGATCTTCTGTATGAATTACCATGCAAAGATGTTGGGTTGATAAATACTGGTCAACAGTCATCCATAATGTAGACATGGCATGAGTTTGTGGCCGAGTGTTATTGTCTTGTGGATCTGAATGAACCTAAATTGGACATTGACAACGCTGTGTGTGCTGTAAACACGGCACAGCAGCGCCGTCTGTCGAGTGTATGAACGACCGAACAGACAAAGCCACCTGGCGATTCTGGCACTAATTAATTTAGCCGCCCGGTCAATTAGCACATTATATGTAGTGACCCTTTGCAGCCTGGAGGTCTTTCTGCAGACCTTCTGTTACTGGTACTGGTTATACATGTAGTTTTTATTTAAGTAAGATATCTTTTAATATGACACTTTCACATGCTACCAGTCTACAGTTGAGCCGGTAAATTTATAATTTGGCCTTGAAATATACAAATATCCAAGAGAATGGGACAATATCAGCAGCAAAAAGAGCAGGAAGTCAACCATTAAATTCAAAGTATTTTTTTGCTTCCAGGACAGGTGGGATAGTGTCCAAATGTAAACCATATTCTGGTGTAGGATATAACACATATTGTTGCTATTATTTTTTTGTGTGGTTTTGTTTTACAAAACAGGCCTTGTAATATTGTATATTTTTTATTATATAATTTTTTTTATAATTTTATTATTATACAATAGACCTTTGGATTTTGGGTAGAAAATAAAACACAACAGACCCTGCAATATTGGAATATTAGACACAACAGACCCATTGACATCGCAATATTAGACTCGACAGACCCTGTAATATTGTAACATTAGACACGACAGACCCTGTAGTATTGTAAAATATGATATCGTAGTATTTCTTCTACACGAAAACAGACTCTGTATATTGTATGTTATCACAACAGATCATGGTATAATGTGTTATAATGCACAGTATAGGCACTGCCATAGTGTAATATGGGGTCCTTCTCTAATGATGTATCTTATGATATAAAAAATGAAATGAATCGGGCTTTAGGCCACCTTTGTGCACATATAGGCTAAACTGGGCCAGGAGAACCTCCTGAGGATGGTGAGATGACACTGTCCTCCAGACACAGGATTCGAAATTCGAGCCCTGGCGGTCTGAGGCCGAGCACGCTACCTCTCGGTCACGGAGGCTCCCCACAATACTAACTTTCATACGTGGATGGGGAAGAAACAATTTTGTTTCTTTCAAACCGTCGAGACTGGGAACCGAACCCCGGACTCTGGCGTGAAAGGCAGCGGTGCTAACCCCTACCCTAGGGCCCCCGCCCATCTTATGATATAACAGACCCTGTTCCTATCAACCACTAAACATTTGGATAACATTTGTACAATGTTGGACCAACGTCGAAGACGTTGGGCCGACGTTGTAGAAATGCTATACAAATGCATTGTGCTCACTGGGTTATACGTTATTACAGACTATCCAGTTGGGAGGTTTTTTAATTTTCATAAGTGTGTATAACTATATAATATATACTTTTCGTCATTTGAAACTGGAAATTGCGTTAGCTCGTTGATATCTGCGGATCGGTTTAGCTTCCTGAAAACGCCCAGCAAGCAGAAGACTTTGACCCAACGCTGGCTTATTGTTGGCCCACCGACTGCGACGGTGGCCCAACATTAAGCTAGAAATGGGTCAGCGTGTCACGTTTGCTGGGCGAGCCATTTTCAGTCACCTGGCAGACCATCTTGGGTGAAGCGAGGCGTAGAAGATCAGCCGTTGAACCGGGTAAGTGTGTGTGACAGTGTCAAACTGCGCATTAAGACACACAGATTTCACGGGCCATCCAACATTAAATGGACAAGTGACATGCTGACTAACGGACGGACGGACGGATGGACGGATGGGCGAGCAAATAATTGAGAGCCGCACACCACATACGACTGATTTCGACAAGAAAGACTGGATATATCAAGAGTTATGTGAATTATTTTCAACGATTATAAATAAAGAAACATCAGGACTGAAATGGTAGGATATTTGCAGCGATATGAGAAATACATTAATACAAATTCAATGAAAGAGTTTATTCTATAACTGCCCCCTCCCCCACTCGCGGGGAATTAGAAAATAAAGTTTTTCGTCATTCAGTATAGGCGATAATCAGTGAAGCTGAAGGACGGTGGGTAAGCCTACAATTATAGTACCGGTAATCACCCCTAACATAATAATATTAATTTTTGTAGAAAAATAATATAGATCTAGGCCACTAGCCCCTAAAGGGTGCAGTTGATGCCACATGATGACAGAAGGTGGTTTGGTGGACGATAATATGGGGAGATCACGCATCCACGCAGGTCCCATCATCTCTTAATACGACACGTTGGCCAAATGCTAGGACAGCGTCGCAGACGTTGGCCCATCGTTTGACCAACATGTCGTGCCACATGGTACGTGAGACTGCAAATGGGGTGATAATTACAGCACAATTACAGTGGGAGTTAGGTAAGACTTATTAACGCTGGATAATGCCAGGTCTACATCATCGCCGTTTATGAATTAATTTATCCCCTGTTACATAAACAAGGTGGTCGACGTTTGCCTTATTGATTTGTTATTCGCAAATTATATTCAAAAACAGCCCCGGGTTGGCCTTTCTCAGTGGACCCAAGGTGTAAAAAACAGACAAATCTCATAGTTGTCACAGTGTGTTGACTAAACTTGCCCAGTGCATTACCAACTGTAAATTACAGTTGTTATTGTTAAAATATTGTTTCTAATACCTGCGAAGAGAAAATATAATACTTTGATTTCACTACATTGAGCACTGCTACAAATAGTTGAAAATACCGGGCGGTGCATAATGTTCCATAATTTGAGAAGAGTTGGACACTTAGACACACAGATCAGGACAGAATATAAAAGTCATTCTAGTGTTGTTCACGTAAATAAACGATTGTGTAACACAGCTTAGTATGTAATGGGCTATACCCAGCAAACACGGGTTTGTTGGGGAGAGAGGTACCTTATTTGGTTGGTCGGTTGGTTGATTTGTTAATTCATCCATTTCACATCAATTGTTCGTTCATTCGCTCGTTCGCTCGTTTGTTCGTTCGTTCGTTCGCTCGTTCCTTCGTTTGTTCTTTCGCTTGTTCCTTCGTTCGTTCGTTCCTTCGTTCGTTCCTTCGTTTGTTCCATCGTTTGTTTTTTCGTTCGCCCTTTGTTCGATTTTTCGCTCGTTCGTTCGTTCGTTCGTTCGTTCGTTCGTTCGTTCGTTCGTTCGTTCGTTCGTTCCGTTTTCCTTCGTTCCTTCTTTCTTTCCTTCTTTCATTCATTCATTCATTCATTCATTCATTCATTCATTTATGTTTTTTTCTGTCTTACAAGATGACAATCGAATCCGCTATTCTTAAAGCAATATAGGTAATGTGTAAATCCTATGAACACTCCTGTAGACTGTGAGAAATTAACGTCGATACACTGGTCTCAACCTTAACTCGACGAGACAGCCATTAACGTGATCGCCTGGTCATATTGAGAAGGAAGAAACAACACGGGAACAGCGGGGTTCGAACCCGGGACACATGCATGACTGGCGTGGCAGTCAGGCGCTCTGGCCATTGCGCCACGTCCCCCTTCTCAGCCTGCCCCTCTGATTTATCACTAAAGATATCGAGGACTGCTCTGGGACCTAAAGGGTGAATCTAGATGAGATGAGAACAGGGAAAACGACCCCACTATAATACGTTTAATCTCAGAGTAATCACATCTCAATGGGACGACCCACCACACACCACAAGTCAATCCTATGTTGGCCCAATGCTGGCCGAGCGTTTTAAACGCTGACCCAGCATTGGCCCAACATAAGGAAGACGTATTGTGCCTACTGGACGACGTGTCATTGGTCATTGTCTCTCTATAGGGAATCAGACGAAGAGCGTGTGCATTGAATATTGCGGATTTAAATTTGATCTCCACCTGAATTTAAAACACAACTGAATGATTGACTGAAATACAGCTGGGGATTGGCCGATGCCCTCCCCCCCCCCCCCTGCTCGACATGAGCGTCCTGGATTGGTTAGGGATCTATAGATCTATAGACATTCTATCTGTATAGTCATGTTTGGTTGATTGCCTTTAAACATTCAGCACGAAAACGTTACACGGCGTGTATTTTGTTGTCAAAAGTTAGCATAGCTGACCTGCATCATTTTATCAGAATGATAATTTAGATTATGTCATTAAAACATTTAATCAGACTCTGTACAGTAGTCTTCACTATGAGACGTATATCGGTATCAGCCCATGTCGCACTGTAACTGGTTTGAACTGCATTTTATGGCAATTATGTCATGTATGACTTGATCGCGTGAGAAAATACAAACGTTGTTCATTTCGTGCGATATAAGAAAATACAGCACATGTTCAACGAATAAGGCGTTCACGTAGATGCTCACCCCTTATTCATTGAACGAGTGCTGTATTTTCCATATCGCACTCAAATGAACACCGTTTCCACATAATGAAAGGATATTCCTATAAACAATATATTGTGTGGTATAAATTCAAAAAACAGTAACTGCTTACTTTACATTGCTGACCTCTGCATTGCAGTATTATATGTCAAATAATTTTTCTGTTTAATTTTTGCAATGATGTTAAAATTATATTTTAAATCCTTTCTTTTTCAACAATATAATAGCAATAATATCCCATCTGAATGTGATTTGCAAAGATAATATTATTTGTATCCCATGCAGCCTTAACAAAGATACGGTTTTCTGATGTAAGAGGTGAAATGCTATCCGTGCTGCGTAGAAATGTCCAAATATTATGTCATTCAACCTCTTCAGGTTGTTTGCTTTCTATTCAACCGCGGTCAGCAGTTATTCTAATAGCACAAAAGAAAAAAATAGCAGCAGCAACTGCCCACTTGACAAGTAATAATTATTCTCATAAAAAGTATACAGTTACTGCGTTTCGAGGTAGTTGGATTGCTCACTAGTGCTTTACTAGTGGTGGTGGATGTCAGGGGAGTGGTTACAAAATCATATTATTCAACACTCCGAGACGGAAGCGCTCTCCCGCGCGGCGGTAGAGGCTGCGCGAAAGGGAATAGTCCCTCGTGGACGAGGGCGCTTTTCAGATGAAAGTTTGAAAAGTGCCGAGGAATTAGTGCGCGGCTCGGGGGGCCCATTGTTTGGGGGAAGCGGATTGGGCGACTCCAGGGAAATTATGTGGCTTGTTGTGGAGATACAAGGAAAAGCCGGTGGAAAGATTGAAAACCTGCTTGAGAGGGGGAAGCTTAGACGACCCTCCTAGCTCTCCCCTCTCCGCAAGTGCTTCCAGAATAGAAATGTATCGAATGACACGAGATTTATAGACAGTTTAAATGCGGGTTTCTCAGTGGGAAACTTCTCTATAAAGCTGGGATTGCTGACGCAAATTCCAGTTTTAAATTCAAATTTGACACAAATAAAATTTCTGATCATCAACGGTTCACTTGTGTGTGATCTCTATTCTATAAACCCTTACATCGCGAGGATACACTTTAGTCGTCAGAATCGACTACATGTTTAGGCTAAACTGGGCCAGGAGAATCTCCTGAGGATGATGAGATGAATTAGATGCCACTGCCCTCCAGACACAGGATTCGAAATTCGAGACCTGGCGGTCTGAGACCGAGAACGCTACCTCTCGGCCACAATATTTGAATCCTTACGAGTGAGCAGGGTAGAAACATTTTGTTTGTTTGAAACTGGAAAGCTAGAGTGGGGCTCGAACCTGCGATCTCCGACTTTCCAAGCAGGCAGCTCTAACCACTGCACCAGAGCCCCCGAAAAATGTATGTACAAGATGTAAAATATGTAAAAAATAAAGTGCAAAAATAAAACGAGGTGTAATAATAACGGTGATGATTTATAATGGTAATGTACAAAATAATGACATATTTTTCAGGGAGATCCCGCGCGTCGCACTCGACATAACACATTTATGAGACGAATATTGACGTATCCTAGAAAATCGAACTCTGTAATCTATAATTCATAATTTTGGTTTGTACATGTCACTAGCAACGGAGAGCGCCGTCGTGTGAGGATAAACAGCGGTAACTGGTTCTTCTTCAAGCAGTTAATCCTTGTCATACTAAATTAATTTATTTAAATTTTTAACCACTTGGGGCTGTGTCTCGCTACCGCGATCCACAACCTCAAGTGGTTGACAATTACTAATATTTGTTTAATTTCACACCATACATTTTGAAAATATTGATGTTTAAACAGTCATTTCATTCCCAATAACTGATTTGGTCGACTAAAAAAAACAGATTGAAAACGACAATAGTCGTGATCAGCAAGATGGGGGCATTGCTGTTTTGTTTTGCATAACAGAGCGTATTCCAGCAAATCCGAGACATTGAACCAATAATGGGTCAATGCTGGCACACCGTCTGTGACATTGGACTACCATTGAACCAATACTGGCTCGATGTTTTAGTGTACGATATTTAATTTATAATCAAGATGACTTTCTTGTGATGGGAAGGACTGTTGTCACATGAACTATGTCTGTTGATACAACACTAGTCTGAGATAGGTAAAGATGTGGTAAAGATGTGGTTTGTCTTTATTTTACTTAGTGTGATGACAGCAGAAGCTACACTGCCCCCGTAGATGGAGCAGGCTGCACAGTGCTCTATGTAAGCAGAAGCTAGCATCAGCTATAAACGAGATGTTATGCTGAGCTTACATCACACGGGTCTTACCCTCCGTGCTCCACTCTAAACATCAGAGAGGAGATCCAGCCACGCAGCATCACTAAACATGAAGTTCACATGACAATGGCCTTTCTCCACCTTTTGAAGGTAATCATCGACGTCAGCTGTAAATAAAAAAATGAAGGCGGCTAACCCCCATTTAAAATATAATTTTTAATTCACATTATTTAAACTTTCCATGGGAAAAAATTCTAGTTGATCTGACGAAGGGAAATAAGCCCGTGGCTTCTAGCGTGTGGACAAAAATACATGTAAGTCTATGCATGGACTGCAATTACTTGTGTGAGACCTCTACAACTATCACAGGAAAAACTTTTTATCCCACAATGCAATTCGCATGACGATCACCGCCCAGGAAGGATGACGATCGCCGCTCACGGAGGCCCAAATCATCACGACCCTGGATCATCATGCTACAATTATTGTCTAGTATATATTTTGAACAACAAAACTGCGCATACCAATGGGATATAAAGTGAATGCGGCAGATAATGAAATAAAGTAAAGATAACGAGAAAATTATTTTAACAATAAGATTCAAGCATGGAGAATCATTTTATGCAACTATGTGTAAATGAATAACAAAGGTGGGCTTAACAATGGTATATCAAATGAAATCGGCAGTCAATCTCTGCCTTGAATTATTCACACGCTTGTTCGATGTAGTGTGATGAGAATTAAGCTAGAGTGGACAAGATAGTTGATTCTGTGTCAACACGCACACTTCAAACTGTTGCCAAACTGTTGGTTGTGCTTCACAAATATTGATCAGAATTGATTACCTTATTCCACAGGGATGAACTGAATTATCCATGGGAATAGCGAAGGCTAAGTGAAAGATCTCTAGAAAGAAAACGGAAAAGGAATAGCGTTCCCCATGAATCTTTATGTATTATGTGTTTGTAGTGATTATTTTATTATTTCACTGACGTTTTGAATTGCAGATTTTAAATTTCGAAGTGATGAGTTTTCCACTTTTAAATTTGACCCAAAATATGTTTCCCACCCCTTGGATATTCCAAGACACAGCTTGAAGTGACTGAAGATGTAGACAATTAACGTTGAGTTATCTACTAGGCCCCAAAGGTTTACAAAGACATCATACACCTTCATATAAATGAACGATCAGTGATGTAAATAAGAAAAAAATAATCAGATAATTATTTTTTAACTAGCATGAATTTTACAGACATAACTTCAAATCGAGTGGGCGACAATTTTGATCATCAAATGCTGCTCAAAGGGTTCACATTCTATTACCTTTGAAATGTGTGTGTTCGAACCATAGCTCGCCCTTTGATCACTGCTCCCAGCGTGAGGGCATTATTATTTGTATTGATTCTCTAGTGTAATCCCGTTAATTATGAACACCACTCCAACAACACGTCTGTCGTCTGAAAACAAATAGCTGTAACTGCTTACTTTTCAGTCAGAAGTTACTGCTGTTTACAGTCACCGTCGTTGACCTCTGGTACAGATGGAATCGAGGTCTGCCAGACTGTTGATTGAGATTGAAACACAGATAAGAAATAAGCGCGGATGTCGTTGTGGTTAGATTAATTAAATGTGCTGACTAATTAAAAGTTTTCTATTCCCAGCATAGTAGCTACTGCTGAGCATGTTTGATGCACCGTAACTTTTATTATTCGTTTCAATGTTGCAGCTCAATAACACCTGTGATTCAACCGTTTTTTGTAAATATTAAAATCTTAGTGAATTAAAATGATTGTTTTTGAATAATTAATAATATAATAGGCCTAAAACATTTTGCACAAACCAAAAACATAATTTATTTATTTTTACGCCTATAAAGTGACACACTGCATCGAGGAAAATGTTTTTAATTAATCTCTACGATATCATGTACATATATATAAACTGTATAATCATGATAATTATTATTTATTTGCATAAGTATAAGTCATGTATAATTTGACTGAGTAGATGTTAATACTGAGTCTGTGTGCATGTTAGACACATTATGCCATATTTGACAATATTGTGAATCAAATGGACTAGGTATTGAAACCTACTCAGCCAAATGTATTGAAAAAGTATATTGTGCTTATTAGTCAGTTGGCCAGGAATAAGAAAAAAAGCTGATGTAAGGTTTTTATGTCGACTTTTCTGTGCATACAAAAAAATTTGCTATGTATTCTCAGACCTCTTATAATGAAACCCCGACCGGTTGTCGACTTTCATGTGTGTGCACTAGAGCTACACAGTATCTTCAAAATGGCCGAAAATCCACCCTTAAATTGTCAATTTACCAGTCAATATGCATTGATATGAACAGAAAACACTTAAAAAAAACAATGTGAAGGTTATATAGCTTTATTATAATATACTTAAATGAAATGAAATGAGGATGGTGAGATGAGTGAGATGACACTGCCCTCCAGACAAAGGATTCGAAATTCAAACCCTGTAGGTCTGAGACCGCGCACGTTGCCTCTCGGTCACGGAGGCTCCCCACAATACTGAGTTTTACGAGTGGATGGGAAAGAAACATTTCTGTTTCTTTCAAACCGTCGAGACTGGGAAACGAACCACCGAACTCTGGCGTGAAAGGCAGCGGTGCTAGCCACTACCCTAGGGCCCCCGCCCACTCTGGGTTCGAACAGCGGGGCTCGAATCCGGTACCCATGCATGACTGGCATGGTAGTCAGTAGCTCTATAATGCGCCACGTCCCCCTATAATACCTGTTTGCGCCACATTTCGCCTCCAAGTTTCAGAGAATAAACATCTTTTTATTTATATACATCGTCTGAGAAATCACCTACTGAGCTCAACAATCACTAAAAATGATTAAAATATTCTAATAATCCATACCTGAACATGGTTTTTAAAGGCAGAAACTTTTTACTTTCAGAGAAAATTTCAAAAATCTTTCTTTTTAAACCTTCTTTTGTCTAAGTTCGTAACAATGCGCATCCTCGGTAGCCAACCAAGTTCGCAATAATGTGATTATTATAAGCCTATTTGATTTTGAAATGACCCTTAAATGACCTTGGTGTCATCTTACATCTATGCCACATTAAGGCCATGAGGGTTTTAAATGTGATAAGTTTTGATATGCTGCGTCTGATGGTTACTTATGAGGGTTTACTTGGAGTATTACATCATGATTTAAAACTTGTGCTCATGGAGTAGGCCTATGTTTTGCGGGGAATCGGCGACATTTTTAGTAAAAAAACGTGAGTGATAATATGATATCGTTACATTAAAGTTTTATTCTGATATTTATATGACATCTTATCCTGATATTACAATACTATATTTCCACACTATAGCAGGCCTGATATAGAACATTATAATATGCAATATATAATATGTAATACATCCCTCAATAATATTACTAATATCTCACATCATATAATAAAATATGCGGATAATTAAATCTCACATATGTCCACAATACAGCAATACCATGCCATTATAATGGCTCTTGAACTTGGATACTAAGATGTCAGATCTTTAGGCCTACATTGTGATGTCAGATTTTAACGTTGAATTGTAACTTTATGATAGCACAGTATCAGTTCTGTACACTATGGTAGGTATACATTGTACATGGATACCTACTGACATAATGTAGACGTCTCACAGCAAATATGTTTATATCTTCATCGCCTAACTTTGTTTAAAATATCAACAAAATTATGAGTAATGTAGTCCACCATATACTATTTATTCAAGCGTTTAAAATGACAGATTTAAATTGTCAGAAGCAGAGCAATTTGTGATCAAACTGTAGGCCTACTCTCCCTCTATCATAAACTGCCGTATACCTACCCGAACCTGTCTATTAGTGTCTGTACTGTGTCCATATTGCCCTCTTTTGTATACCATCTCCAGAACACTATCATTATCAGCACCATCGAGTTATGCAACCCATGAGTAGCTGATCCAGAGGGGGCGGCACCCTCCTTTGTATCCCCCAAAATCGACCAATTCAGGCTTTTATGTGCTCCAAAATGCACCATTTAGACTTTGACATTTGTCTGGAGGAGCATACCCCCGGACCCATGTAAAGTACATAAGAGGATAACTGCGCCAGCTGTGGTGTGTATTATATCGTGTTTCATACTTGAAGTGACAAACTACAAGCCAATAGTTTATCATATTTTTTATTTGCTTGTTAAGCTCAATCAGCTTTAAAAATGTATTTGCTTATTGCCACAGTGTATCTATATTTATTGTGTTTTTCCTACTCAAAATTCAAAAACAAAATGGCCGCCAAAATTAGTGAAAATGTCACAACTTTACATAAAGGCTTGGCTTACAATGAACATAAAAACATCATTTCGGTGTATTAAAACCCACCTGAGCAACATACTTAAAGTCCCCTGAATTTCATCTTGTGCGTTTGCCGCTAGAGGACAAAATCCAAAATGGCCGCCACTGCAAGGCAATGTGCTATAACTTTTCTCCCAAATAACGTGGAGATGTGTTTTTGGTGTCTACATATACATTTCTCACACCCGAGAAACCAATTCAGAGCCGTGATAACATCTATTATCAATATTTCACAAAGTTATGGGGGGGGGGGAACAAATGTTGCGCCAGGAAAAGGACACATCGTAGGCCAGTGTAATAATAATGATTTATTTAATAAAGCCATTATTTCACATTTAGAAGCCTAGGGAAACAAACGTAATATCCAGCATGTTGTAAAAATGTTTAGACTATTGATAAAAATATTTTATGATTGTTGATCACTGTCCGGCACTAGATAACCTGTCGCTCACCATATATCCGTTCTAGGCCTATTAGTATGTGGCCTATGTGATATCCATCTGCATCGTGTTTTTACGGTACCGTAAGGAAGAAAGCAATAATTTAAATGTGCGCTGGCTACGGGTGGCACCCTCCTGCCCAAGCCCTGTACTAGGGTTAAGCAAAACATGAAGTTAATCCATCAAGGTGGTGTGTATAACCATGGCAATAATGACACACATACATGTTTCGTTCCTATTGAGACAATAAGTCGTTTAAAATTAACAATTAATGATTCTAGTAACTAGGTATTTTGTGCTGGTTAAAACGTGCACATCACATAAAAATTATGTTTCTCAACCGGATTGACAATTTACGTAATTATGATAATAGTATCATCTTAATTTTTATATTTTTGATCAGAATAGATACCATACAAAAGCCTGGTAATGCGCTGCTAATACAGTTTTCAGACATAATTGAACGAATATAGTCCCAACCATCGGCTCAGAGATCCACACAAAACCGTAATGTAGGCAACACATATTTCTACTCCCTAAATTGAATGAGATAGATGATATCACCATCAATAACTATGATAAAGTATAGTTACAAGATATCGGAAATCTGTAATTTGGTGCAGAAGTTGACTTATATATGTTTTGGGCATATAAGATTGATGGTTGAGGACATGCTAGGGTAATGTTGAAAATACTGACGATGAATTTATATCATAAATATAGTATGAACATACACCATCTTCAGAAGATGTTAGTAACTAACCTACCCGGTAGTCTTGTCAACTAAATGATATAGAGTGTCATGAACAAGTCACCAAATATTATTGGGTACACTATTGCAACAAGATATGATGCAGAATATGTGGTAATTGGGGCAATAATACCGTTCGTATCACGATCAGGATGTTTTTATGAAGATTACCATAAAATACAGAAACTTTCTAGATGTGGTCGTGATATGGTAGAATGTTTGAGGAATCAGTAGGTTCTGGTCATGCATGCTTCTAATCAGATATAAGCTCTCACTCTCACATAATATACAATAACCCAACAAGTTCAGTTGTGTCTTGAAGTGGTATGAGAGTGACCACCCTATTTTGCAGGAAGAGGTATAAATGTTAAAGACAATAAGTCTCACCATATATAAAGTGATGACATCATATGATGGACGTGAAGATATTTAGGTCCCTAATAACTACATATCTCTTACAGACATAGTAGATTAATTATCATTCATACAGAGTATTTATCACTTATCTATTATATTCTTTTGTAATAAACATTGATCATCTAATTTGGTATTTAAGTGTGAAAAATACTGAGGTGGATGATAGGATGTTAAATGGTATTACGGCGATCAAACTGTCAGATACTGACAATGTGGTAGTCGTAGGAACTGGTGTAAGCTTGCTCATTCTGCTTCCGAAACGTTCTCATCATAGCAATGTCTAGCTGTGTAAACCTAGAACTGGTGATATTTGGCATACCATTCAACCGTCTCAATGGCTTCCACAACACCAGGGCGGGGGTCCTAGGGTAGTGGTTAGCAACGCTGCCTTTCGCGGCTCGGTTCCCGGCCTCGGCGGTTTGAAAGAAACAGAAAATGTTTCTTCCCCATCCACGTGTAAAACTCAGTATTATGGGGAGACTCCGTGACCGAGAGGTAGCGTGCGCGGCCTCAGACCGCCAGGGCTCAAATTTCGAATCCTGCGTCTGGAGGACAGTGGCATCTCACCATCATCAAGAGGTTCTCCTGGCCCACTTTAGCCTATATGTGAACAAAGGTGGCCTAAAGCCCGATTCATTTCATTTCCACAACAACAGCACATCAATTCCAAAAGAAAAACATTTAAATTAATTCATAAACACCCAGAACTAGAACTTAAGCCAATTTGGAGTATTTCAATGTATCCTCTTCGTCAATAACCCCTGCCACAAAAAGTGGATATTGTTTCCGTTGTATTTTAGGCCTGTTTAGCAATAAATACAGCCCTGGCCAGATAACAATATTATAAACATCTATGAGATTGTGGTTGGAGCTTCATTGATGGACAACTGCAAATAGTTCTCATGTAAAAGCTTCCTGCTCAACCTGAAGAACTATCACATTTAGTTTGATTAAGGGTGAATTAGGACCACGAGAAAGTAGCCAATGGCGTCCTATCAAGGAGTCGCTAGATCAATTCCGAAATATATGATCAATATATTGATGAGGGTGACTATTCTAGCATTATCATAATGCAAGATGATGGCATTCATGCAAATCTGAGATATATACACAGCAAGTCTATGTAGCTACAGTGATGAAAGTAACACATGCTACTTTTGTGCAATTTCCTCATAGTTAATGTGTTGTTTTTTAAATAACCATATTTTTCGCATTCCCCGTAACTACATGTAACATAGAAGTTGAGTTTTTTGATGCTGTGTAATTTGTTTGTATTAGAAAACTATTTAGGCGTCAAAAATAACTTCCTACGGCATTTAGAAAAATTGTTATAGTACTTGCTGTATAATTGGCGGCCATCTTGGATTTTTCCCTGAAACTACATGTAATGATGTAATATAAAAGTTAGAGGTTATTACTGTATTGTACTAGATTTATTGGTAATAAAAGCCTATATTTAGCCACCAAAAACAACTTTCTATGACTTTTAGAAAAACGGTATGGTACTTTCTGTATTATTGGCGGCCATCTTGGATTTTTAACGTGATAGTTGATCAGGTCTTAGAACATGAAATTCCTCAAAACAAAAATGTTATTTTGAACACCGAAGTCAAGTTTGTGTGTCCGGTGTGCACCCAGACATGATGCATAATCATGATAATTGAGACTTTATCTGATATTTTGGCGGCCATTTTGTTTTGCAATTTTAAAAGGGAAAAACTCAAAATAGAGCTTGGCATGGGGCAAATTTGGAATCAGCATATCCGAATTGTGTGAAAACAACTGCATGACAAATTCTACTAAGAAATGCCTTACAAACTTTAAGAATGCCTCTTTTTGAAAAATAGGCCCTGACAATTTACATGTATTTTCACACAAACCAGATGTCATGTGTGTATACCATCGACTGTTGGAGTTTAATATTTTTATTTTGCCTGTATATGGTATATCACAACCACGTAGTATGCTGCATATTTCATATAACTATCACCCTATTAACCGATTAAAAAAGGGTCTATGATTTAGTTGATCTTTGATCAATTGCAAAAAAATATTGGCATAGGGGAAGCATTCAGTTTAACCGTTTACCGTTTAGCCATTTTTCTTTGTGATCTAATAACTTAACTGTGAATTATTTCGTTTTAAGCTAGATATAAATGATACTGAGCATATATCTGGTTCATTTTATGTCATTTTTAAAACGTTTTGTTTAATTGTATGAAATGTATTTATTCCGACGGTATTAACTTTATTGCGGTTCCCTTAATAAATCTTATTTTGCCCCTCAAAAAATCAAGCACACACCTGCAAGCCGGCATTCGGGTGCTAGCAGAAATGTGTGCATTTCTGGTGCTAGTAATGCCCAGAGCTCCGTCCCATTGACAGGCTAAAAAATTTTTTTAAAGTATGCACGCTCCAGTGGTGACAAAACCTTCCTTGGCCACTTCTGGCCAACTGACTATATTTACTCCATTATGTGGCACAGAAGGCCAAAAAAGTGCGTTGGATAACCCGTGATAGAGCAAATGACAATTTAATTGCTTTTCCAAAATGAAATGAAATGAAATGAATCGGGCTTTAGGCCACCTTTGTGCACATATAGGCTAAACTGGGCCAGGAGAACCTCCTGAGGATGGTGAGATGATTGAGATGACACTGTCCTCCAGACACAGGATTCGAAATTCGAGCCCTGGCGGTCTGAGGCCGAGCACGCTACCTCTCGGTCACGGAGGCTCTCCACAATACTGACTTTCACACGTGGATGGGGAAGAAACATTTTTGTTTCTTTCAAACCGCCGAGACCGGGAACCGAACCCCGGTCTCTGGCGTGAAAGGCAGCGGTGCTAACCACTACCCTAGGGCCCCCGCCCAATTGCTTTTCCAAGCCCTGTGATGGAGCGTGGAAACAGTCATTTTTACTTTTCATACTAGTGACGGGTAAAATAAAGAAAAATAACGCTATCAACCCTTTAACCGCCGGTGCCGCATATATTCGGGTTTTCATTTTTTATTAGCACATTAAGTACCACATTTTAAACATGTTAAAGATAAAATGTGACATCAACCAGCAAGATTTAAAAAGAGTTGACCCCCATTTTGTCAAATCTGAATAATTTTCACTCACTTGAAGTTGTGGATCGCGTCAGCGAGACACAACTTCAAGTGGGTGAAAATTCAAATTGAATAATTTGGCGGTTAAAGGGTTAATACGGGCGCTATACCGTTGCGATGTACTAAAAGTGTTCTTCGGCGCACCGTAAATGATAAAATGTTTCTTCCCTGCTCACTCGTAAAGATTCAATATTGTGGGGAGCTTCAGGCCACCAGGGCTCGAATTTCGAATCCTGTGTGTGGATGGATGTGTCATCTCATTCATCTCACCATCCTCAGGAAGTTCTCCTGGTCCAGTTTAGCCTATATGTGAACAAAGGTGGCCTGAAACCCTATTCATTTCATTTACTGAACAGTATTCTGAACAGTAACAGTAATCCTACGAGTCATCGACCCAATGCTGGCTCAATGTTGGGCCAGCGTCGTAGACGATGGACCAACATTGAACCATTATTGTGTCAATGACTGGTATTTGCTAGGAGTACACTAACGAATCCATCTCTATTTATAAAATGTGATCCACCATGCGAGAAAGTACATCTGGACGGCTTTGTAGCAATTATTTCTGACACTATTTAATGATTACATAACTAAAATAAAAATGAAAAAACTTAAAAACAAAAAGCAGATTTTTTTTTTTAATTATTTCAGTTAAGGAAACAGAACGGATCGGACACTGCCATCAAATTAACTAAAAAAAATCAATTTTGAAAATGCTGACATCGTTATCCTGTTCGTGTGGCGGGTCAGAAATGGCGCGAACAATACCGCGAAAATACCGCGCCGATGTGCAGCTGATGCCCCCGCGCGGTTGTTCTTAGAGGGTGGTTTATTTTGTGGGTGACTGATGTGTTGTGACAGTGGCGCGCATCTCTGGTGACATGTTTAACTGGTGGGGGCAGGTGTGCCCATTATTAGCGAATAATTGTCCAGATATCTCGCCGATTTGCCCGCGATTGTGGGCGAGGGCCAGACGACCGCAAAATGGCAACAGTTACAGTTTCAATTAGGCAGATTACCCTTTCGCCGCCAAATTATTCAATCCGAATTTGAAGTTGTGTCTCGCTGACGCGATCCACAACTTCAAGTGAGTGAAAATGATTCAGATTTGACAAAATGGAGTTCAACTCTTTTCAAGATTTGATAAATGCGGACAGTTAACATTCTGGACAAAAAAGTTAACACTCTGGACAATAAAAAAGAGACAAATTATAACAACAATAGTAGCCTAATACCGTTTGTCAGCTCAAACTGTGTCCAGGTTAATCGTTGTAGATCAAAAATACCTGACTCTTTGTGCATCCTAAACACATGATAAAGCGCGAAACAGACCAACGCAGGCCACGCGAACAGACGCGAAATTAGTTGATTTCTTATGCGATGATAATAGTGTAGGCCTATTTGAAAATTTTGCGAAAACATTGTGCTATAATTGTCATTTTACATAATAATTTGTATCGGTTTTAGCTGTAGGCATATCCACAGGACATTAACGGCCGTATTCACAAAGCAAGTTTAAGACTGGTTTAACGAAACTACTGGTGTAAACATGGGTTTAGCGTTAAACCGTATGCACAAAAGGAGTTTTAGCCAAACACTGGTTTAAATCGGACAGTTTATCGACCGAAAGTTAAACCTGCTCAGGGGGTAGTTTAAGGACCGGTTTAACATGAAGTGGAATGAGCATTATAATGATAATGAACGCAAATATACGAAATAGGAAAGAATGGGATAAAAAATACACAGACTGAAGATTTATTATAAATGTACTTTTCTTTCGTTGATTGGTATGTATTTATTTGAATTGAATAATAAATGATAAAAAATATAAAACACGAATGTGAGACGTAAAACCATTTAGCGTAAATAGTATTTTCATTATATATTTGGCTTAATACCTATTATTAAAAAAAAGGCATTTTACTACTATAATCTTGCATGGTCATATTTACACATAATGATACATCGTATTACTTTCATCGTTTCTCCTTTTCTCCAGTTGAAACCCCTTTCATTACACGAAACACCTTTAATACATGACCCAGTACCGTATTCTAAGCCCGTCCAATGGCATAGTAACTTAGTCAATCACATGACGAGACCATCCATTCGGTCATTCAGTTGTTATTGTTATTTAAATTAGGGTAGATTATACCATACGTGGGCTGTATTTGATGGGTTAACAATTAATATTAATCGGATCAACAAATGAACCAATGAATGGGGTTTTAGGCCACCTTTGTGCACATATAGGCTAAACTGGGCCAGGAGAACCTCCTAAGGATGGTGAAATGAATGAGATGACACTGCCCTCCACTGACGGTGTGAGGCCGAGCACGCTATTTCTCGGTCACGGAGGCTCCCCAACATATTGAATCTTTACGAGTGAGCGGGGGGGAAACATCTTGTTTTACCACGGCACCAGGGCCCCCGCCCTATCGGACCAACAAGGATTATTATCGGAAAGTTAGGCTATGTTTAATATTTTATACAACGGATATTTCTGAGTAACGTGTATAATTATAATATGACACAAACACATGTCGGTGTTCAAATACTGCATTAAAACGATTACAGAATAATTATCTTTTCTTATGATATTAATTACAGGCTCTAGAAAAAAACAAATGATCCACTTCTTCGACCCAGTAAACAATAGACCTTGGCCCACTGTTGGTTTAATGATGTACCGCTGTCTGCGTCAATGGCCCAGCGTTAAACCAACATTGTGTTGACGTCTCGTGGATCGCGCTTTCAACCAGATTATTCAATGCTGTGTACACAAATTGTATGCATTTTGTATGTGGGTAACCATCATTTGTATGCATGAACGTCGTATCAAACTGTAAAACCAGCCGGTTTAAACGGTATTCTGAAGTTTTGTCAAACTGGAGCTAAACTGCCTTTGTGAATACGCTTTATAAATTATTTAAACGTCTGTTTAGTTACACTTAGCTTTTGTAATTGAAATGAGATAAAGTTAAGATAACCTGATCTTGACGGCATCGGCCTATATATCACTACGGTTTATAATAATAATAAGAAGAAGAATACACATTTTCATCCATTTTGACAAATCTGAATAATTTCCACTCACTTGAGGCTGCAGGGCGAGGCGCAACCTTATGTAGATGAAAAATAAAAAATAAAATAGTTTGTTGGTTTAATAATCAAACCCGAGACTGTGACATGCGAACTGTCCAAACTAGGTCTAATCTATTTAGGCTATTTAGTATAGTTTAAAAAAATACGCAGAAAATTATCTGCAAACGAGCACTTCAAAGACCAACATTTGGGCCTAGGCCTAATTAAAATTTGTAGTTCCGAGATGCTTCTTGAAAATAAAAAGAATAAGTCAAAATGTTCAGAACTGTTATTTTACATACCGCCCCTTTTATACCTGTCCTGCAGATACTTTATGTCTTGTGCCAACTCTTTATAAGCGGGCGTCCTGCTTTATATGGTCAATCGTCAACAAATTCATGTCATGACTGCTAATTTAGTGTGTATTTTTAAAGCATTTGATATCTGTCAATTTATAATAACATACAAATAACTAAACAAATTTATTACAAGTGAATGTTTTTGCACATTGATTAACTAGAACTTCACTTCAATAAATGAATAAATAATAAAAATATAATAGTGAAAAATACCATTGTCAGCGTATTGTGATTCCCCTGATTAGCCTCGACACAACATGAAAGCCATTCACGGCTGCACTTCAAGGTGACCCCGCAATGACGTCACGCTATTTGTATTAGTGTTCACACCGGGTGTGAAACACATTCACCAGGGGGGGCTCCGGCATGCGGGATTATTCTCCGCTAGAACCATCGTTGAGCACCCCTATGGTGCCTTAATAGTGGTCCAGTGCCTTAGACGCTAGCCAACCATTGCATCAACGTCTCGAGTTGGCTTGAGAGCTACCCAGTACAGCAAAGAGCGCTTCAAAGTTCTCACACGGGTTCAATCCACCAACCTTCTCTGCATGTCACTATCCGCCCCAGCAAACACGAGGCATTGAGTCAATGTTGGTTTATTATTGGGCCAGCGTCTGCGACGCTGGCCCAACAATAAACCAACATTGACTCAATACCTCGTGTTTTCTAGGATGCAGGACGTTTTTTTAGTATAAATATGTATCTATAATCCAATGTTTTTTTATGTTGGGCCAGCGTCGCAGACGGCGGACCAACATCATACAAACATTGCATCAGCGTCTCTTGTTCCTGGATATTCAACTTCACATTGACATGGTCTCATGAGTCTCAAAATGGCTGCACTGTTCCTTGCACCGATTTGAAACTGGCATTGTACTCTCATGCAAATTATTATCCGCACGTTTAAAACGATTTAAAACCTTTCTATCAATTAAATGTCTTGCTCTATTCAAACGAATGCTTGTCTTCACACCCATCAGTCAATATTTTTTTTGCTGCAATTAAACCGTTTTATAAACCTATGCCGTGTGTTATGGGAGGGAAATGTAAATTAAGTAATTACAAACATACCAATCATTGAAGGTGTTATGAAACACGTTTGGGTGCGAGTATTCTGCCGTGCAAAGACTACATATAAAAGGCAGAAAATGCTTACTTGTCAAGTTAGCAGTTACTGCCTCCTGGCTTAACCTTTTCAACCCTGAATTTGTAATCTTTATTCACCACAAGCCGCAATTCCTGAATTCCAGTGGATAAAGATCACTTGAAGTGGGTGGCGAACGAGAAAAAAAATATTGCTATTATTAAAACATTCCACAAAAAATAGTTGTAAAGCACCTATAGATGTACTAAATTAAGGTATTCGTGAGACATGCCAAATGATGCATTCATGTATCGTGAGAGTTTAAATGGTTAATAGAGCAGTAGGCCTACTGTACTCCCCACCCTGGTGAATTCACTGCAGAAAATGCATGCGCCGTAGGCCTATATCGCGTGACACATTCGGTTCACCTCCTCCGTTATTTCGTTGTTTTTATAATTTGAATAGAATACGATATTTCTATGCTAATGTAATCAGCAGTGACTTATCACCTTTTAGGTGAGCTGTTACTGCTGTTTGCTTTTGTCAAAAACCGGATCAATCTGTCACACCATAAACATGCTTATCCATCAACTATTAATCCTTACAGCGCGGGGATCAACTTTAGTCGTCAGAATAAAGTCGATCCCCGCACTGTAAGATTAAACATATTTATAATGGCCGTAGACCCATAACATAGGTATTCAAATGAAGCGGAAAAGGCTAACTAAGACATTTATGATCACTTCAAGTTGAAAAAACCCTTTGGTCTCCATGGTTTATATAAAATATTTCAGCGCTGTAAGGGTTAAGGTGGTGTATTACTTATTTACATTATTCATCGATTAAAACATTAAGCCAGGATCACTGGCACGACTGCCAGCTTAAAATGACTACATTACTTATTTACACTATTCATCGATTTAAACATAAAGCCAGGATCACTGGCACGACTGCCAGCTCAAAATGACTACATTACTTATTTACATTATTCGTCGATTTAAACATAAAGCCAGGATCACTGGCACGACTGCCAGCTCAAAATGACTACATTACTTATTTACATTATTCATCGATTTAAACATAAAGCCAGGATCACTGGCACGACTGCCAGCTCAAAATGACTACATTACTTATTTACATTATTCATCGATTTAAACATAAAGCCAGGATCACTGGCACGACTGCCAGCTCAAAATGACTACAACATATCTCAGAGCTCAGACACTTTTATTTATGTTTTTGGTCGGCCGAAGCCGGCCATCAACCACGTAAGCACGACACAATACAAGTTATCTGATTATTATTTTTAGAAGTTAGCTTTCAAACCTTTGTTTGTCAAATCGGGGGTATCTTAAAATCTCGATAATCGGACCCGTGTACGTTACATCAAATGGTGCTATTTAAAGTGCTAGGAAAAGATTAAATACTGGTATAGTAGTGCTTGGCGAATAAAGGGTTAGGATGTGTGTTGTAATGGACACCTGGTGAAATAAATCACAATGTCAAGCACAAGCCCCACCTAGTGAGTGTTTTTTCTAGTGTACTTAAGATCCTTTCGTAGATAATACAGATAAATTAATATAATATTTTAATGATGATGAACAGCTTTGAATGGAATATGCCACCTTGCAGTACACCATAATTAGCCTACATGCATTTCCTATCTATTTCATTACTTAGTATTTTTACTCTGTGTTTGTCTTCATCGAGCATGCTCTTACCAATATCTTATAGTTTAAAAAAATAGAATATAACATAGTCCCACCTCTGTAAAGTAGTCGAAAGTTTTTCGAAAAATCGATAAAATAATTTACAAGTGACTTTTAAGAATTTTTTTTGAAGAAAATATTCGCATCATTACATACAGGCAGAGCTTTGAGATACAAATCGGTTGAATAAACTCTCATATACCTTGCTAATGGAGGACATAACAGAGATTTTTCTATAGTTATTTCTGTTTATGCACGGGATGTATCACACCTGCGGCTAAATTTTCCGGATAAGAGGATTTAAAGACAATTAAAAAGGAAGACATGTAACTTTATGGGTGTAAGTGCTGGTCTGCCATACTTTAAAGATTCATTAAGTAGCCTATCGAGTCCTGCTGCTTTCTTATACTTCATTTTTTTCAATATGTACAGCTAATGGCGGATCTTTCGTAATAAATTGGTCAATCTGCTATTACCTGATTATGGATTACTGACCAGTGTACTATAAACATCAAGCAGAATTCCGTAACAAGCATTCATTTTATTCAATGTCAAAATGGATATCCTATCATCCCATACTAAAATAATAAAATATTCAAATTGGGGTCACAATAGTTTTCCTGCTTCCTTCAGTCATATTCGAGTGTGTTTGATTTTCGTCTGCGGACGATGGTCTCTGTGGCTATGTAACCGGCGATGCCACAGACGAGCACAGAGCTCAAGATGTACAGCTTGATATTTGTACACAGATAGAAACTGTAGCCATAGGACACGGCTAGACCTATAGATCTCCACAGCTTGTGATTGGAGAACACCGCCTCTGTCTCTCCGTGGACGAGTAGATCATAAAATGCTGAAATGTAGAAGCAGCTGAGTGACTCTTATAGTATATATTGACATCTATAGCGCCGGGTATCTCTCAACAATATTGCGACTTTATGACATTATAACATTACAGTGATAATCAGCCGTGTTTAGCCTTCCAGTCGTGTTCACGTTTTGATGTTCAAGCAACGTCAATTGACGTTGATGCAACGTCGCAACGTCGTGAACCTCGATGCCTTTATATTTGTCCTCCAAACAAAAAATACCAAGAATAAATCAGCCTTAAATTGGCTAAATTGACATATGTTTTAGTTCGCATTGTATATACACATCGAAGTATTTTTACTCACCTAAAGTTGCAGACACGATTCCAAAAAATTAAGTGGGTAGAAACATAAGTTATATAATGTTGCGTTGTAACTGTTAATAACCAGCTAATTATTTTTGGTACAACAATACAATCTTTAAGAGGATAACCACACGCGTCGAAGGGAAAAGTTTTAACATTTTTTGTTTTCGTTTCCAGGCACAAGTTTTTTAACATGTCTGCTCATTATTGTTACCGTTAAGCTGTGTTTCTCGTACTGAGCCTACAATCCCTATGGCACCTGATAATAGGATCAGGATCCAGAGGTCATGTCCAGCTGGAGCCCACAGTCCCTGTGTCAGCTGCACACAGATGTCAAGCAAGAAAACTAAAACAAAAAACAGAACAAATTATGTCAAATTGTGCCTCGCTACCGCAACTCATAGCTCATATATCACACTCATAATAACATTCCAATTTTAGGACCAAGTCTAGTATTCTACCCCTGACCAATGAAAAAGTTGCTCAGCCTGTCACATGATGAGTTTGGCCAATCATTCAGTTGTTATTTAAATTAGAGGGTAGAATACCCTACTTGGGCCATTGTTGCAAATATGTTTCATTAGGTGATGATTTCACCGTTATTGGGGATGAAATGTGTGTTTAGGCATTCAGATGTTGCAAAATGTTTTGTCTCAAAATGAACAAATACGAGTCATTTTCATCCACTTAAAGTTATGAAGTGCCGAAGTGTCTTAACGAAAACAATACTGTTAAGCGCTTTAACCTTTTCAACCCCCACGGTGCAGCAAAGCATCATTTTGCATCTGAAGAATGATCTAAACTCCCAAAACATAGTGGTTTTAGAACGAAATTTTCAATCCAACTGTTTAATGATAACAATATTTTTTCTTTTCATTAGCCACCCATTTCAAGTCATCTTCATCCACTACAAGTCGAGAATTGCGATAGCAATTCGCGGCTTGTAGTGGATGAAGATGACAAAGGTAAATTCAGGATTGAAAGGGTTAACCCTTTATTTTTATCCCTTTGATCAAAATTAGCCCTCTCCCCGCTAGTGACGCAGTACATGTTCGCACAAATATTTCACTTAAAATTTTTCACTAAATGTATATAAAAATTGTAAATTGCAAAATGCAACTGTACTTTCAACAAATCTTTTTATATCACAGCTCTGGCTGTACCTGAGCAGATATCGAAATAACTGGGGCCGTATTCTCGTACAAGTTACGATATATAGTAGGCTTCTGATTGGTCGAGATGGCCATCTCGACCAATCAGACGCCTACGATATAATCGTAGCTTGTACGAGGATAGTGACGGCCCTTGCTGTTGTGTAATATCGAGCGCACACCATAATAGCGACGGCGTGGGCACACGGTAATTGTAATTTTGGTGGCATCCCAGCAGACACGAGGCGTTGAACCAATGTTGCTTTAATGTTGGGCCAACGTCAAAGACGGTGGGACAATATTAAAAATATGAAAAAAACAGTGGTTCAACCTCACGTGTCTGCTGGAATTAGACACGAGGCGTTTTGAATTAATGTTGTTTTAATGTTGGGCCAACGTCAAGGACGGTGGGCCAACATTAAAACAACATTGGTTCAACCTCTCATGTCTGCTGGGATTAGTGATATTGACAATATTGTTTTATTACTCACTTCCTTATATGGAATGGAGTACAACAAGAACACAACGTCGGTACGAAAATAACATAATACTTCGATCAAAATATAAATATATAGTTACAATGCCTGGTCAAATGTGAGGGTGGGATCAATGCCATTACATTTTATCGATTATGTGAATGTGAGCGAGCAGTAATTAAATGTGAGCATGCACAGTATAGCAATTATTATTTTTTAATGATATAGTTACCGATAAAAAATATGTATGTGAAGATATGTGGGTATGTGTGAATGCTTGATGAAGAGAGTAAGAAAGTAAAGGCATTATAGTTTCATCTCAAAGTAAAGGTGATCCAGGTATTCTGTGAAACGCAGTCACATCCCAGAAAACCATTTTGAATGGCGGTGAACACAAAGTTATATAAGTCCACTCCCACATACTTTATTATATTAGCTAGCTCTGTGAAAACATTGGAGGTCAAGAATATGAGTTTCACAGAATTATATGTATTTGGTGAAACTCACGACAGCGTTTATTAGACTTCCTTAACCCATTAACCGCCAAATTATTCAATCCGAATTTTCACCCACTTGAGTGAGTGAAAATTATTCAGATTTGACAAAAAGAAGGTCAACTGTCTTCAAATATTGCTGATTGATGTCACATTTTATCTTTAACATGTTTAATGTGGTACTTAACTTAAATGAAAAAACAGGGGTTAAAATGTATTTTATATTCTCTCAGGACGCAGTGTAATACCAAAGAAAATAACCGCTAATAAAGCAGATACGTCATCTTATATTGACTATTTTTTAGATATTAAACTGTCTTTATTGTAATAACGAAATGTTTTGATGCACCACAACGTACACAAATATCTGGGCACTGAACGCGGGGGGGGGGGGGGTATAGTGACATCATCCAGCCTTTCACGTTCCTCGCACCCATCAAAGACAAAACGCTGAATCATTGTGCAATTTTGTGGCAGCGACACAGACGGTGGGCCAGCATTACCCCAACATTGGGTCAGCATCTGGTCTTGGCTGAATGTCACCTGCTGTTTGTTAGCAATGAATATGCAAGCTTTGTTTATATGGGGTCTTAATCACTGAAGCACCAAAGGAAAGATGACAACTAAACATTAATAATAACTACGCAACAAATTACCGGACAAACAATTAAAACTAAACTCGGTCAACGTCTATTTGGCTTTTTTTAGGTAAATTATGTATTGCTTTTAATAGCATCAGTGTCATTATTACTCATCGTAAGATGGTAAAGTCATACTGGATAGACCAGCAAAGCATTAGTTCCAACCCCTAACACAGAGGGGCAGCACGGAGAGTTATTTCACTTTGTCAAGAGTCGATAGTGAGGTGGCTTAGGGACAAATTTCACCGATATATTTACATGCCAGACAAAAGTGTCAAATTTGGCATGATGTTGGATAAATATATAAATTTGAAAAAAAAATCCTTGCTCCAAAGAATTTGCCCATTATTTTATCATAAAAACGTCAAAAATCCAATATGGCCGCCATTCACTCAAACATTGCTTATTATGTGATAACTAAAACTGGTAGTAGTATTTTTTATCATGTTTAAAGCGGCTGACCTAATCTACTATGATTACTAAAACTAGATTGTATATTTATTCGCAGAAAAGGGACACTTACACGTAAATATGTGGTTTATTCAAGCAGTAAATCATTGAAAATGCATTGAAAATTAAAACGGGAATTGCCCTGGTTTGCCTGTAACGTTTCTGAGTGGATTCATATCATGCTTTTTCATTACAGGTGTATCTGCCTTTCCCATAAGGAGAGGTAGTAGAGCCACATTACCCTTGCCTGTAACGTTTCTGAGTGGATTCATATCATGCTTTTTCATTACAGGTGTATCGGCCTTTTCCATAAAGAGAGGTAGTAGAGCCACAATACCCTTGCACATAAAGTGTCACCGTCAGATGACTAGTGGGCGATGCGTATCTTTTCGGATGAGAGCAGATTCAATATGTCAATCACGATGAGTTAGGTTTACCCACTGTGGAAAGTTCTTCCCAGAGTGCCTGTCTCAACCCCAGAAAAAACCCCACCCGATCCGTCATGGTGTGGGGATGCAACGGTTGGGGTGGCACTTTATGTGCAAGGGTAGTGTATACTGGAAAGCAGATTGATCTGTTCAGATTACTATACATTGTGGAGTGAGATGTCGCCGAAAGAGATGTATTGTCCTGTTCCAAGACTTCTACGGATCTGCTGAACAGATATACATGTATTAGCAGCTTTCATGGACACGGCAGAGAGATATGATCCTGACAATGAAGGTCTTATGTTTGCTTGTATTTTCAAACTCAGATTGTGTTCCATAAATGCCAGGATTCTCATTTGTTGTTTGCTGGATTATACTGATACCGGTTCTATGGAACAAAACATGGGTTGCTGTTGATACGGGGTTGTGATCAACATTGTCTAATGTACCATCAGTGAAAAATGCCTTTCGTTGGAAGGAAAAACCAGCTTATCAGCGTGAAATTCGTAATCAGGAACTGATTCTTCTTTGAAAATGAAATGAAGTGAATCGGGCTTTAGCCCACCTTTGTGCACATATAGGCTAAACTGGGCCAGGAGAATCTCTTGAGGATGGTGAGATGATTGAGATGACACTGTCCTCCAGACACAGGATTCGAAATTCGAGCCCTGGCGGTCTGAGGCCGAGCACGCTACCTCTCGGTCATGGAGGCTCCCCACAATACTGACTTTCACACGTGGATGGGGAAGAAACATTTTTTGTTTCTTTCAAACCGCCGAGACCGGGAACCGAACCCCGAACTCTGGCGTGAAAGGCAGCGGTGCTAACCACTACCCTAGGGCCCCCGCCCGATTCTTCTTTGATGCGCTTTTTGCAATTCGGAGAAAGAAGTTGTGCAATCGTGGGACATGTTTGAGAGTGTTTTACTTCATTGTGCATGTTCGATCCATATAGAATCACAGAATTGAATATCTGATTACTACGAGAGACATATATTATTCTTGAATCAGAAGAAAAACAACTAGGAATTGTTACTTTCTTGTTCAACATCTCCTCTCTGCAGATAATGGCAAAATTTTAAAGCATCATAGTTTTTCTTCATTTGAGATTATGACAGTGGCACGGTGATAACACCTCGACAAATTATACACGCATCCCAGTCCATGATTTGTATGCTATGTGGTATTTCATACAAGTAACTATTATCAGGTGGAGGAAACTACCTTTATTTTCAGGGGTTGGAAAACTCACACGGGAAAAAGTACATACATAACATGAAATACAACCCCTCTTGAAAATGTATGCATGTTGTGACAACACAAATTTTAACAATAAAACAATATTTTTATCATTTATTAGATTCGGTTGTTTGAAGCCGTTTTATAGACTGCCACGAAATCGAAATGCTGAGATCGGAGCTCCGAGAGACATGATAATAAAGTTATCTTTCTGGTAAGAAAACATGAACATTATTAAGAAAGCTAAAGAAATAAAACCACACGGTTTTTACTTCATGGAAGATTATTGTGACAATGTGAAACTTGCTCGAGGTAAGCTGAAAGCAACATTGACAAACGCTCGGAACAATGATCTAAACGCTTATTTGTCATTCGATAAAATTGTGGTGGTAAATGACAATAACCGGCGAAATATATATGTCTATGACGACGTGATTGGCGATGTAAAATGTCAGATTAGAAACTTTGACGATAAACTCACGGACGCAAATGAAAATAAACGTGATGATGATGCACCAAATACTACAGCCGACTAGGACAGAGGCCGCCCATTATCAGTTTGTTCATGGAATATTGACGGACATAATAAATCTGATTTCATTAGAGATGTAACAGTTGTGATTGAGAGTAATGATATCACTGCACTTTATGAGACATGGGACGTGAACGGTGATGCTGTCAAAGCACTGTGTGGTGGCTATTCATGTGAAACGTTAAACGCTAAAAAGCTCAGCCAATACTTATCCAGCAGATTTGTGGCGATAATCAGACGAAAGGCTCAGTTAGTGATAAAAGCACCAAAATTTCTAGAAAGTTAGCTGAGATTATACTCTTTGAAATTAGCTATGGACCCAAGTTAAAAAAATCCAAGATGGCCGTCATTTTCAAGATGGCGACCAAATAAAAACTTATTTAAAATTGAATGTATAAAGTTTATGCTGCACTGGACACATACAAATACATGTAGACAAATGATCAAAATAGTGGAATCCAAGATGGCCGCTATTTTCAAGATGGCGACCAATTCAATAAATAATAATTTTATTTTAATGATTATTAAAACAATGTTATCTGCTGTAATAGACACACTTTCTTTGACTGTGATTCACCTTAGAATTATTCTATCAAAAATTCTGATAAAAAATAGATAAAAAATTGTGCAATCCAAAATGCCGCCATTTTTAGGATCGACTGGCAAAAAGGCAATAACTGCCTTTTGGTTTATTTTTATATATTCAATAAAAACGTTTGACAGATATGTCTGTGGACCAGCCACAAAAGTCACATTCAAACACAGACAAATAATTAATTTGATATATCAAGCCGTTTTTAGTGTTGCGCAGTGTATTTTCTACAACAGCACTTTTCGTCATCGCAAGCAAGCAACAGGAACATACCACAACACCATGAGAGAGCCACCTCTTCCAATATATGTGGGACTGCTGTTACATGGTGAAATCAGCAAACGTAGCTTGGTTGATGAATTCTTCGACCTTGGATTATCAGTATCATATGACAGAGTTTTGAGCATATCAGCTGATCTGGGAAATGATATATCAAAACTTTACAAATCAGAAGGTGTAGTCTGTCCTCGTCAACTCCGACATAGAGTTTTTACAGCAGCTGCATATGATAATATAGATCATAACCCATCATCAAACACAGCCCTTGGAGCTCTTCATGGAACAGCAATATCTTTATTCCAGCATCCATGCCACACAAATCCCGGCGTGGCAAGGATAATTGAATCACATGTCGTCTCGCTAAGAAAAGCGCCACTTCAAGAAGAGTACACAAATGTTCCACCACTGGTTCTACCCAAGAATAAACACAAAGTTCCACAGACCAATAGTGCTCTAATCAGTCAATCAGATCAAGCTGTATCAGCAATGCAGAAGAAACACAGATATTTAAGAGGAAATACAATTTTCCCTGCATTATGCCTATATGTAGGCACTCTGTTGATTATATCAGGCTATCCTTATGTGCTAAATATTTGTTTCAGATGGTTGGATCAAGTACATTAATTCTGCCTCGATAGTGATTCAGATGATAAGAATCTATCATGGTCTGCCTTCCATGCACATCACGAGAAAGGCACCAGTGAATCAAATCTTGCTTTTTCATCATTGCTTCCTTTGTTTGAAGAGCAAGCTGCATCACCAGCCATGTCCCGTCATTCAATGGATGTCATCTCAAAGGCAGTCCAGTACTTAAACCCTGGACAAACTCCGGTCATGGCATGTGATCAGCCATTGTTTGACATAACTAAACAAATACAGTGGATAACAGTTATGGAGAGGATTTATATGTTATAATGCTCGGCGGGCCTCATATAGAAATGACAGCCTGGAAAGCACTGGGAAAATGGTTGGACAGCAGTGGATGGACAGCAGCTCTTGTTCAAGCTTACATAGCAACTCCTGGAAAGGCTGATTCTTTTTTAAAGGTGTCGCATGTATCCAGAACAAGACATGCACATCAGGTCACAGCTGCAGCACTGTACACTCTGTTGCAAAAGGCTTACTCATCATAATGTTGAAAACATAATGATAATGCTGGTAATTTTGACGTGTGGAGACAACTGACAGAAGACGAAAATCCACAATGTAAATTCTAGATTCACTTATTAGTTCTTGTGTTCATCAGATCATTTAAGAGAAGGGGATTTTCACTTGTACATCCAGGCACTGCAGAAGATAGCTCCTCTGATGTTCACACTTGATTACTCTAAATATGCTCGCTGATTGCCTGTGCATAATTATACGCGACATGATGTTGCTCGAAAAGTGTCATCCTGATGTAGCTGCTGAGTTCAAGAAGGGCAATTTTGTAGTTAAAAAAACTCAGCATGCCTTCTGTGGAATATCACTCGATCATACGCACGAACAAAACAACAAGCTTGTTAAGGGTGATGGTGGAACAATAAGACTTACAGAAAATTCCTCTCAGCTAATCAGATGGTAGTGTCTGGCCCAGAAGTAGCTAGACTCGTAAACGAGTTTGAGTGTTTATTGGAAGTAACAAAAAGTGACCAGGGTAAGAAACCAGACTGCCGTCATCATGAACAAAGGAAAGGAGTGCAAAATGCATTCAAGAAACAAGTAGAATCACTGTCCACTACAATAACAGAAATGGGGAACCCTTTTCAGGAATCAACTAACGATCTACTTGTTCTTGATACTTGGGAGATAATGTTTAAAACATCAGAAAGTCTGGGAAAAAACCAATATCGCGAATTTGTTACAAAAAGACTATCTAGCAAGATCAAAGTCCCTATTTGAACCAATTAAGCAAAACCAGCTCCCACTTTTTAGCAGTCATCCCCTGAAGTCAAAGTCAAAAGAGTATACGCCATGTTGCTTCCCCAAAGCATAATGTGTCACTGTTCTCTCTACTGTATGTGTCTTGTCAAGTTACTGGCGGTAATCTAGATACTTTCTTCAGTCACAAAAACCAAGATTTCCCTCCAATCACTCTCGACCTATGGTGAAATACGTACAGGAACAAAATCAGATATATCACAATGCCTAGGGAGAGTGTCTCCTTCACAAAATGACAGACCAGATGTTGATATGTTACTGTTAGATGGAGCTGTCATTGTCAATATACTAAGACCTCGTGCAGTGAAAACATTTCATGAATATTCCCAGCAAGTATTCCTTCCTTTTTTAAAGTCGCGCGGGTAGTTGTTATGGTAAGTGAGTCTTCAATAAACTTTTTAGACAGAATATCATAGGCATGTTTTGTGTACATAGATAGAAGTAGTAGTAAATCATTGCTTTACGTCACTTTTCGGCACAAAAGGTCTTTTAAGTGACATTATAATACGATAAAAACATTGTAGTCAATTGATGAGATGAATGATGTACAGATGGTGATGCGAGGGTGGGGGTGATAGGGCATGGTGGGTTATTGAGAGCGTTTTTCTTCGCTCGCCCGATAAGGGGTTCTGGGCATGTCTAGGGGATATACCCCCAGACATGCCCAGACGGCCGGAGACTTGAGTTTCGCTGTACAATTTAATGATGAAACTCTGTGGCATTTCGATAGATAGAAATGATAAAAATAGTTATTTTTGAACTAAATCTTTTACTGTTGCTAGAAATTTTTGTGACTTTTTTACTTCTAAAGCTAACCGGTAAATATTGCGTCTCTTCAGTAACTATTTAGAAGGCATTTTCACTATTTTTCATTAACTGAACATAATTTGATGATATATTTTTAATTCAAATTAATTTATGACATCACAACTTTGATTTTATAGGCTCATAGGAATGATTTATTGGATTTGTATTTCGATATTGATACCACGAGACCAGAACTACTGTCGAAATTGACAAATTTGGCGGCCATATTGGAAAATGGCCGCCAATTCTGACAAAATGGAAATTGAGATTGGGTCCATAGCTAATATGTTTTGGTATATAATGAACTATCAATATGCAAATGTTGGTACTTTTATCACTAACTGAGCCTTTTTGTCACAAATCTGCTGGACTGGGAGGTGTTGCTGTGTATATCTCAAACACTATACTGCCAGGTGTATGTCGAATTTGTGATGACTTTTTGCTAGGTATTGTATTTACATTGGACGGAACTTACTTTATGTCAGAAAATTATATTTGTCTGTTTATTTATGTTCCACCAGATGGCTCGAATTGGTACAGTGATGAAACAAACGGTATTGAAATATTGAGAAATACACTAATCGACATAAAAATAATGTATTCAAATCATAAGTTATTGATTGCTGGTGACATGAATGTTAGGATTGGAAATGAATTAGATTATATAATTGATGAAAATGTAAAGTATTTACATTGGTATAATGTATCAAATTTTTCAACAGTCAGGAGATCAAAAGATGAAATTGTAAACAAATTTGAACGCACATTTTTAGAACTATGCAAATAAATTGGAATATATGTTTTAAATGGCAGGAAAGGTAAAGACATTCTTGGAGATTTTACTTATATATGCTCTCAGGGGCAAAGTGTGATAGATTATATTGCCGTAGAAGAAAGCACATTTGATAAAATAAAACAGTTTGAAATAATGCAAATTGATATCAGCAACCATTTTCCACTTGTTGTGACTTTAGAATTAATGATAATGCTAAAAAAGTCAACTGAAAAAGATAAAGAGGATGGTAAACTTATAAAACCTCTCAGGTTTGTTTGGCAACCAAATGAGGAGCCAGAGTGATCAGACTAGCGAGACTACGCTTAGTAAATTTGATAATATGCTTGGAGAAGATCGTGTCGACGAAGCAGTCGAAATATTCACAGAAACATTACTAAGAGCAGCTGATAAAATTAAAGTTGGTAAGCGTAATGGCAGAGGTAATGCTAAAAATAGCATGTCTATAAATACTTTAAATCAGCCTGTGTGGTGGGCCATAGAATGTGAGGATAAAAGCGAAATAAAAATAGATGTCTAAATAAGTATAGACATAGTAAAAACATTGACGATTTACAAGAATACAAATTAGCCAAAAACGATTTTAAGGGATGCTGTAGAGATAAAAAGTATGAGGAGAAGATAAAAAATAGGCATGTACTACAGGAATCGTTAAATAATCCAGCTAAATTTTGGAATATTATAAAACAGATAAATACATGTAAACTTACCAAAATTAGATCAGATAATGATGTGGCACCAAGTGCTTGGATGGAATATTTTAAAGGTTTATTAAATCTGAAGCCGAATGTTAATCCTCAGTTTTGTAAAAATGTACACGAGTATTTAGAAATTCATGATAACGAATGTGACGTATGTCAAAATAAAAAGTGTGATTTATTAGATGATTATGTTACAAACAGTGAGGTATGTAATTGTATTCTAGATATGTCAGGTGGTAAAGCTGCTGGTATCGACGGCGTCCTTGTAGAAATGTTAAAATCTTCTAAACATGTTTTAGTCCGATATATCTGTGCTTTATTTAATAATATTTTAAAAACAGGTGTATACCCGTCTAGACGGACTGAGTCAGTATTATGTCCTATTTATAAAAAAGGATGCCCGACAGATCCATCAAATTATAGAGGTATATCGTTATTATCTATTGTGGGGAAAATCTTTACTAAATTATTAAAAAATCGGTTTGTACGATGGGAAGATGACAACGGGTTACAGTACGAGGAGCAGGCAGGCTATAAAAAAGGGTATAGCACGATAGATAACATGTTTACGTTACAATCACTGGTACAAAAATATATATCAAAAGAAAAAGGCCGATATTATGTCCTATTTATTGATTTTTCAAAAGCTTTCAATATGATTCCTCATTCTCTTTTATGGTATAAATTAATTAAGAGTGGTATTCATGGTCGAACATTGAACGTATTAAGAGATATGTACAGTAAAATGAAAGCCTGTGTTAAGACAAAACAAGGGCTCACATAGTTCTTTAATTGTACCATTGGAACTCGACAGGGTTGCATGCTAAGTCCATTTCTTTTTTCTTTTTATATCGGTGAATTAGTACAAATGTTGAAAGATTCAGGATGTGAAGGTACATTTGTTAACGAAGACATTAAAATTTTATTGTACGCGGATAACATAGCTACTGGTGGCGACTCAGTCGGAATATTACAGAGAATTATAAATGAAATTGAACGGTTTTGTGATCTTTGGGGATTATTATTAAATATGACAAAATCTAAATTAGTTGTGTTCAGGAGAGGTGGTATAGTGGAAAACCAAATTGAAGTTGTCCCCATGTATAAATATTTAATTTTTACTCCAAAGTTAAACTGGTCAGTGGCCAGAAAAAACTTTAGCATCCCAAGCAAATAAAGCGCTAGGACTATTGTATATGTATAACAAACGATGTGGAGGTTTACCTGTAAATATAAACTGTGAATTATTTGATAAAATTGTTTTACCCATACTACTATATGGAACAGAGATATGGGGGTATGAATATTGTGAGAGTATTGAAACCGTTCAAATCACTTTTTACAGATGTATTTTAGGTGTAGGTTCGCGCACACCTAAGCAAGCAATAATGGGAGAAGTAGGAAAATACCCTGTAGCATTGTATTATTATTCTCGCTGTAATAAATATTGGTTTAAAATTTTATGTATGACTGATCACCGATACCCAAAGGTTTGTTATTCGATGTTGAAAGTTTTGGACGAGAGGGGTAGAATAACCTGGGCGTCTCATATTAGATGTCTGTTGGAAAGATATGGTTTTAGTTTTGTGTGGATTAGTCAAGGTGTTGGTGATGTAGATGTATTTATGGAAATTTTTAAAACAAAACTACAGGAACATTTTAAGAATACATGGCTTACCGACATTGGAAATACAAGTAAATTAGCAATTTATTCAACATTTAAAAGAGAATTTGAACCAGAAAGGTATTTGAATTTTAAAATTATTAGGTCACATAGACAGGCACTATCTAGGCTTAGATGTTCCAGTCATATGTTACAAATTGAGGTAGGACGACATAAAAACTTGTTAATGACAGATAGATTTTGCGTTTTCTGTAAAAAATTAGATATTATTGTTTTAGAAGATGAATATCATTTCTTAATGCTATGTCCTGCTTATACAGATTTGCGATCGAATTATTTATTTATACAGAATACATCTTACAGCAATTTCATAGAAATACTAACAGAAACACACGTAAATAAAACAAAAAAAATAGCTTCATTTGTATATCATGCAGAGAAACTCAGAAGTATTAACATGATTAACTTAGCAAATATGTAATGATGTATTGATTTGTCCTACACAAATGTGTGATGTAAATTATTTTGAATATGTAATGCATATTATGTATGTATATAACATGTGAGATTGTTTTGTACTATGGGCCCAAGGCCCTGAAAAAAACAAAATAAGATACTACTACTACTAGTCCATTGCAGAGTCCATCCACGTCCATCCACGTCGCAGAATAAAATTAATTTCAATGTTGTGAAATGAAAAAAAAAATTAAACAGTCGTCTCTCACATATTCAAAATCAGGTGAATGAACTTAAATATATATTATCTCGTTAGAAATATATATTTCAACCTTTCAGGTAAATCTGCATATTTGCATTATAAGCAGACTTTAACACTTATATTTAAACCAACTGTCAGGCAAAGTGGTATGCACCTAATAATATGCAAACAATCGTGGATGTACTCTGTCAACCAAAGTTGTTTAAATCAATTAAATTAATAAATGATTATAATATAAAGTTGTGAAACAGTGATGCACAAATCGTCAAGGGGGGGGGGGGGGTTGGATAAATTCGAACGCCAACGTGACAGTTTGTGCGTATTCTTTCACTCGTGTGGTTTTTTCACTAATAAATGATCTTTTCAATACTACGTCAGATGTGTGTTTTCGCGAAAAGAGAGCTGCGGGCTTAACCCCTCCTCTTTAATGAGTCTGAAAAGTATTTTTTTTTATAATTCGTGTTTAACTCAGCTATCATCAAGGTAGGTCTACTTTCCTCCACCTGATCATAGTCCAATAAGCATGCTGCGGTCAGACATTGCATAAGGCAGTCACTAGCCCCATATATAATTATATGCATTTAATTTAATGTAACGTTACTGTTTCTTAGTTGCATACAGCTAGTACATAATTACTGTCGATGCTGACACGTGATTAAAAAAATTGTAATGGACATAGCTAAAATGCAAATCATATGGACTTGCATTTAATGTACAAGCAGACGACAGACTGACTCACTAATGCAGACGAAAATAATTGTGGCCTCGCAAATCAAAATGGTAACATTGCATGATCAACACACAATTACCCGTAAATTAGCGTATTTCATTGATGTTAGGGACTAAATATATTACGTTAAAAAACTTACAAAAAGAGTTTTTACCTTGATAAAATGTGACAATACCATCAAATCCATTATTACGTCATAACATTTTTATAAAAATAAATATTTTTTTTGAGCAAGGATTTTTTTTGATCCATACATGTCTCTGAGTCTGTGTAAAAAAATGGCACTTTTGTCCGGCAGGTAAATTCATAAATATTCATCTAATGGATTGTTATATAATTTTCGCAAGAGAATGTAATATTACTGTTGATTGTAACATCACACAACAGAAAGTCTTTGTATTCGCATACAGTGGTCAAAACATAATTCTATTTATTTTCATTTTGACGGACCACTGCAAATAATTGCGTATATAGATTTATAATTAAGTTTGATAATAAAAAAACTTTCATATCTCCAATAACCTGGCGTTTTATTCCTTGCTTGTTGCCTTGTTTATATTAACTTCGCGAGAGTTGAATATTTGTGTTGGCAAGTGCAATAGTGTACATGATTACAGGATTATCACCGAAGGTTATAATCCCCTTTATGTCACTATGGAAACGTGTGCACATTCAAATTTATGTTATATCCTTAATTATGCAAGCAACGGGCAGGGTCAAAGCCAGTGGAGAAATTTTAGTGATGATTCCAATATAATAGAGTATACGGTGATGGTATTATCCAGGCAGTTATGATTTGAGTGGGGGGATCACGTGAGGATAGTTATATAGGCCATAGGCAGATGTAGATGCTTGGCACTTCTCAGCGCTGCTCTAGAAGAACTCATCTCTAGCTACTTTTCTAAAGTTTTTCCCGCCACCTCCCCAGCTCCACACTAAAGTACTATAAAATGCTTCGCTTTATTATGGTTGTGGGTATTTATCTTGCATTGTGAATGGTGATGTTTTGGGGTCATTTTCTTTGTCCGTGTTTTTGAAGTACATGTAATATGTTTAAAGTAACTTCCAAAAAAGGTGGATGAAGACACTGCTATTCTAGGGGACGGAGACCCCCACAATTTAATGTAGAATATGAATTATTATTACAGAAAAAGTTTATCATTTTGAATACTATTGAAATATATTTTGTAACTAAAGGTAAATTCATAAATATTTATCTAATGGATTGTTATATAATTTTTGCAAGAGAATGTAATATTACTGTTGATTGTAACATCACACAACAGAAATTCTTTTTATTCGCATACAGTGGTCAAAACATAATTCCATGTACATGTATTTTCATTTTGACGGGCCACTGCAAATAATTGATTATATATATTTATAATTAAGTTTGATTATAAAAGACTTTCATATCTCCAATAATCTGGCGTGTTATTCCTTGCTTGTTGCCTTGCTTATATTAACTTCACGAGAGTTGAATATTTGATTTGGTAAGTGCAATAGTGTACATAAAATATAATGTTGCTAAGCCACCTCACTACGACCATATTATTGTATATAGTCTTTGCTGTTACTTTGTCTGGTGTGATATATCTGACCACTGAACATAATAAAGTTTTCAGTCACTTGAAGTTGTGTCTCGCTACCGCGATACACAACTTCAAGTGACTGAATATTTATGATATCAATCAATAAGATTTACAACGCGCTTAAATCCCACGAGGACTGTACTCGGAGGCGCGCACATCCTCATCATAAAGTGTCATAATCCAGGCCAAAGCAAATTCGTCAACCAGACCTAAAGTAAGAAAGTAAGCCTGAATTATTTGAGCATTTTGCATGGGCACAGGCAGAACTTTCCAGAGGGTCGGGTTAGCTATAGATAAGCTTTCGGCCCAGTCTTTGTTTTTTATACGGAGAAAATGTCTAATTAAATTTGTGGAGCGTAGATGTTTTAAATATTTTGATCGTGTCAGGCTTTTTCGGGTCAGGCTGGTTGCCTTTTAGACTTCTGGAAGTCATGGTACAAATGTGACTGGTTTAGTATAGGAAGAGAACGACTAAAACATAAAACATGGGTTACCGGTCTGGTAAAGTGATTTTGCAATATTCTTGGAAGTTGTGAAAGAGGGAGTTACAATAATTTAATGTGCTACTGACCAGTGTACTGCACTCACTATGGGCCGATGGCCCCATTGCGAAATAAACTTATTTACAGTGCTACTGCAATTTATTTGACAAAAGCTGAAAACAGATTGCTGAAGACTAGGTTGCATTGGCTTGTTGGTTATGTCTGTTAGGGGTGTTATTATTATTTTGAGACAATTGTTAGGCTTTTGTATTGATGAACTGTTAGGTACTTGGGATCTGGACATTTGGAGCGGATAGTTTCAGTTTTTATTTATCCATAATCCCAGAATTACATGTCCATGTTTCGAAGTCTACTGTCACGTCATAAAAACCGAGTGACGGGTGGGATATAGCCGAATTTGCCACGTGGTCCGATGATTATTTTAATTATTTAGTGATTAGGCATACAGGTAAACTTCGACACATGCGCCTTATATCTTAATCAGTGGATGAAGGCAAAGTATGATTTTTGTAATAAGTGGATTTGTAGGCTATTTCGGCTGTTGATACTGACCAAAAACGAAAATTGTCCTTCTTTCCAGCTTTGTAGCTAGAGCTCCCATACATAAGCAGCACACTGCGCTGACGATGGTAACCATCAATGCCGTCCATCCAACCATTCCAACTCCTTGGGAGCAGGCAACATAAGACTGAAATGTAAGGTTTCAACATGGCAAGTGTGTAAATTATACTTTTGCTCTGAACTGTATTGTTTTCTACGGTAGAAAATTTAGTAGGGTGCTACGAGTCTGACAATATGCTGTTATAAAATGTAAAATTATATTCATTCAATTTGTCACTTTACAAAGTGGCAGATATACCGTTTTGTATCCTAGCAATTAAATTAAATTATAATCATCTCATTGTTATGTAGTAGTCTATTCATTAAACTGTGTTCATGCTTGAAAGACACAGACACACAAGTCACAAATAGCATCCATGTATAATCATGTTAAAATAACAAGAGTGGGAAGAAATATAAAACTGTATAAGTAAATATAAAAAGTTGACACTCACCTCCGTAAATTCGGCATTATTGAATGTGCCTGAGATGCCACCGTAGAAGACAAGGGGCACCATCAATAGCAGTTCTCTGTGCCTCAGACACCTTATCGTGGCAGACAAATCATGTGTCACGGATTTAAATGTAGTTTCTGCTGATTTTTCAAAGTTAGTGATAAATGAAGGCAAAGTGTCCAAGAAGAGGGTGGATATGACCAAACTGACGGTTCCTATTGCTGTGTACACAAAGATCAAAGTCCACAGCTGCGAAGTAAACAAAGTGTATTTATTTGTTACAAATTCCGGGCACACTTCGTTGTTGAGACGTTGATACAACGTACTGGTCAGCAAAAAAAATATTTGTATAACATTTGTACTTTGTTGGACCAACGTCGAAGACGTTGGGCCGACGTTGTACAAATGTTATACAAATGTTTTGTGTTTGCTGGGTGTGTCCTGAGTGCAGTAATCAATTCATTACCTTGATTTAGGTGTTGTAATATCAACATGAAGTCACGTACGATTAAATTTAAATTGTGAAATAAAATTTCACACTGGATCTGATTACAATAGTTCACTTTATTGATTGATGACCCCATTATAGTAAATGGCCAAGTAGTCCCTAGATATATAAGTAGTCAAGGTTGAATAATAGTGCTGTGAGTAATTAGGTGAAAAAAATGTTTATGTGACACAGATGTTTAGGTGATTCAATTGCCAGCAGACACAGCTGAACAGTGATAAATGGGAAACGCCTACTAAAATATTTTCAGGAATGATGTGATGCCGTAGCAAAAAGAGAAGTCTGCAATAACGTTGTTAATATATTTTTATAAAAAAGTTTGCAGCGGTTAAGCTTTAAAACATCGCGTATAAAATTAGCCATGCATTATTGCAAGACAAAATCCAGATGACCTTTTTTGAAGCAACGCTCATATTTCCATCAACTTTATCATCCCAAGAACAATGATTAATGCCACATAAGGATGCTGTGTCCACACTCTGATTGTTATAAATCACAGTCTCCTTCAGCACTAAAGATGAAATAACCGATCCGATGGCATTGCCTTCAATAAGAGATAAACACTGTTATCTAATATACATTTCAAGTAGATTTTAGCATGCCTTCCCAGCAAACACAAAACATTAGTAAAACATTGGTACAATTTTGGACCAACTTCAAAAACGTTGGGCCCACGTTGTACAAATGTTACTCAAATGTTTTGTGTTTGACGGGTTACTTCATGTATTGTAGGAGATGAATTGATTTGGTCAGGATAACAATTTGCATGAATTGTGACCTATTGTACAGATCACAATATTACTCCAGCTAACCGCCACCATAAAGTGCAGCAAGAAAGTTAAAAAAAAAAAACTAATGAGGTAGTTCTGCTATATTAAACGATTTACATTTTATTAAATTGACAGACAAAGAACGAGTCATTTAATCATGTTGCAGCTTGGTGGAACCAGCGTAATTTCAAACTTACCTACTTGATAGAAAAAAAATAACGTGCTGAACATTCGTGTTAAGGTTTCTTGTTGTGACAGTTCGTTTTTATTTGCGTAGTATTTCGTGAGACATGTGATGTAGGAACCTGTGGATGTCCACAGAATGGATGTTGCCACTCCTAGGATCACTGAGGCCGGCACCATGGTAAACCAGGTGACGTGCCCGTTACAAACTGTCCAGGTCAGAAATGCAAGAAACGACAGATTGATACATAACTTGTGGCCAATGTATGTAACGACTAGCTTGGGTAGCAGCAGACTGGCCAGCGCCATGCTCAGATACAGAATAGATGTACATGTCACTCCTAAGCCTTCCTCTTTGTGTATGCTGCTCTGAAGACGTGATAATCCACCGAAACCCACGAAATTAAGCATGAATGCCACACTGATGACCAGCAGGTTTTTTATTGTTCTACTATTTGTCATAAAAGTTTTGGATGGATGTCTTCCGAAAATATTTTCTTTTTCCTTGGCAGAAATACTCATCGTGGTACAACAATTGTAGTATTTTTTGTAAGATGACAAACAAAACAGTATTAATGGAAAACATACAAATTCATCTAGTATAATGTACAGTATCTCTCGTTAAAGCAAAGTTATAGTTAAATCTTTAATATCTTATCTTCATAGATTCATAGCATCTGGTCACCAAAATTTAAGACAGCATTTTGTTTTAAATAGGCCTGATCACTGGATTACGGTATCTACAGACACTTTTGACGTTGAATGATGTCGCACTGTTGAAGATTAAAATATCGTCTATAAATAGAGGAACGCCTTGCAAAGAGCTTCCATGGGGTTTATTAGGCTACTTAGATCGTGATACCAGTTTCCACTTTCCCATAGTCAGCAAATGCTTATATCGAAGGAGAAGACATCAAACCATTTATTGACCTTCTTTCTAACTTAACCCTTTAACCGCCGGTGCCGCATATATTCGGCTTTTCATTTTTTTATTAGCACATTAGGTACCACATTCAAAATATGTTAAAGATAAAATGTGACATCAACCAGCAAGATTTGAAAAGAGTTGACTTCCATTTTGTCAAATCTGAATAATTTTCACTCACTTGAAGTTGTGGATCGCGTCAGCGAGACACAACCTCAAGTGGGTGAAAATTCAGATTGAATAATTTGGCGGTTAAAGGGTTAATAAAAAGTGGTCATTTTCAGCCTCTCCGTCAAAGTTGTTGCAAAGGGGATAATACGGGCTGCTAAAATAGATCAACGTCCTGTTAATGTTATAGTATCGAAGTCCCAGTCAAATAACATAGGGCGCGTGTTTGCATCAATTACTGTGTATAATTGGATAAATAATACACGGTTACAGATAATAGCAGGATAAAGAGCTGCTCGAAGCATGATAGCACTCTGACTACGTTCATATTAGGTGATATTTGCGCGGCTGGTAACATACATATTTCTATTAATGATTCATAATTCGCATATCTGTTTAATTTGCGCACACAAATTTGTTCGACTAATAAAACAGATTAAAAAGGACAATAATCGAGATCATTCTGTGCGGCCGATAACAGATTATATATAAAACTGACTGACAATGAAAAATCTCTTCAAGAGCTTAGTAATAAAATAACATTATTTAAGTGACAGTTAGGGATATATTATATAAAGAGAGAGTACAATTGATCTAAAAAATTAACTTAGCATCCACGTGTTGTGTATTGTTATTTTTCAATTGACGTTAAATTGGAGCTGGTCAGAAATTCACTCAAAATAGGCAAACTAACGCTGTTTTGACCCTATTTATGTATTGTATTGACGATACAAAGTTAATATGATGTTGAATAAGCAAGATTTACAACTTGTATAATATTACGTGGTAATAAGCCTTAATTTAACATTGATTTCGTCTGAATGTATCAGGAAAAATATAAGGTAGCTTACCTGCTGATGGTAGAGAAAATAATACCTAGTGAGTAAAGTAGCTTTTTTAGCGCAACTCAATGGGTCTACAATAATGAACTGTTAGCTCTTACAGCGCGGGGATAGACTTTAGTCGTCAGAATCTGACGTCTGTAGACGTCAGATTCTGACGACTAAAGTCTATCCCCGCGCTGTAAAAGTAGAGATATTTCTAATGGTCGTAGACCCATAACATAGGTATTCAAATGAATTGGAAAGAGCTGAATAAAACATTTATGAGGATATCAAATTGAAATAAACCCTTTGATCTCTAAGGTTTTTATAGAGAAATTCAGCGCTTTAACGGTTAAAATCTGATAATGTTACTATTACAAACAACAGCCTGTGGTATTACTAACAACGCCACTTAGGCCTATATAATCTCCATTATATATACCTTATTGCCCTTTGAAATACGAAAATATAAAAACACGTTTTCATCGACATGTTTAGTTAGAGTAGTTAGTTAAAGTGATTTTTTTTTCATAATAACCTTTTAAATGCCGATAGACTGATAATTTAATATTTTCTAATAATAGTCTGGTTCCATTTCCACAAATATAATTTGTTAATTCGGACCTGCTGAATCCAAATCGGATGTATTTCAAGCTTGATTTGTACTTTTACACACTTTTAGGTAGTTTTATAACTAAAGCAACTTTTTCTTGTAAAATATATTAAAATACGAGGGTCTCCATATTTTTTTGCGCCATTTTTATGACCATTTTTTATATATGTTATGATGATCTGGCGCATGGCACACTACCTTCACCTAGGTTAGAATCAGATTGGATACATTTGGCTATATTGTTACCAATACTGACTAATAAATGAGAATTACCAAAAACGATCTGCTTCAACTAATAGCACTATTGTAATGACTTTTTTGTGCTTAACTCTTCAGCCGCCAAATTATTTAATTTGAATTTTCACCCACTTTCAAGTGAGTGAAAATCATTCAGATTTGACAAAATGGAGGTCAAACAATTTTAAATCTTACTGATAAATGTCACTTTTCATCTTTAACAGGTTTAAAAGCTGATATGTAATTTGCTGATATAAAAAGTTAAAAACGAATATAGACGGCACCGGGGGTTAAAAGGTTAATGAAATGTACAACCTCACAGCATAGGAGCACTGTGGTAGTAATTTTGAATCCACACGTGCAGCTCTTTATAGAGGTGTACGTTTCGTCTGCTGCATAATTTATAGGACGTTACATAGTCACTAGTACGTAACAGATAACATTCAACTTCCCTGATGAATATAATTATTTAGTATAAGAAGTCGTATATTGTAATATTTTTATAATGGTTGCATAGAAACAGAATATTATTCATAACAGTGCAGTGTCGGGTTGCTTGGTTAAATATATTGGATTTTTATGATATCAATCTTATATAATTTCGACATACAGTGACATTTTTAATACAGAAAATCGAACTATAAACATGTGTACAGAATAATAATCAATTATTGATTTTAAAACATAGACAATAATGCCCACTTTTAATTTTATCAACTTCATAATTATGTTTAGCATGATTATAGTGGTCTAGCTCTTCAATTACGGGTGTATTTGATTTCAACTTTCTAAGTGATATTGTCTACCTAGGCGAGTTCACACTAGAACCGGATTTAAGAGTAGTTGTTGAATTCAGATATTAGGGAATGTAAAAGCAACACATATTGATTCATATGTCCCTATATCTCACTGATCATTAAAGAAAATAATCAATTTTAAAAGTGAAAACATATTTGTTGGGTAATGAATCTTCAATTTTATTAACGAATGGCTTAGATATTCTAGTATTAATATAGTACTTCCGATATATTTAACGATATACTTAGGACATCTTATGCCAAAATTGTCTCTGAAAGTATTCCAAGCCCAAATAAAGCCCATACTGATATATGGTAGCGAGGTACTATTTATCGGTAAAGAAATAATGGACTTTGAGACGGTCCATTTATCATTCTTGAAAAATATGCTCGGAGTCAAACAACAAACCACATCAGTTACTATTTATGCGGATATAGGAAGGTATCCTCTCTAACAACAAATTCTAGCTATGAAATACTGGATTCGCTTGATCTCCTTGCCTAAAAGCTGTTATTTGAAAATCGTGTACAACTCACTGGCGTCTCTTTATTTTATTGGTGAAATAAATTGGTGCTCTGACATCAGGTTATTATTATTCCGAGCAAACTACCGCGACGTTTGGAAAAATCATAGGGTAGAAAATGACAATCGTCTCATCAACCAAGTTAAATTATGTTTGATTAATACATATAAAGTTTATTGGTCTAACAAAGCCCGAAACTCCATAAAATTACGAACGAACATAAAGTTCAAATTCGACCACTCGCTAGAAGAATATCTGTTTTACATCCCCGACACAAGGTGGATAAAGGAACTATCAAGATTAAGAATGAGCTCACATATGCTAGAAATTGAACGAGGAAGGCATGTCAAGCCGCAAAAAAATACCACTAGAACAGCGCATATGTCAAAGATGTACATCAAACTCTGTTGATGACGAAATTCACTTTTTAATCACTTGTTCTTACTTCCCTACACAGAGAACTAGTTTACTTGCCGAAAGCAAACTGCACAACACTGAATTTGATTCACTCTCAAACAACGACAAATTTATATACATTATGTCATCTACACATCGACCGTTAGTAATATGCTTAGTAAAATACACCTACACCTGTTTTCAAACCTTAAGCATGCCACATATCGGCTCATAATAAACGGTTGTTATTACGTTACATTGTTATCTGGAACAATTATAAGTCACCTGTTTCTATATCATCCATATTTCATGATCTGACTCAGCGTATTGCCACATATCAAGACGGCTGTTGCTCTCGGATCTCATTATTTCGCTTTTTAGGGCCGGTTAGGAACGTTTCTGTCGCCTTTGTTATCAGACGATGTGGGGTCTTATGGAGGATCTCAGAGTTGCTAAGTCAACTGATTTTCTCTATGTGGTCGGGAATGTTTTTCTTCGATTGTTACTCTGCGTATGTGGTACTAACTAGGTCGTGATTGAAATGGTATGAACTAAACAATATAGTGAATTAAAATAAGATGTATTGTTATTGTGCGAGGGCCAATATTGTAGGTAATGAATCACTGTTTAATTAAATAAACTTTAATGCTATTGTGTGAGTGCCTTGTCCTGTGTGAATGGCACACATAATTATTATCCGTAATTTGTATTGTTATTACATCACTAAGTCTGCAACACTCGATAATATCAAGGAATCTCCGGGTACATGGCGACTGTGCGTGCATGGTCACATGGCTCGAAGTGTCTTCTCTCGCGGACTTCTACATTTATTACATTTACCTGAGATAATGTATCAGTACTATATAATCGTTAACTTCCTTTTTTTTGCTGTCATATATTATTAAGTCCGACCTTGACGCGAACAGCATGGTTCAACGTCAGAGATTCTTCATAGCATAGCAAATGCTGTGGTTTTCTATGCTGGTGGTCAGTGTACGCTGAGACCAAACATTTCATGAAAAATGTGAGGGTAGCCCTCTTTTGATGATAAATTCACCTATAAAGACAGGGCTTTAAGTCCCCACGTTAAGGCATTATTCTAAGGAGGTGTACATCTGTAATTACAGAATGATATAAAAATAATTGATCAAACAATGACGCAGTGATTCATTGCGCAATCGATCGGATGCGCACCGTATTTTTGGGGCACAACTTTACGAATGGCAATGATTACAGACTCTGTATCGTACACAAAGTCTGTTATTGTGGACTATACAAGATTTGTGGATCATACATAGTAACTATTTTCTCTCTGGTTTTGGTGCGGGAAACAAAATGATAGACCCCCTACGTCTTCATATATTGTTCAAGCAGTAATCAAGTATCTGTTATTTTATCGCAATATCCAGTGTTTTACTATGGCAATGCCTTTTAACATGATTTTAACTTCAATTGTCGTGTAATTTTAGCAAATTAACCATATTGTATATACATGTACATATATTCTATCATTTTTATGACAAATAAGTCAGTAATGCCTTTTCTTTATGTCACTAAATATCTATCTATATCTATCTTTAACTTTCCTAAAATGACCTAAGCAGAAAAAACTTGAATTTGAAATGCATCGGAAGTTTTGTATCTTGTTTTTTGTTAAACCAGCCGTGTAGGCAATTAATACATCACGCTATCATTAAAGATTAAATGGTTTAACATGCTTAACATTGTCTATTGGTTGGGGAAATTTGCGCATCATTATAGACGTAGTAATAACGAAACTACATTAGATTAGTGAAAACCATTCGTTCGTCATGAGAACATGTGTAGAGACGGTTGCATACTTGTTACGAAATACATATTTTTCGCTAAGGTCGGCTGTAGTTTGTATATTAAATAGAAAATGAGCATAATAAAGTTACTATTTATGATTGATAAAGAAATATATGAAATACCGAGTATTTTATCAAACTAATGCTACTTATCTGTTTTTCCTCTTTTTATAATTAAACATCCAGCTTGGTATACAGCGGATTCAGCCTTTTCAAGTTGTATAAAAGCCGCTGTATATTAGCATCTACTAAAAAATGCCTTAGCAACATTTTAATACTTCTTTTTTATTATAGGACCAGAGTATAAAACAATCTTTATTGTCTTTGTTCCAAATATAGGACCAGAGTAAAAAATCTTTATCGTCTGACTTGACGTGTTTTTTTGTAGCGTAGTTACTATCCGCAACAATTATTGATTCTTTTTCACTTTTTAATAGCGCTGAGAGTTTAACGCTTTAACCGCCGGTGTCGCATATATTCGGGTTTTTCTTTTTTTCTTAGCACATCAAGTACCACCTTTTAAACATGTTAAAGATAAAATGTGACATCAATCAGCAAGATTTGAAAACAGTTGACCTCCATATTGTCAAATCTGAATAATTTTCACTCACTTGAAGTTGGTGAAAATTCAGATTGAATAATTTGGCGGTTAAAGGGTTAATGTAGGCTTATATTCATTTGAATACCTACTATATATTATGTTCCGGGTCTATACAGCCATTATTATATTTTTTAATTCTTTCAGTTTGAGACCGTCTCTTTGCGTCAGAATCTGACGTCTAAATATTATCCTATACTCTATAGTAAGAAGCAGTAAAATAAAATGTGGAGCCAAAGGATCTTAAAGGTAATCTATCACCCCTTATATAGTATGAATAAATTTGTGACAAATAAATCAAAGTTGCCACAAGATGGGGCACAAGTGTTTCCTTATATGGGGTGATTGGCTATCATGTGACCCTCTGAGAGGGTCACATGATAGCCAATCATCCCATATAAGGACATCATTATTCATACCATATAAGGGGTGATAGATCACCTTCAAGCAAATATGTGGGCGTATGATACCATAATCTTCTTACAGCCACGTGAAATAGCTCAAAAACTAAAAAAAACTACAGACCTACACCAACTAATTCCAAAACTTGAAAATACTTGAGAATAAGTGATGAAATCAACCGATATAATGCAAACGGAAGTCATTTTAAATTTGCTTAACATGACCGCTAGGGGTAGCGGTCTAAATGCTTCCATAATTTGTTCACACCTCTTGATCTATATAGGGTAGCACCAGTCCTGTGTAACAAAATCTATTTTAAAAATCCGGAAGTGCACTTTTACGATGTTATCAAGCACTACCCACAGCGTGTTCTACTACTTGTTCAAGAAAACAATTATCGGTCCGGTAGTATGTACTTTGAGTCTGGATCTCTTTAACCCTTTAACCGCCGGTGCCGCATATATTCGGGTTTTCACTTTTTATTAGCACGTTATGCACCACATTTTAAACATGTTAAAGATACAATGTGACACCAATCAGCAAGATTTGACAAGAGTTGACCTCCATTTTGTCAAATCTGAATAATTTTCACTCACTTGAAGTTGTGGATCGCGTCAGCGAGACACAACTTCAAGTGGGTGAAAATTCAAATTGAACAGCTTGGCGGTTGAAGGGTAAAAAAATAATTCGCCTGACTATATCAAGAATCAGGAGAAAATAAATATCCTTACCTACACCACTGATGGTGAAGAAAGGATACCGAAAGCATAAGCTAGCTTTTATAGCGCATCTTGATGGCCTCTGCACTTAAACTTAAATTATGGTACTATTACAAAACAGCAGCTGTCGTATTACTAGTATTCCACCATGAAAAAAACAAAAGGCGGTATATGCTTAAGCAGATTCTTGAAAAGTAAACATATTTTACATATTGGCTTTGCACAGCAGTAGCCTATTGTTTATGGTTATGATGATTCCAATATAATAATCTTCAGCTGAAATGAAATAAAATGAATCGGGCTTTAGGCCACCTTTGTGCACATATGGGCTAAAATGGGCCAGGAGAACCTCCTGAGGATTGTGAGATGATTGAGATGACACTGTCCTCCAGACACAGGATTCGAAATTCGAGCCCTAGCGGTCTGAGGCCGAGTACGCTACCTCTCGGTCACAGAGGCTCCCCACAATACTGACTTTCCCACGTGGATGAGGAAGAAATATTTTTGTTTCTTTCAAACCGCCGAGACCGGGAACCCAGAAATGTAGCGTGAAAGGCAGTGGTGCTAACCACTACCCTAGGGCCCCCCGCCCAATCTTCAGCTGAAGAACTCTCAGCAGAAGCAAACAAATCTAATCAATGTTGTTTTAACGTTGGTCCACCGTCTGTCGTCTGTGACGCTGGACCAACGTTAACACAACATTGATTTAACGTCTTGTGTCTGCTGGGACTGCAACAATTAAACAACAATAAAGTTGCAGTATACTATAAAACAGCCGCCTGCCGTTTTCATGTACTACTACATCGGATGGATATCATCAATTAATTGTTCATGATCACTGTCATAATCTCTAGCATATACATATAATCGCCCGGTAATAAACTTAAGGTCACACTGTTTTTTTCATGGCCCTCAACATTAGAATTTGTATCTAAACACAAAAACACACCAACGCGATTTCGTTGGTTTAAAACGGTTAAATTTTTGTCGCGCATCACGCAGGTTTTCGCGCCTCACATGTCGCGTTGAATAAATGAATGGGTTTGTGTCACATTTGTGCACATAATTATAGATTAAACTGGGCCAGAAGCCCCTGAGGATGGTGAGATGTATGAGATGACACTGCCCTTCAGTCAGAAGATGCGAAATATGAGCCCTGGTGACATGAGGCCGACACGGAGACTCCCCACAATAATAATTCTTTACGAGTGAGCGGAGAAAACATTTTGTTTCTTTGGAATTTGAAGGCCAGAGTGGGGTTCTAACCTGCGATCTCCGACTTTCCATGCAGGCAGATTTAACCACTGCAACTAGCCCCCGCCCCAGCCTAATAAAAGACTAGCAGCGGGTAACATGCATCCCTCTGAGAAATGTATTAGGTATTATAGGGAGACGTGGCGCATTATAGAGGTACTGACGACCATGCCAGTCATGCATGGGTACAGGATTCGAGCCCCGCTGTTCGAACCCAGAGTATTAGTGTAACCTTGTTTTGGTTGATACATTTTTAATCACATTCGATTATGCATGTATGGCATGCCTGTAGTGACATCTGGGCGGATGTGAAGCTCTAACCTTTCTGGGATATTTTAAGACGCAAAATTTAAAGCGGCCCCATCAAATCATATCTTTCCCAATATTTGAGATAGAGACCATATATTTTGGTATCGAGGAATACAACAAAATAAACGTATATATCCATGTAGATTACGATAGGCCTTACATATTTATTTAGAAAGATTTTTTTAGTGGGTAATCATCAATTTTATTGATCAAGGAATCTGATGACATCTATGTTCGATTACTTGATTTCAATATTTTGTGTGTGATCAAAGATAGCGGCCACAAGATGACAGAACAATTACATATTTCAACCCTATAGCCCCTTTAAATTGTATATTATTTTATTCAAATATATATACACTTGTGTGGTATCATTTCTTTCATTTCATTAATTAATACTGCTATGCTAAGCCATATTACTGCCTTTATAGTTACCAGAGCTGAGCAGGGGCATTCACTTGGTATAAATTTTGTGAATAAAATTACATTTAATTGCTAAAAAAAAAAATCTAATATTGATAACTTAAGCTAAAATAAAAGTTATTGAGCCAAAATCCAAATTACCTTCAAACTAAGGTAAATAACAAGTGATACATTATTATAATGTACATTCATAATACATACATAATTTTATATACAATGTATAAATATAGATAAAAATGACAGGGAGTCCCTATAGGTTCAAAATTAGCGCGACATTTTGTTGTTTCTACATGAGAATTACCATCGTAATATTTCTGCTACAGGCACACATTGAATTTTCAAGTACTGTGAAAAATAACAATAAATACGGATTTAATAAAAATAATAAGCATTGCTAAACAAAAAATTTGATTTACAATCAAATATAGGCTAAACATTTATTTTCTTTCATACTGGCAAAACTTAATAGAAATAGTGGACAAATATTAATATTTGGGTTTTTGGTGAAATAATAATAAACATATATTTGTAAAAAACCCACTTATCTCCGGCTAAACAAGCTCGCAAAGCAATATTTAAAATTTCAAATAATAGTCACAATTAGGACACGTTGCTTCCAAATTGTCTCTAGAAGTATTTCAATTGAAATATAGCCCATACTGATGTATGGTTGCGAAGCACTACACACACTGAACATAAGTTTGTTCACCCCCAAAGTGATTACACATTATGCTTAATACCCTAATTAAATCACAGCATATAAACTCAAACCCAGATAGTTTTTTTTACAGATTATGAACTCAAATATATTTATGATGCTATATGAAACATATTAGTGTCACATTTAATAATTAGTGTGGTATATGCACGTGATTTTATAATGGCCGCTGCTCTTCTGAGCAAAGATGTCCGCTCAGATCTTTGCAGGACAAATTCTGTCAGAACTTCTGAATAATGGTGCTTATATTTCTTTACATGTGGTTGGTATGATCTCTCATGCGTCCTTTCTCATGCAACTCCAGATGTTTTTGACAAGAGTCACATCTGGAAACTGCAGTTAATGACACCTCGTGTCTATCAGTGTTTTTTTAGCATTGTCTTGTTGGAACACAAGTGGGTGTTGTTGGTCCCTAAACATTTGCTCTACTGAGTCCAGCAAATTCCCATATATGAGGTCAATGTAAGAATACTGGTCGACATTTCCATCAACCACTATCAAATCGCGAATGCAAGAAAGCTGATGCATCCCCAAACCATAACAGAAACGTTTCTACGTAACCAAAATCGCATTGCGTCTGGATTCATCAATTATTCCTCCAACATCATTTACTTCCATCATCAGTGTGTAAAATAAACTTACACTTATCAGAGAGCACCACAAAGGACCAATTGTCATTGGTGGTCCAGTGCTGAATTATCTTAGCACACCTGATGTGATTCTGTTTTTTTCTTGCCACTAGGCTTAGTATGTCCCCTGCATCTATGTCGGCCTAGTTGTCATCTAACAATTGTTTATGACAAATGCGAAACAAAAACGTGCTCCAGTTGAAAGATAACTCTGAGGGAGTCTTCAAACGTCCAAATATTGACACCATCTTCAGACGTCTGCCTTCAGGAGCTGACGTCCCTTTCCGACGACCATGTCGGCGTCTTTTGTCACTCCTGTCTGTAAGTCTTTACCTTGTCTAAATATTTTGCACTCTTTTTATTATTGCAGATGAAATGCGCTGCAATTACATTATTTTAAATCCCATTACATTTGAACCATATAATTTGCATTTGATTACCATTACAAATGTCTCTACTGGAACCCATACTTACAATGCACAGATATATTTTTTCATGATGATGTGTAAAATATATGTGGATAACATGTGACACAGCCTAAAAACTTCAAAATCATGTTGGTATAGTATATGAGCTGGCCCCACAGTAGTGATTTAACAGTGGTTTGTGCATGAATTGTGTGGGGAGGTGAAGAAACTTATGCCCAGTGTGTATTTAGTGGTAAAGAAATATCTGACCTTGAGACGGTTCATTTATCATTCTTTGCAAATAAGCTTGGAATTAAACAACATACCACATTAGTTACTATTCATGGAGAGGTATCTCCTCTTTATAAAACAACGAATTATTGCGCCGAAGTAGTGTATTCGCTTGATTTCCATGCATAAAAACTGTTATTTGAGAATCGTGTACAATTCGCTGTCGTCTCTAGAAATTATCGGTGAATAACTTGAATTTATTGTTTGTAATTTTATGGTGTCTTGCAAAGTTCAATGTGTCATTGACAGATTGATATAATGAATAAAATGTAGACATGGCGAGTGTAGAAGACTATACATAACCATTGTCGCCGTTTCAGCGTAGCGGGGAGTAGGTCTACGTTGAAAATAGTCCAGTTTCAAGTTACACCATCTAGCTTGTGATTACCCCCCTGATTACCCCCGTGTAGGCCTACATGGAGGTTAATCCTAGACTATTATACACGGCTGTACAAATCAAACATGTTATGGCTGCATATTAAATTGTAGGCCTATTGATTTTATCAAGAAAATAATATCAGGTATAGATTATTTGAGCCAGAAGTTGCTTCGTGTATGACTATCAATGAATGTTCATTGTTTAGATTTTGAATTTGAAATTATCGCATACTGTGGAAGAAATTATATATGAGAAGTCATGTCATTGTCTTTTATTATTGAGGTGTTTTTCTCTCATTCATCTCTTTTACCGTTATCAGGTTGGAATTTTAACCCCAACAAATTAATCGGCGTTTACCCCTATTATTGCCGAATTCCTGGCACCATGCTTTAGTCCACAACTACCAAATACCCAGAAGAAGGTAAAAATACAGCACATTTTCTACAGCCGGATTTGTCTGAATAATCAGGGCGGGGAATAATGACATGATTTGCTGGGTAGCGCCCCAAGATCTCGGTCATTTCAGGTTCATTTCAACACCAAACAAACAATAAGCTGGGGACGAATACACCGCCGGCGAAAAATATGGATCCACCACACGCATTATGCACATTGCAATTGGAAATAGTCTGTGAACAATTTTGATTTACTCTATGAATTATTATGAATTTTGTCAACAAAAAGGTCAACAAAAAGTGGTAGTGAAAACAGGATATTTTTATCATGTTTTGGAAACTTCTCTGGGCATGGCATCGTGTTGGAAATGTAGAAATAATACGTGAAACTCTCAAACTATCCTCCTGGGTAACATTGACTAACAAAAATGGCCACAAAATGTTTATGACACTTTATTATCATCCACCTTAGAAATAATCACTATTTCTTCAAAATATTTGTTTCAAACCACTGTTGCACTGTCAAAAATGTCCTATTTATTCCTAAATTTGTATCTGAATGAGATCATTTACTGCAAATTTAATATTTGGTTGAATATCCTCTCGTTCTCATCAAGACATCAACATGACGAGTTATTTCGTCTAATAGTCGTGCCAGAGAATCATTTGGTATTTAATTTTAGATCTGATGAACCCTCACTTGTAGCTCTCCCAAAGTTGTTGGAGGGTTGTGACCGAGTTTTCGCATCACATATAAGTCCAGACAGGCTCTATACGATTCTTATCCGTCCTACTTGGATGCTACTGTATAACCTGGATCCCCTGTTCTTCAAGCCACTGTGTTGTAGCTGCTGCTCTGTGATGTGATGCATTGTTGGCCTGCTTCAACACACGAGGATGGTTCACATCTATATAGATGTTCTTTACATATTGTATGAGGGTTTCCTGAACATTATTGAAACGTTGAAATAAACATGTTGTAGCAAAGGCTTCCTAGCTACTCTTCGTTTTCATTGTGTTAAAATTATGTAAATGACAAAATAAAACAAAAACAAAGATGAAAATCTAACCTCAGCCTGGACGTGAAAAAAGATAACGATGCCATGATCCCTACACATAGATGTCTGTACTTCTCGTGCAGTAGTACGTGGACAAAAACGAGACTCACGTACCAGGATGTGGTCCTCACGAGCAATTCCCTTTTCTCTGTATCGTTCAACAGGACTTTTTCGGTATTCAAGCTAGGCGGGCATTTAGTGAGCATCTAAAATACGTTGCTGCAGCACTTAAATTTGGGATTGGTCTGTAGTAGTTCATGTGATCTGGGCTTAAATGAGCTTTTTAAAGAAGAGGTCTGACGTGAGTAACTTTAAATAACAGCTCCTTGTCCAATTCATTCATGACACGGCATCTGTGAACCTAACCCGGCATGTGATACATTTTAAAGGGGTGATGTACCCATTAAACCCCAAGAAACAAAATAATGGATATGTTCTAAGAACATAATGTGAGTTCATTGTCCCAATAAAGGTAATGTTGTTCATTCGCTGGTAATCGACTGGAGAGATATTAGCTATTACTAGATCAAGTTTGCATATCATTATATATTATGGATAGAAAAAATCAATACATTTTACAATTCCAGTACATACCATTTCACTCATCAAAATAAATCAAATACATTTGTGTTGCTATGATAATGACTCCAACAAACATGAACATATAAAAACACTAAATTACCTAACTATGATTGTACTTTAAACATTAACCTTATTACTAAAAAAATACAGATTTTATTCACAATATGCCACCTTCATTAATTTAATCAACACATCAGGTGTTTTAGGATATAAGACATCCGGACGTTTTATTAAACTTTCAGACGATCACAGTTGGTGAAAAGCAATTTTGTATGGATTTCCTGGGCACGGACATAGGAATATTACAGAAATTCGGGGCGATGATTATCCTTTCCGTCATCAGGAGGCGTAGCAGGAAAACTCATTAGTCAGCATAGCATTTTTGGAACAGTCTTCGCAGAGGCTTCCTTTATATACTGGTGTGTCACGTCGGTGAATAGGTAGGGACAGGTGGCCCTGGTGGAGTGGTTAAGGTTAGAACAACGCTCTGGCATCCAATGTTTCTTCCCTGCTCACTCGTGAAGATTTAATATTGTGGGGAGCCTCCATGATCGAGAGGTAGCGAGCTCGGCCTCATATATCGCCAGGGTTCGAATTTCGAATCCTGTGTCTGAAGGACAGTGTCATCTCTTTCATCTCACCATCCTCAGAATGTTATACTGGCCCAGTTTAGCCGTTTCAAATACCGAGGTGATTACACAGCAGTATATTTATTTTTATTTTTTCTCGACTGGAGCTTTTATTATTTTATTTTCGACTGTTAAACAACATACCACATTAGTTACTATTCATGGAGAGGTATCTCCTCTTTATAAAACAACGAATTATTGCGCTGAAGTAGTGTATTCCCTTGATTTCCATGCATAAAAACTGTTATTTGAGAATCGTGTACAATTCGCTGTCGTCTCTAGAATTTATCGGTGAATAACTTGAATTTATTGTTTGTAATTTTATGGTGTCTTGCAAAGTTTAATGTGTCATTAACAGATTTATATAATGAATAAAATGTAGACATGGCGAGTGTAGAAGACTATACATAACCATTGTCGCCGTTTCAGCGTAGCGGGGAGTAGGCCTACGTTGAAAATGGTCCAGTTTCAAGTTACACCATCTAGCTTATGATTACCCCCCTGTTCAGATAACCCCCGTGTAGGCCTACATGGAGGTTAATCCTAGACTATTATACACGGCTGTACAAATCAAACATGTTATGGCTGCATATTAAATTGTAGGCCTATTGATTTTATCAAGAAAATAATATCAGGTATAGATTATTTGTGCCAGAAGTTGCTTCGTGTATGACTATCAATTAATGTTCATTGTTTAGATTTTGAATTTGAAATTATCGCATACTGTGGAAGAAATTACATATGAGAAGTCATGTCATTGTCTTTTATTATTGAGGTGTTTTTCTCTCATTCATCTCTTTTACCGTTATCAGGTTGGAATTTTTACCCTAACAAATTAATCGGCGTTTACCCCTATTATCGCCGAATTCCTGGCACCAAGCTTTAGTCCACAACTACCAAATACCCAGAAGAAGGTAAAAATACAGCACATTTTCTACAGCCGGATTTGTCTGAATAATCAGGGCGGGGAATAATGACATGATTTGCTGGGTAGCGCCCCAAGATCTCGGTCATTTCAGGTTCTTTTCAACACCAAACAAGCAATAGCTGGTGACTAATACGCCGCCGGCGAAAAATATGGATCCACCACACGCATTATGCACATTGCAGTTGGAAATAGTCTGTGAACAATTTTGATTTACTCTATGAATTATTATGAATTTTGTCAACAAAAAGGTCAACAAAAAATGGTAGTGAAAAACAGGATATTTTAATCATTTTTTGGAAACTTCTCTGGGCATGGCATCGTGTTGGAAATGTAGAAATAATACGTGAAACTCTCAAACTATCCTCCTGGGTAACATTGACTAACAAAAATGGCCACAAAATGTTTATGACACTTTATTATCATCCACTTTAGAAATAATCACTATTTCCTCAAAATATTTGTTTCAAACCACTGTTGCATTGTCAAAAATGTCCTATTTATTCCTAAATTTGTATCTGAATGAGGTCATTTACTGAAAATTTAATATTTGGTTGAATATCCTCTCGCTCTCATCAAGACATCAACATGACATCAACATCAACATGAGTTATTTCGTCTAATAGTCGTGCCAGAGAATCATTTGGTATTTAATTTTAGATCTGATGAGCCCTCACTCGTAGCTCTCCCAAAGTTGTTGGAGGGTTGTGACCGAGTTTTCTCATCACATATAAGTCCAGACAGACTCTATATGATTCTTATCCGACCCACTTGGATGCTACTGTATAACCTGGATCCCCTGTTCTTCAAGCCACTGTGTTGTAGCTGCTGCTCTGTGAGGTGATGCATTGTTGGCCTGCTTCAACACACAAGGATGGTTCACATCTATATAGATGTTCTTTACATATTGTATGAGGGTTTCCTGAACATTATTAAAACGTTGAAATAACCATGTTGTAGCAAAGGCTTCCTAGCTACTCTTCGTTTTCATTGTGTTAAAATTATGTAAATAACAAAATAAAACAAAAACAAAGATGAAAATCTAACCTCAGCCTGGACGTGAAAAAAGATAACGATGTCATGATCCTTGTACATAGATGTCTGTACTTCTCGTGCAGTAGTACGTGGACAAAAACGAGACTCACGTACCAGGATGTGGTCCTCAAGAGCAATTCCCTTTTCTCTGTATCGTTCAACAGGACTTTTTCGGTATTCAAGCTGGGCGGGCATTTAGTGAGCATCTAAAATACGTTGCTGCAGCACTTAAATTTGAGATTGGTCTGTAGTTTTTCATGTGATCTGGGCTTAAATGAGCTTTTTAAAGAAGAGGTCTGACGTGAGTAGCTTTAAATAACAGCTCCTTGTCCAATTCATTCATGACACGGCATCTGTGAACCTAACCCGGCATGTGATACATTTTAAAGGGGTGATGTACCCATTAAACCCCAAGAAACAAAATAATGGATATGTTCTAAGAACATAATGTGAGTTCATTGTCCCAATAAAGGTAATGCTGTTCATTCGCTGGTAATCGACTGGAGAGATATTAGCTATTACTAGATCAAGTTTGCATATCATTATATATTATGGATAGAAAAAATCAATACATTTTACAATTCCAGTACATACCATTTCACTCATCAAAATAAATCAAATACATTTGTGTTGCTATGATAATGACTCCAACAAACATGAACATATAAAAACACTAAATTACCTAACTATGATTGTACTTTAAACATTAACCTTATTACTAAAAAAATACAGATTTTATTCACAATATGCCACCTTTATTAATTTAATCAACACATCAGGTGTTTTAGGATATAAGACATCCGGACGTTTTATTAAACTTTCAGACGATCACAGTTGGTGAAAAGCAATTTTGTATGGATTTCCTGGGCACGGACATAGGAATATTACAGAAATTCGGGGCGATGATTATCCTTTCCGTCATCAGGAGGCGTAGCAGGAAAACTCATTAGTCAGCATAGCATTTTTGGAACAGTCTTCGCAGAGGCTTCCTTTATATACTGGTGTGTCACGTCGGTGGATAGGTAGGGACAGGTGGCCCTGGTGGAGTGGTTAAGGTTAGAACAACGCTCTGGCATCCAATGTTTCTTCCCTGCTCACTCGTGAAGATTTAATATTGTGGGGAGCCTCCATGATCGAGAGGTAGCGAGCTCGGCCTCATATATCGCCAGGGTTCGAATTTCGAATCCTGTGTCTGAAGGACAGTGTCATCTCTTTCATCTCACCATCCTCAGAATGTTATACTGGCCCAGTTTAGCCGTTTCAAATACCGAGGTGATTACACAGCAGTATATTTATTTTTATTTTTTCTCGACTGGAGCTTTTATTATTTTATTTTCGACTGGAGCAAACGGCATTATATACCACCAAAAAATAAAGCGGCTGGTCGTTCTGCTTTATTGAACCATATTATTTGCATTGCAGCGGATCCAACCCCTGTGAACGTTGACCATGTTGCGCATGTGGGTGACCCCACAATGCTTAGTCAGCGAATCATGAATGAATTGTGCACATATAGGCAAAACTGGGCCAGGAGAACCTCCTGCGGATGGTGAGATGAATGATATGACACCATCCTCCAGACACAGGACTCGAAATTCGATCCCTGGCCGAGCCCGCTACCTCATGATCATGGAGGTTCCCCACAATATTAAATCTTTACGAAATTAGTGTGACACAAGAACATTTATTTACACATTTAGTACCAACACATACAACCAATGCTTTTGTATGTTTGATATGAAACGACATCTCCATGTGAATTTTTTTTTTGATATATGTCCAGAAGGATTCCATGTAGCTATTGGGCAACTTTTCCAAAAGTTGTAGGCTATTTCCACTGTGACAACTACTGGGCATTTTTACCTTGATAAGGTGCTTGTAGGTCACATAGCAAGACTTTTAATACCATCGATGATTAAAATGACATTATTGATGCGTCACATGTCAGTTAGAGACGACGTATGGCATGTAATATTGAATGAATTATGGGTAAGCAACATTTTTCCTATGACCCCTGGTATTCATTTTTTCCATTTATATGGAGTTTGAGGTTATATAATAAGGTCAGTAATGACTAGAATGACATTATGAATATCAGTAATAGATGATGTGTCACACGGTTAGCCGAAAGGGACATATCACATGTAACTGTTGGACCACCAGTACAAAAATCACTACATAATCCCTATACTGATCATTTGTGACCTTCGTGTGATGCTTGAAGGTCACAGAAGCTTATAATTGTAATTTGATGAACAAAAATGGGTTATGCGTCCCAAAATTATTCATAATTGACATATTACAGTTCATTATGGATTTTTAGATAGAAGTCTATTTTGTTCATAATGCCGCTGGCGGCCATCTTGGATATTTGTGATTTTCGGCCAAACGCAAAATGCATCTTTTAAAATAAAACGTGGTGACCTCCAGAAATTCATTTTCCACTTAAACATATGCTAATTGCATTAAAAAAGCAGGTCCACTGGGAGACCAGTGGATAAAATAAGTGAATACTTGCTTTTCACTGTGATCGATAGCTGCCATCTTGAATTTTGCGCTCTACAAAATTCCGCCCACCTTTTCTAGAGAGGCGTGAAAGGCTATTTTTGAAAAATATCTTACTTGCCAAAGGTTGGTCACGGAATCATGGTTTTGGACGCTACTATATGACTTTTAGTAGTTTGACCTTGCCATACTTCTAACAAACTTTCCTGAAATTTGCAGCTTGTTACGAAATTGTTCCAGCTATTCTGTGAAACGCAGTGACGTCACTCGGTGAAGACAAGGTTATAACACCCCTCCCCCATACTTCATTCTGGGAAACGCAATGACGTCACTCGGTAAAAATTAGGTTATATAAGAACCCTCCCCCATACTTCGTTGTATTAACCCTTTGACCGCCAGTGCCGCATATTTTCGGGTTTTCATTTTTTATTAGTACATTAAGTACAACATTTTAAATTTGTTAAAGATAAAATGTGACATCAACCAGCAAGCTTTGAAAAGAGTTGACCTCCATTTTGTCCATTCTGAATAATTTTCACTCTCTTGAAGTTGTGGTATTAGCTACGGCTACAGCTTGTGCCCTTTTCTCACTGAATAAGTTACGTCCACTCCTCATGACCTTTGACTTCTTTGTGCCTGAGATTTGGCGGTGCTGTACACAGTAATTGTTGAGAAAAGTGAACAAAACTCGATGAACATATGGTACAATGTGACTTGATTTTATGTCTATTGTTATCATTCGGGTAGTGTTGATCATCTACCATGATGACATCGCAAGGCTCTGACACAGTGACCTCCATTTCTAAATGTAATAGTTCTAATACGATCACAAGTTTACGCCTGTTAAAAATGGCCTAGTTTTCATAGGCACTTGAAATATTTGTCTCAATTTCTTGGCATCCGAATTTTTTGGTAGGCAGCGCGAGTGTCGTTTTTACACAGCTGACTTTGTAAACAAAATGGCGGTCAGTGCGACTGGGCCTCGCGCAGTAAATGAGTTAGGCGGCCCAGTCATACCGGGTCTTGATCATCGAGAAGTATTTTCAATTCTCCCAACACATATCTATAATCACTTATTTTCACTATGGTCTAAAATGTATGGATTAAAGCCCTGATAATTTTTTCACAGAATGTCAAGATATATTTTCTGCAAGCTTAATAGATCAACAACACAGGAAACTTTGAAAAAACTTTTATAATGAGTGACGATTTATGAAAACACTGCCCGAACGTATTAGAAGCACAGTACAGGGATTTTATTGTCGAGGTTGATTCATATTTTTAGAGGGCGGTGTATACACATTGCAGCTGATATAAGGTATAACTATGGGTGGCGAATATGCTCGGGACCGGTAGTTAAGAGGGTTAACCCTTTCAGCGCGGGGACTGACTTTAGTCGTCAGAATCTGACGTCTGTAAACTTTAGATTCTGATAACTAAAGTCGATCCCCGCACTTTTTTTGATTATCGTAGACCCATAACATAGGTGCTCAAATGAATCAGAAAGAGCTAACTAAGATATTTATGATGATTTTAAATTTAAAAAAGCCTCTGGTTTGCATGGTTTTACAAAAATATTTCAGTGCTGCAAGGGTTAACTCTCAAAGTGCTGATCACGTCTATAGCTGTTTCCAGTTACGTTTATTTTTCAGGCACGACAATTAGATGAGAAAAGAGCAGTAAGATTGTTAGATTGGCATATGTTTTTTTTAATTGCCTATATTTCAGTAATTTTCATACACTTGAAGTTGTGGGTCGGGGCACAGATACAACGTCATATGGATTTTAAAATGTCTATTCCATAGTTTAGCACTCTAAGTGTTAAAGGGTTGTAGCAGAAATACTGAATAATCGCCCTAACACTTGGATGGTGATACCACATTTTCTATAATCTAAATTTAGTGACATTGATTCTGGGTGTAGTATTACTTAGCCTGGTCACCATTTTGCCTATGTGCTGCACTCTGGTAAAAAATGCATTATTTTTAATAAAAGGATACGTAGGATATTGTTCATAGATTTTCTGATTTCATTCTTGTAATAAACTTGAAACTAAGCTAAGCAAAAATGAAGAAAGTACCAAGCTATGTTTTTTTTTATTTCCAAGATATGACTCAGATTGCAGCATGTGGAAATCGCGAAAAGATGTCCCGACTGGACCCCCCCCCCCCCCGTTCGTTTAATATCATACATGACATGTCGAGAATACTGTGTATTTTAAGTTGAAGAAAGAACTAATTACAATAGATTCGTAGATGTGAATGTAATCGGCGATGCGCGCTTCGTACTCTTGGATATACGAATTGCTAATTTCGCTCTTTTTTCTTTGACCTAAATCATGTAAATTAAATGTGATCTCCAAGCTGTACGGTTTCTTATACAACCTCACCAAATAATAGTGTTTCACCCAACAATGGTTCAATGTTTGACCAATTTCGGCGACGTTGGTCTAACATTGAACTAGCCTTGGACGTACGTTGAAGGGCAGATCAAATACACCAGCATTTATTTTCTGAGACGTTCCAGCAAACAATATACATTGAGCCAATGTTGGTTTAATGTTCTTCCATTTTCTACGACGCTGGCTCAAACATTAACACAATGCTGCCTCAATCTTTCGTGTTTGATGGAATCGTGAAGCACGAGATATTAGGACAATGGTGTTTCAATGGCGGCTCGTCGTCTACAACGTTGGATAAGCATTGAAACAGCATTGGTTCAATACCTCATGTTTTCTGGGACATTCTCTGGTGTACAAGAACCCGACGGTGTACATCCACCATCCTTGGGCGAACACTGTGTGTGTGTGTGCCAGGTCATCATTACCAACGAGGCCGAAAAACGCAGTGTTAATAAAATACTAAATGAAAATAAAATTAAATTAACTTTCATCTCACCGCCGCAGTTATGTTAGCAATTAAGGTAAGATTATGCTGTTGATTCGACGTGATGTATTCTATATTTGCAGTCGCCACGTAATTTTGGTGATGACCAGTCAATGGACTTTGCCTTTACCTCTTTACCACAGTATGTTAACAAGGTACCGCTGAAATGAACTAGACATAATCATGATATTACAAGTTAGAGAGCCACCACTCATTACCGGGGGGGGGGGGGAGTATTTTTCAATAAATATTTTCAGACTGAATTTTTGGGAAGTAAATAATTGTCTGGAGAACATGTTGTAAAGAAATATTGAATGGTCCTGAAATAGATTATGAGCCTCGCTTCGCTCTGCTTCATTAAATGATCCCTAAATTTGTGTAGTGTCGCTCCGCTCTGCATCAATAAATAATAATAATAATAATAATAATAATTCTTATATAGCGCTAAAATCCACATGATGTGCTCAGTGCGCTTCACAAGTCTTTAAAATTAAAATCATTGTATGAATTATTAAAAAATAATTGAAATAATTGTTCATGTAGGAGACTACCGATAACTAAGTAATATAAATGTCAGTCTCCAAAATATTAGTTATAAACGTTTTGAAAAAGATGTGTTTTAGGTAGTGAGCAGCACCTCAGTCACATCCTGGAAGTCTGTCTATTGCTGACTAGTTTTAAGGTGCTTTTTAAAAGTCTCCAGCGTTGTGGAATTCTTTAAAGGACAAGGCAATTTGTTCCACAATCGAGGTCCACAGATGGAAAAAGCTCTGGTGCCATAGGCACCACGAGCACGCGGCACCTCTAGATTATTACACGATTTTGATCTCAATACCCTAGAGGGATTGTAGTGACTTTAACATGTCTTTCAAATAATCTGGGGCATGACCGTGTAGGGAACGATAGACAGTAATGAGAATTTTATATTCGAATCTCTGAGAGATAAGAAGCCAATGAAGTTCTTTAAGTATGGGTGTTATATGTGTCCTTCTGCTGGTTAACGTCACAAGCCAGGCTGCATTTTGGACACGCTGGACTTTACCTGTTTACTGACTAGCTTCTGTGGCAGGCCGTAAAGCAAGGCGTGACTTTACAGTTGCGTGTACTAATCCCTCTGTAGATTCACGTGACAGGTACGCTCTGACCTTACTGATGTTCCTTGTATGATAAAAATCATTTGAGCATATTATTTTATTAATATGGGCTTCCAGGGTGAAATTGGAATAAAAAATTACACCCAAATTCCTAGCATGTGACGCTCTACTGACTGAAGCTTGGTCGATGTGAACTGACCGAACATTGAGCTTGTTCAAGTTCTTTGCAGAGCCGAAGATGAGATATTCGGATTTGTCACCATTTAATTTGAGGAAATTACTTCTCGTCCATGTCGCTATTTCTTCAATACATTTCTCTATACGTTCTAGAGTGGAGTTTAGAGAACATGTATCAGGCTCTAGAGTAATATAAAGCTGGGTGTCATCCGCGTAGAAATGACACTTTAAGCCATGTTTTCGTGCAATAGCAGCAAGAGGCACTGTGTACAGACTGACAAATTGTGGTCCAAGCACCAATCTTTGTGGTACTCCACACGTCAGCTTTATTCCTGGTGACGATGCATCACTTATGATGGTGTACTGCATCCTATTATTGAGGTAGGATCTGACCCATTCCAGAGCGTTCCATTTTATATAGAAGTCATGCTCTAGTCTAGAGAGTATAGTTGCATAGTCAACAGTATCAAAAGCAGCGGTATGGGATCTAGTGAGCAGGATTTGCCTGGTGACTTGCTTACTGGTCGAAGGTTACTGTCACCAGTGCTATAGGTTATTGCATCAGTCTTAGTATCAGAAAATCCATTTCGAATCTTCTCAATCTTGGAAATGAAGTTGTTGAAATTTTCTGCCAAGTCTTTAGTGGAAGAAGACTTTGGGAGTGGGAGATCCTTGTCGAGGTGCATGAGCTGTTTAGACACTTTAAATAGATGTTTTGAGTCTGACTTCTGCTGATCACCTAAGTTGTTATAATAAGTCTTTTAGCATCCTTGATAAGACGAACTACTAGTTGGTGCTGATCTCTATACATCAGTCTGTGTATTTCCAGTTGATCCTTGCGCCATCTCCTCTCCAGCCGACGTCATTTTCCCTTATACCGTATATATCACTTGCACTGCTATGACCTTTACATTTGTGAAGCCTCTTTTTGCTCGGCTCCTTAACCTGTTTACCTACAGATCAATACTAAGCCTAGTTTTGAATTTACCTTTGTAGATATACAAATGCTAAGAAAGAGAAATAAAAATTACCCCCCCCCCCCCCGGTGAACAAATAAAAAGAATAAAACTCCTAATCATATTGCATTCGATTTTAACAACACCGTGTTTGTTTGTCTTTACTACAGTACATTAACTTGGAACCGCTGAAATGGGGTAGACATAATGATGATAATACAAGTTAGAGAGCCACCATTCATTACCATGCTGGAGGGACTGGAGTATTTTTAATCCTACTACCAATGATAATGATCATTGCTACTACTATAATTTTTACATTTCTGTGTGCAGGCCGCAGAGTGTGAAACAAATAAAGTTCTGCAGATAGGAAGTGAATAGCCAAAGATTTCGACCGGGTATGGACACTCGTACGAAATATTTGGCTAGGAAATGAAATAATTAATGGTGTCCCCTCAGGATTCACCGCTATAGCCACCGCAGATAAGGTTCAAACTACAGTTTACTAAGTGAATCGCATACTGAGGACGACGAGGAGTACTGAACTCCCTGTGGCGCCCAAAGTTGCCCGTTTCCGCTGCTAGATGTCGGAAATCTCACATTTTTTACAGTGGGGTGTACCGAACTCCCTCGATCATGGCGGCAGTTAGTAATCACTAATATAATAATAATAATATATTACAATATAATATATCTACCTTTATGATATGATAATGAAATGACGTTGGGCCGACGTTGTATAAATGTTATACAAATATTTTGTGTTAGCTATGGCAGTGTCTGCATGGTGAGGTTTCAGAGGGATCTTTTGTCGCCTTCATTGTTTGTTTATATCGTCCGGGGCCCAAAATGATAAATAGTTCAAAAGTTTACTTTTAATACCTTCATAGATCACTGTACACTTCTAAATTGACTTTCCTCTTGTGTGGAATATATGGATCAAGCTCCTTTTATAGGACGGGTCCAGGTACCCGACATTATGATTTTGTCCGGGTATCTTTATGTATTTTGGCTGAGTGCGTTACAAATAAATATCTTGGTCCAATAAATCTTGCGATGCATACTTTATTATTTATTGTAATAATAATCACACACACTTGTTTACTATAACTTATTTATAAGTAATCTCGGCAACTAAATATATTAGTTTATTATGATAAATTAGGATGCCAGTGTTTTGTGTAAAATTATTTTCCGTATTATATTTACTGAATGTCTCAATACCGACATCTAAACACGGCTGTACCGACGTCATGATTGTGACCCACATTTCTCAATAAACACACGATATGATATTCGAAATGTGTGTCATGGTGACATATACACATTAAACAATCATCAAGCGATAATTAAGTCATTACTTATTTATGTGTTTTTACAAAGATAGAAACCCAGTATTGCACCAGTGTAATTCACCGTTTCCTAATTCCCCTATCGGTTGTTATTAATTATTATTATGATGCCATACCAGTCTTGTGCCACCCTCTTTAGTCTATAAGTGTTCCAAACTGTTCAAAGGCCTAGAATGTACAGTGTTGCCAAATTATTTGGCGCGCTTTAATTATTTTAATACTTTCAATCACAACTTAATTTTTTTAAATGTCTTTTATAAAAATATCCTTAATTTTCATAAAAATAATTCTTAAGTTTTTGATGTTAAAATACGTTTTTTTATCCCACACGGATCTTCTGTTGTGATCCCATACCGTCCTAGCATGCTTAACGATAAGCATCGAACGTGATTTAGAAAAAGGCTAAAACAGACTATGTAGGCCTACCTGTTTAAATTCCACTCTCTTTTTTTCTGACAGGAAAGCACCATACTCTGGTTCTTTTGGTTTCTGGTATTATCTTCCTCTATTGCGAAAGGTAAGACATAAATACATATATTTATCGACAACTCTATTATTCCTGACTTATGTGTTCTTCAAAAATCATATGTCTACCCCTTGCTGGCAAATTGTCGTCTTTGTTATTTGCATGAGTGGCACAAACAACACTCTAAATATACATTTGAAAATGAGTGCCGTTGACGTAAGAATTTTTGTAATGAGGTTCTCAGCTGTGTTCAACTATACTAATTATCACAGCTGCCAAACCAGCAAACTCAAAACATTTGTATAGCAGTTGTACAATGTTGGACCAATGTCAGAGATGCTGGGCCGGCGTTGTACAAATGTATTGTGTTGCTGGGAAACACCCGTTATATAAATTTGCTTATACTCATGGAATGTAGCAACATATTTTATACGTGTTATTCGTACCACATTACCGTTCTGAACATACATAATTAAATGAATGTGAGTAATATTTGTCAATTATACTTTTTTATCTGTGTCTAGACCCGTACAGTAACCATATAATATTTTCAGTAGTTTTTTAACTTTTTTGTATACATTATTTTATTTCTTGAAAAACTTCAGGAATAAAAACCAGCACTCAAGTTGGAATATAGTGATCTTTTTACAATGGCATACACATGATAAAAATCTTGTGACTGTATGATGTGTTAATGCTTATCACATAAATCACATTCTGATGCTAGAGAGACTAGCCCTGGCTTCAGTCATGGTTTTCACAGGTTCGCACCTTATCAGGTACATAAATTATAACTATGTAACTACTTGTTAATGCATCAGACATGTTAACACTTTTAACAATCACGAGTAAAACTATTTGGTAGAATAGTCCGTTAAAACTAAATTCAAACTGCTAAAAGTTGTGGATTACGACATTTTCAGGCGAATTATTTGACCCAGTACGGTATTTTACCCCTGGCCAATGAAGTGGCTCAGCCTGTTAGTAACTTACCTCCGTGATTTAGTTGTTATTTAAATTAGAGGGCTGACATACTCTACTTGGGGTGAGTTTTATTTTATTATGATAGGGCATGGAAACTAATTCGAACCAGATCCTACCAAAAGATCGCCCCACCTTCTCTAGTAGTCACAGACTGTCGTATGTATCACTCGGTAAAGTGGCACATACGAATATTTGGCTGCTAAAAATATATTAAAGGCGTGCTCAGTTGTCGTTAAAAGTTGAGATAAAACAATTAATATCCAGACTAATATATTTCGAATATTTAATATGTTTTACAATTTAAAGTAATGTTGAAGTACAATTTTGTGAAACATTTCGAGCTGATTGAATTTTGTATAGTACCTTATATTCTTGTATAAAAATAAAAGGGGATGGGGCCTTATGTTTTGGTTAACACTAACTGCCTGTCACGAGGAGCTCGTACGCTGGTTCCCGCTTTTGTATTCAGGTTCAAAAAAGCTCCTCCATTCACTCGTAAAATAATTTATGTGGGCAGCCTCCGTGACCGATACGTACCGTATGTGGCCTCAGAACGCCAAGCCTCAAATTTCGAATCCTGTGTGTGGAGAACAAAGTAATTTGATTATTCTCACCAGGAGGTTCTCCTGGCCGATTTTTGTTTGTATGTGCAACAATGAGTGAATTGCAATCAGAAAGTGTTCTTTTCATTCCTGTTTTCTCCGCTACGTGTGTGTATTAACCATAGTGCTATATTTACCTGTGAGTGATGCCTACAAAAATATGGTAGTTTTAAGATTAGAATTAACTGAAGTTAAGGTAAGGTACATGAAATATAGGGGGTATTAACTACATGCTATAGAAACTAACTGTCAAACTATGCAATTATTTTTATAAAATGTTCAGGTTAGTTGGCAAAGGACTAGAAAAAGAAGATAGAGATTGCAAAATTTCATGAAAATTGATTGAGAATATACTTGTGTTCGTGAAAAATAGACTTTTTGCAAGTTTAATTATCTCATAATCCACGTTAACGTAACATCCACCACGAATTACTTTATTGATATCATGGATTGTTTAATTGGTTTAACCTTTACACCGCTGGGTCTTTTGTTCCTATTTTTCCCCAGTTAAAGCTGGAATTTCTGGCGCAATTTGCATGAAAAAGATTTCTATCTATGAAAAATAGACACCTTCAAAATTGATTTGATAAACTGAGATATGTACAGAAAACATATGTAATTAATTTAAGTGGGGTTAATTTCAGTAGGTTTTACACTTTTTTCAAAACAACGATTTCTGGCCTAACCCTACCGGCAGTAAATACACTTATTTCTGGCCCAATTGATATTGACAGCCAATTATATCGGCGCAGGGCCAGTATACGTAGGCTACTGGGTTAACTCCGATTATACCGTCGCAGCGCCGGTACACATAGTCAAAATTGGTAGCCCTGAATACAAGGCTATTTCGCCCGAGCTGCATATGCAGCTCGGGCTAAATAGCCTTGTATTCAGGGCTAGACAACTAGCTGTGTTGTTATTGAAGGGGCGGTGTACGTGCGGCGTACACTGGGACAGGAGGTGATCCAGAGAGAGTACGCCCGGGCGGAAGGCGCCAGGAAATCCTGGGTGGACGGCTACCTGGAGCTGCCCAACGGCGTGCTCCATAACATGTCCTACTACATCCACCAGGACTACCCCAATGACGTGCCATTCCGCCTGCAGATCTGGAGAGCGCTGCCAGACGAGGACAAGCAATACACGCTGCAGTACGAGTACGTCACGGTGATCTCTGGTGATAAGGGCCGACACAATGTACGTATAATGTTATATTTTGTTATTTTAAAGTCATACGCTCATTACAATTATCCACCTATCGTATCATTTTATCAGATGCATGATTTCACTCATTTCATAAGTCATTGACATAATATAGCCTGGTGCATTTTAGTATATTAATTCATTCTTTTTATAATGTCTCTCCCAATTCTGTATGAAAGACCTGTATTGATGGGGTGGGACCTAAATATATGTTTTCAGCACTGTAGTGCTGCTACGACAAACATTAGCTGATTACTTTTTCAAAACAATATGTTTTAAATAGTGATGTGATTGGTGCAAGTGGGCCATAGTTTGGCAGCACTATGAAACTAATGCGCCAGTGTGCATGATGTGTGAGTTCAGGGCTCAGGTACCACTACAGTCGTACCATTTAGATTATCTCCACGTTCTCTCTTTTCCATTAAAAAGGTTTAGGGGATATTATTTTTTCTAATGAAAATGAGAGATGGCATGACAACATGATATATGTTTGATGTATAATGATGTTCAAACATGTTAAACTGCGTTTGCTCTACCTGCCAATAAATCATTTTTGAATTGAATGATCAAGTCCATATTACCCAGTAGGCCTACATTCTTGTAGTGACTTCGAAGCTTAACTTTTAAGATCTTTTCAGAAAGGCTTCACTTTTAAGATCTTTTCAAAACACGGCTCCTGACCACACATAGTATGACGTCGACTCGATAACTACAATTATTTATATTTTAAAAGTACATATTTTAAGAGACTATTTCTTTACAATCCACAGCTGAGAATTCCAGAGGAGCCTGAAGTAGAAGTTGGTGATATATTTGGCTGGACTTATGAGGATGACTACGATCCTATATCCTTCTCTTTTGACGAGGACTACCCCTTGAACTTCAGGTGAATCTCGACTGAACCCTTAAAGCGCTGAATTTGTTTATGCAAACCTTGGAGACCAAAGGGCTTTTCTTCGATTTTTACTCTTACAGTGCGGGGATCGACTTTAGTCGTCAGAATCAGACGTCTACAGACGTCAGATTCGGACGAATAAAGTCGGTCCCGGTCGCAACCAAAAAATTCAAAGAATCTCACGATAGGGTTGAATTATTTATCTTATTAGTAATCTAATAAGAAATTGCATCCACTTGGAAGTTGTATCGCTCCCCGACCCACTCCAGTGGCTGAAAATAACTTACTTGTTTAATTTAGGACCAAACATCTTCTAATCACACATTTCGTTCCCAATAAACAGTGCTCGGCTAATAAAATGAAATTAAAACTATTTAAATCGTTATTAGCGATGAAAGGGTTAAACCATTGGTTAATCATATAGCTAAACTTGAATCGTGTTGCTGTGTTTTTCTGTGCTGTAGGTCTGTGGACAGTGACGATGACTACCCGGTGCCCGGGGAGACTTATCAGTTTGAGGATCTGACCTATCCGGCCAGACATTCCATCTCCCTGGACGTGATGGCGGGTCGGTATTAGAGATCGTCACCTTGGTACTAAAGGGTGGTATCTGCCCCTTTACAAAGTGACAGAAACGACGCTTTTGAAACAAGGGGATGTGGAGTACCTTAACAGTATTGTGTGAATGAGTGTTTATTGAACCAGTGTGCTACGTTACTTTAGTCTACGCTTAATTGCCAATTCACTACTTGGTTATTTCTTGACATTTCTATTTCCTTTGTGTTGTCAACATCTGCAACAAAAAAAATTATACCTCGATTTTAATGAAAAAATACATAAATTCATGAGCATTAACCAAGCGTTATAATTATACATCAAACGAAAGCTTATAAAGTCATTATTTTGATAGATTATGCCATTTGGCTTTTCATAAATTTAATTAAAAATAGGTCAATTGGTGGACGTAAGTATGGGCGATGTGAATATCTAAAACTGCCAACACAGAATATTGGATGAAAAATTGGTTGGCCTCGCGCAAAAATTATTAAGTTAAACTGTCAAGCAACGTCTGCTCGGATAATAAATTGGGTTTTTAAGGAACCACTCAGGAAACTTTTGAGTGACAAATACCGATTTCTAGGAAATTTGGTGCGATTTTCAGACAATTTAATTTTTAAAAGGTGATCGGTACTCTCCAGATCCCCTTCTGGATCCGTCATTGTGCGTCTGTGTTCTGCTGGTTCTGTGAGGGAGCCAGCAATGAAGAAAATTCAAGACGTACACATTGACTGTTAGATTTACGTTTATCCTTTAAGCCCTCATGATGCAATAAAGCATCATTTTACATCTCTGTAAACAGACCTAATTTCCCTACAACTGAGAGTTTTATGATGAAAATTACATTGAAACTGATTTACCAATACATGGCAATTTTCATTAATTTTCCACCCACTTCAGATCATCTTCATCCACTACAAGTCGAGAATTGCGACAGCAATTCACGGCTTGTAGTGGATGAGATGACAATGGTAACTTAAGGCTTGAAAGGGTTAAACCAATATTTTTTGTAATGATTATTTTCAGAGCCGCAGCCCAGCACAGCAGGGCCCACTGGTCCGGAGGGTCCGGAAGGAAAGACGGGAGCAACAGGCTGGTCCGGAGAGGAGGGTGAAACAGGAGCCACAGGTCCAACTGGACCCGAGGGACCGACAGGACCTGCCGGACAGGGGGGTGGCGCGGAGGGGGAGGGGAAAACTGGGGCCACAGGCCCCGTGGGTCCGTCTGGACCAGAAGGTATGTGTTACATGAGTGAATATGCCTGATGTCCTTACGTGATAGAGCTGACTCGTCACATTGGTATTGAAGAGTCAAATCTACCACTTTACAAAGTGACGAGTATATAATTGTTGTGTCGAGATAAAATTTCACTTGGACGTTGTCTCGCTACCGCAACCCACAACTTCAAGTGGGTAAAAATAATTAAATTTGTACGATAAATTATCAAATTCAAAGCCAATTTCTCCTTCAAATTTCCTTGTTCGAAAGATAAATAAAAAGGCTGAAAACAGCGACAGACACCAATGTTGGTTTAATGCTGGACCGCCGTCTACAACATCTAATCAACATTAAACCAACATTGGATGCTTGAAGATTTATAATGTAGGCCTACTATGCGCAACATGCGATTACTCAGCAGACACAAGACGTTGACTCAATGTTGTTTTAACGTTGATCCACCGTCTACGACGCTGGACCAGCGTTAAACCAACATTGATTCAACGTCTTGTGTCTGCTTGGTACTGACATAATGATATCGTCTCTCCATCTCAAACCATCATGTGCTGTATTCAGGAGAAGATGGGTCACCGGGGAGAGCCGGGCAGACCGGTCCCACGGGACCCACAGGACCACCAGGATCTGGATCAGGCAACACAGACATCCAGGCTGGTGCACCCGGACTCACCGGGGCTACCGGACAACAAGGCGTCACAGGACCGACCGGCCCCCGAGGAGATCCCGGTGTGGGGGGTTCCACTGGACCGTCCGGGCGGAGTGGCAGACCGGGATCAGGGGGTCCAACTGGACCCACAGGTCCAAGAGGTCTCCCCGGAAGTGGTGGAAGTGGTAACTTAGGCGGTACTTCTGGACGAACGGGTAGGTGGGAAAAAGGAATTTTACATCATTAAAGGGACATGCCCAGGTCTAAAATCATCAAAAAATCGGTGATTTTATTTTGGCTTCTTAATATGACCATATGATGCAAACATGTCCATAGAATAGAACTGCAAAAGTTTTTTAATTTTTGTGCTGCGCACTTACCAGTTAGGCTAGATATACAAACGAAATTCCCGTATTTCTTATTTTTGACATGGTTGTCAATAATTAGAAATCAGGAATTTCGTCTCTATATCTAGCTTAACTGGTGAATGCGCAGCACAAAAATAAACAACTTTTGCAGTTCTAGTCTATGGACATGTTTGCATCATAATTTTATGGTCATATTATTAAGCTAAAATTAAATCACAGATTTTTTTATGATTTTAGACCTGGGCAATGTCCCTTTAAAGTATAATGATGGTATGTGATTGCATCATTAAAAACGATGTCGGTATATGCTATGGTGCTATGATTTCTTAGCTCTTGAATATATCTTTTTGACACAAACAAAAGCGGGTGTAGAATAAATAGAAACACTCTTTTGTTAAAATTAATATTAATTATATAAAGATTTTTTTCTTATGTACAATGTATGCAAGCAGCCGCCTTAAAATGTATTTAATTAAAAACAGATTCAAGTAATGTATCTTAATATCTGTTCAACGTTTCAAACTTGTTAATTCTGGTAAAACATAGTTTCACATGCTACAACTCATTTCTAAAATTATCGTCTACTCGTGAGGACACATCAAATAATATTATGTTGAAACATATTTAATTGTTCATACGAAATAATGTTTGGCGGCCTTATTTCTCCCGGCTATCTGCACTGATTTTGTCATCATTTTACGTTCCACAGGTGCTACTGGTTTCACCGGCGAGGACGGAGCAACAGGGCCCACAGGACCAGAAGGGCCATCTGGTGAGGGTGGTGAGCCAGGACAGACTGGCCCAACCGGTCCCACTGGACCCGCATCTCCCCCAGGTGTAGACGGGGAGACGGGCGCCACGGGTTTCTCTGGCGAGACGGGCGCGAGCGGAGCCACGGGGCCCACTGGTCCAACAGGAAATCATGGTAATACAGGTCGCAGAGGACCAACAGGACTTCGTGGGTTGACAGGGCCACCTGGTGACGGCAGAGAAGTTAAAGGAAACACGGGGCCCATAGGTGAGAGGATCGCGTGGACTAATAATATTTAGTAAACCATGGATACGGAATATAACCCTTTAACCGCCGGTGCCGTCCATATTCGTTTTTTACATTTTTTGATAGCACATTACATATCAGCTTTTGAACCTGTTAAAGATAAAAAGTGCCAATAATCAGCAAGACTTGAAATTTGTTGACCTCCATTTTGTCAAATCTGAGTAATGTTCACTCACTTAAAGTGGGTGAAAATTCCAATTGCATAATTTGGCGGTTAAAGGGCTAAGGTCGTAATTCCCATCTCAAGGTGAATAACATGTCCTGTCTTTAGAAAATAACCCGACATAAGATAGATCTTAAATGAAACATTGTGCGGGAGTATGTCTTTTTTTTATTAAATGAATTTAATAGAGGATATGTTGCGTGGTGCAGTAATGTGAGGATGGAGTTAGCACAGTGGCTGCGATCTCGCCAACAAGCTTTTTCTTTTAATATTCTACCTTGTTATTTACAATTCTTGTGTGGAATTTATCTGCGATATATATTTTTTTTCACTGACAGCCATTTTCATCAGCCGCGATGCATTCCCGCTAAGCAAGACGTTAATCCTGTTGACCCATTGCAATATATGCGTATCAATGTAATATGTTGTTTACCATGTAACTGGATCGTCGGATGAACAGTGGCGGATCCAAGGGGGGGGGCGGGTTGAGAGTTTTAACCCCCTCCCCCCCCCCCCTCAGAAAAAATCATCATCTTATTTAGGCGTTTCCTTATGATTTGGTGATATACTGAATGAGAAACAGTGCTCAATATGCCTTAGATTGCATGAAAAAGCCTTGGAAATCAAAAATTTCCCCGGGCGGGCCCCTTAACCCCCTTACAGTTAAACATATTTTTTACAAATTCTACCCCCCCCCCTCCCAACTCCTCAGTGAAAAGCTAGATCCACCCCTGATGAAACTCTACAAGATGCCCCTTTTGTGAGTCTCACGAATGCGGACAGATTGTTAATAGGCTTGAAAATGTATCCCAGTGTAGGCCTATTGTACAGCATTGGCGAGAGTCACTGTGCTATGAATAATGAGGGAATGCGCTGTTTTTTTATGCAAACATTTGCTACCTTTAACCTTTTTTGTGGTATCTAGTCTGCCCAGATATGATACCATATTTCCACTCACTTTGGGCTGTGAATTGGATTGCTACTGTGATCCCCACCTCGTCGCCCCCCCCCCCCCCCTCCCCCACTCCCTGCGATCCCAACCTCAGCGCGATTACGATTGAAATCATTTTAATCATAATATTATCAGGGTTTCCATGCCGACACCTTAATAACCTGATTAGTCCGGATTTTTGCTTAAAAAGTGCCATAATTGAATAAATACTGGAACGAAACCCAACACGGCGCCCTCTCTTCTACAAATCCTTGATCTGCCACTGATTTGTTTCCACTTTGTGCCCGATTTGGGTCATTAATATTTTCAATTTTGGATCATGATATTTTCCATTCTCGTCATGAAAAATCTTGAAAAACAGCAGCATTTTTGTGTTTTGAAACTTTGTTGCAACCCTGCAATATATCATAATATGCATATATATTTCACGCATAGTGCTGGCATAAGGCTTTTGTACGGCAGCATATACACTTACTAGGTAGGGTAAATGAGCAATGTACCTCTATTCAATCTGATATTGTGTGTATTTCAGGTCCGCCTGGTGTCACTGGTTTTGGACAAACGGGACCTGAAGGACCGTCTGGCCCAGTGGGACCTACTGGTGAGTCGGGTCCCTCGGGAGTGACCGGAGCTACAGGGTTTAGAGGTGTTCAAGGTGCTAGAGGACCAACTGGCCGAGACGGCATCAAAGGCGCGAGCGGTTCACCCGGACCTACTGGAGAGATCGACCCCAGTGGACTGAAGGGCGAAACGGGCGCCACGGGCGAGACGGGACCTACTGGTGAAAAGGGTAAGCAGTTTTTCTAATGGTCCCATCAATTATATCATCTATGATTGTATATTAATCTGAATTATTACCGTAACCCTTAAAGTAATGAAATCTTTTAATAAAAACCAAGAGACCAAAGGGTTTTTCTCAATTTGAAATAATCATCAATGTCTTAGTTAGCCCTTTCCGCTTTATTTGATTACCTGTGTTATGTCATTGTGAATTTGTACACTTTCATTGACGTGATCGACTTTAGACGTCAGAATCTGTCGTATACAGAGACGAATTCTGACGTCAGTATCGGACGTCGTCGATCTCTGATCTGGAAGAGTTTTATCTCGCTATTTAATACTGCAATTTCGAATACGGCGTATACCTGGTAGGTAGGGCAGTGGCACTTAATTCATCTCGCATCTTCAGGAGATTTTATGCCCAGTTTTATGCCCAGTATATGCGCACACGGGTGGCATAATGCCCCATTCATTCATTCTTCGTTCGTTCGTTCGTTCGTTCGTTCGTTCGTTCGTTCGTTCGTTCGTTCGTTCGTTCGTCCGTCCGTTCGTTTGCTCATCTAATTTTGTTGACTTTACTTTTGTAGGTAACGCGGGTGATATTGGATCCACTGGCGGAATAGGACCCACGGGGCAAAAGGGAGATACAGGGAGAGGAGGGCCAACTGGGTCTATTGGTATCACAGGACCTGCCGGACCGACAGGATTGGGCCTGGATGGACAAACTGGTCCCGTAGGATTGACAGGAGAACGTGGTGATACTGGGGAGTCAGGAGATACTGGTGCCACTGGAAGGACAGGTCCAACTGGACCTCTGGGACCAACCGGTCTCAGAGGACCCTCAGGCGACCAAGGATCTCAAGGTTTGTCCCATTTTACGTTATCATGCACTGCCAGGGGCCTATCCCACTAAAAAATCTTGAAATTAAGATTATCGTAACGTTTTCTCATTTTTATTAGAAAAGTTAAGAGCATCTGATTTTCTTTATATGGAAGTGAGAGAAAGATAACTACTAACCCCAAGATATTTAGTGGAATTGCGACATTGGTATAACTCTGGGCCAAAGTTGCTTACGCTCGATCAACATTAACGTTGTGTCAACATATCATGATCGTCTTATGGCATGACTTAGTTGATTATGTGAGAAAATAAAATTATTATGTATTTCCTCTGTCGTGGAAGAATTTTGCACATGTCCATGTAGTGGATGAAGCTGTCACTAACACACATAGGCCTACTAGGCTTACTAGCCTACATATGTACTTATTCCTTCGGCAAATTGTGTCGTTTGCTATACTGAACCCCAACAAACATGATTTACAAATTCATCTTATCTATGGGGAATCCAAATATAGATAAATAAATCCTTGATATATGTTTTATACTGCATACTCAAAAATTACCCTTCAATTATGTAGGTCTCGGAGGTGACACGGGTGATGATGGTCCAACCGGTCGTCATGGAGACACAGGGGAGACTGGATTATCCGGGGAGACTGGAGCAACAGGGTTTTCCGGGGTGACTGGTGCGACTGGGGTTACCGGTCCCACAGGACCCACTGGGCGCGACGGTGTGGGAAGAACCGGCCCTACTGGACAAGGTGGTCCTACTGGGCTAGGCGAGCAGGGAGTCACTGGGCCAAAAGGCAGCAATGGAGACGACGGTAGAAACTAGTGATTTTAAATGGCCTATCAACTTATTTTTAAAATGATTTTATTATGACTGCCGTGCAAAGCCAAAAGACAGTAAATGCTTACTTTTAAAGTAAGCAGATACAGCCATCTGGCTTTGCACAACATATGACTTACATCTTACTCATAGCTAATTGTTAATGAGATCCACCACTCCCAGGTCTTATCAGACCGATAACCATGATACTGTACAGTTATTATATACATTTTGTTGCTTGGCGAGGAGGCCCTATATGCTATTATTCAAAAACTGTTTCTGCAATATACCTTTTTCAATAACAACACGCCACACGGTAAGCAACGCTGAACTGTTTTAATCAGACAACTGTTACACACTTTTCAATGACAACACGCCACACAGTGAACTTCTCGGAACTGTTTTAATCAGACAATTGTTCACTGCGCAAACTCGTGCAAGCAGTCTATATATCTAGGTTTTGTCGTAATACAACATTGCGTAGTTCTAGCACAACCATGAATCATTGTATCCCTCTTTTGTTTGTTTAATATATCCGTTCGTTTTGAACTGGAATTGTTTACCGAATGTCCACATTCAAGTGTTGTTAAACATATAGGTCAAATCATAGTTGTAGTAATATACATCGTAATTGTCTAACAATAATTCCCTTCCAACAGGTCCAACTGGTCCTACGGGGGAGAGAGGAGAGGATGGGCCGACTGGGAGAAGCTTTGTTGGGGCCAAGGGCGACACAGGCTTTAAAGGGGACATTGGACCTACAGGATTATCAGAGAAAGGAGTGAAGGGAGATAGAGGATTCACAGGTCCCTCTGGATCAGATGGAGTCACCGGACCGACAGGTTAGTACTGATCATACGGAGTCACTGACCCACAGGTTAGTACTGATCAGATGAGTCAATGGACCCACAGGTTAGTACTGATCAAGTCACCGAACCACAGGTTAGTATTGATCAGTCACCGGACCTACATGCTAGTACTGATCGAGTCACCGGACCCACATGTTAGTACTTATCATGTCACAGACCCACAGGTTAATACTGATCGAGTGACCGAACCCACAGGTTATTACTGATCGCGTCACCGGCCCCCAGGTTAGTAATGATCAGATGGAGTCACCAACCCAAAGGTTAATACTGATCAAGTCACCGAACCCACAGGTTAGTACTGATCGAGTCACCGGACCCACAGGGTAGTACTGATCGAGTCACCGGACCCACAGGTTAGTACTGATCAGATGGAGTCACCGACCCAAAGGTCAGTACTGATCAGATGGAGTCAGCGACCCACAGGTCAGTACTGATCGCGTCACCGGACCCACAGGTCAGTACTGATAGTCACAGACTCACAGGTTAATACTGATCGAGTCACCGGACCCAAAGATTAGTACTGATCGAGTACAGGTTAGTACTGTTCGAGTCACTGGACCCACAGGTTAATACTGATCGAGTCACTGACCCACAGGTTAGTCCTGTTTGAGTCACCGGACCCACAGGTTAGTACTGTTCGAGTCACCGGACCCACAGGTTAGTACTGATCGAGTCACCGGACCCACAGGTTGATACTGCTCGAGTACAGGTTAGTACTGTTCGAGTCACTGGACCCACAGGTTAGTACTGATCGAGTCACCGGACCCACAGGTTAATACTGATCGAGTACAGGTTAGTACTGATCGAGTCACCGGATCTGCAGACTAGTACTGATCAGATGGAGTCACCGACGCACAGGTTAGTACTGATCGCGTCACCGACCCACAGGTTAGTACTGATCAGATGGAGTCACCGACCCAAAGGTCAGTACTGATCAGATGGAGTCAGCGACCCACAGGTCAGTACTGATCGCGTCACCGGACCCACAGGTCAGTACTGATAGTCACAGACTCACAGGTTAATACTGATCGATTCACCGAACCCACAGGTTAGTACTGATCGAGTCACCGGACCCACAGGTAGGTACTGATCGAGTCACCGACCCACAGGGTAATACTGATCGAGTCACCGGACCCACAGGTTAGTACTGATCGAGTCACAGACCCACAGGTTAGTAGTGATCAGATGAGTCACCGACCTACAGGTCAGTAATGATCGAGTCACCGGACCCACAGGTTGGTACTGATTGAGTCACCGACCCACAAGTTAATACTGATCGAGTCACCGGACCCACAGGTTAGTACTGATCGAGTCACCGGACCCACAGGTTAGTACTGATCGAGTCACAGGACCCACAAGTTAATACTGATCGAGTCACCAGACCCAAAGATTAGTACTGATCGAGTACAGGTTAGTACTGATTGAGTCACCGGATCTGCAGACTAGTACTGATCAGATGGAGTCACCGACGCACAGGTTAGTACTGATCGCGTCACCGACCGACAGGTTAGTACTGATCAGATCGAGTCACTAACCCACGAGTTAATACTGATCGAGTCACTGACCCACAGGTTAGTCCTGTTTGAGTCACCGGACCCACAGGTTAGTACTGTTCGAGTCACCGGACCCACAGGTTAGTACTGATCGAGTCACCGGACCCACAGGTTGATACTGCTCGAGTACAGGTTAGTACTGTTCGAGTCACTGGACCCACAGGTTAGTACTGATCGAGTCACCGGACCCACAGGTTAATACTGATCGAGTACAGGTTAGTACTGATCGAGTCACCGGATCTGCAGACTAGTACTGATCAGATGGAGTCACCGACGCACAGGTTAGTACTGATCGCGTCACCGACCCACAGGTTAGTACTGATCAGATCGAGTCACTGACCCACGAGTTAATACTGATCGAGTCACTGACCCACAGGTTAGTACTGTTTGAGTCACCGGACCCACAGGTTAGTACTGATCGAGTCACCGGACCTGCAGACTAGTACTGACCAGATGGAGTCACCGACGCACAGGTTAGTACCGATCGAGTCACCGACCCACAGGTTAGTACTGATCAGATCGAGTCACTGACCCACGAGTTAATACTGATCGAGTCACTGACCCACAGGTTAGTACTGTTTGAGTCACCGGACCCACAGGTTAGTACTGATCGAGTCACCGGACCTGCAGACTAGTACTGACCAGATGGAGTCACCGACGCACAGGTTAGTACCGATCGAGTCACCGACCCACAGGTTAGTACTGATCAGATCGAGTCACTGACCCACGAGTTAATACTAATCGAGTCACCGACCCACGGGTTAGTACTGATCGAGTAACCGGACCCACAGGTTGATATTGATCGAGTCACCGGACCTGCAGACTAGTACTGACCAGATGGAGTCACCGACGCACAGGTTAGTACCGATCGAGTCACCGACCCACAGGTTAGTACTGATCAGATCGAGTCACTGACCCACGAGTTAATACTAATCGAGTCACCGACCCACGGGTTAGTACTGATCGAGTAACCGGACCCACAGGTTGATATTGATCGAGTCACTGACCCACAGGTTAATACTAATCGAGTCACCGCACCCTGATCAGGTCTAGTCCACGACCCATAGACTGGTACTAATCGAGTCACTGACCTATAGGTTAGTACTGATCCCGGACTCACAGGTTGGTCTGATTAGATGGAGTCACCGGGTACGCCCTGTTTCTCATGTATGCTACTATTATGTGAGGTGGTGCCTTTAATACTGACGGATCGGCAGCCGTCTTCAAGATTTGATCGAAACCACTCTATCGCTACCTGTTCATTCACTTGAAACGAGACACCACTTCAAATGGGGGCGGCGGAATAGCAATTAAATATTTGAATTTTACTAACATTTTGCGCGCTAGAAAATGTAACGATATTGTCTTTGAAAACGACTTGCTACCAATGTAGGGCCTATATGGATTGCAGGCATAGGTCTGACTGGGACTAAAGGAGAAAGAGGCGTCGATGGCAACAAGGGTGACACGGGAGCTACAGGAGAAGTGGGTCCAACTGGCCGTGATGGAGCAGAAGGGAACACAGGGCGACCTGGTGGACGTGGTCCCATCGGCCCCACGGGTGATAAAGGTACAGCTGGAACCAAAGGTGACACTGGCGAGAAAGGACAAGCGGGTCAGACGGGGTCACCGGGAAGATCAGTAGGTCAGTCATTAACCCTCACAACGCTGAAATATTTTTGTTTAACCCTTTAATCGCCAAATTATTCAATCCGAATTTTCACCCACTTGAAGTTGCGTCTCGCTGGCGCGATCCACAACTTCAAGTGAGTGAAAATTATTCAGATTTGACAAAATGGAGGTCAACTCTTTTCAAATCTTGCTGGTTGATGTCACATTTTATCTTCAACATTTTTCAAATCTGGTACTTAATGTGCTAATAAAAAATGAAAACCCGAATATATGCGACACCGGCGGTTAAAGGGTTAAACGATAGAGACCATGAGTGTTTGTTTTTAATTTGAAATCATCATGAATGCCTTAGTTAGCTCTTTCTGCTTCATTTGAATATAGTTATATGTTATTGGTCTACGGCCTTTATAAATATTCAACTCTTTCAGTGCAGTGATCGACTTTAGACCCCCAAATCTGACGTATACATACGTCAGATTTCGACGTTTATAGTCGATCTCCGCGCTAAAAGGGTTAGCATCCCCCAGGCCATCCCCCGCTATAGAATGGATGCTTAGGCCTACTCATTTTGAACTGGACGTCCGCCGCCGCCGCTGTCGCCGCAGCGCATCCATCCGTCTGTCTCTCCAGGTTCCTTGTAAGCGATGTGGATAGACGTTTTTTTATTGTAATGAAACTAACCTTGTCCACGTGATCACCCTACAAACCTGCCAAGCGATTTCGAAAAAAGACGGAACAGATGCAAAATGGCCACCACTTAAAACGGGTATTCGTTATAAGCACGATGACTCTCGGGGTTGTATTCTAATGTTGCATAACTTGGCGCATGTTCTCACCCACAAATGAGTTAGGAAATGACACAGATCAGATCCAAAATGGCCACCTCTCAGACATAAAATCAATGTAAGTAATTATACCCACTTGAAGTTGAGGGTCGCGATAACGAGGCACACCTTTGAAAAAATCCAAAAATCTGAGAAAAACTCGGGAAGTGTGTAGGTGGGTTAAGCCTAAACTCGTTTTTTTTTTTTTTTTATGTACATTTCCCATCCCCCTAAAAAAAATGATATTGGGGTGGGTGGATGGGGTCTCGTCAATCCAATTTTTTTCAACTTGACAAGACCCCTTAGTGCTCGAACACATTGCTCTCCAAACACATACATATCTAGTTTTACATAATTATTATAGCGATGGATGATATCCCTCCTGGAGCAGCTGGACCCGCTGGTATCGATGGAGAAACTGGAGCTACTGGCTTCAGTGGATTAACCGGTGCAACGGGGGCAACAGGTCCAACTGGTGAGAAGGGGGAACGGGGGAGCACTGGGCTAACCGGACCATCTGGTGACAATGGAGAGAAAGGAGCCAGCGGGGAAGACGGTGTAACTGGACCAACTGGGTCAATAGGTCCATCTGGGGCAAACGGAAACACAGGGCGTGATGGACAGACTGGACCAGCTGGTCAGACTGGACCCACGGCACAGAAAGGTGCGTATCACTTACCTGCTTACTGCTGATATGTGTAACGGCTTCACATGCTTCCTACTAAAAAATCACTGTTTCTTACAGGATCATGCTCTGTATGCAATCAATTAATAACATTTTGGATGATATTTCGTTGTTGTTTATAAGACTTTTTAATTATTGCTTCATTACTTCCTCCAAATTTCCATAATATTACTGTCGTATTTAAGAACTTTAAAATAGCGAGAATTACTTAAACTTTTAAAACCAAACATGCTGTAAATCGTTTATTGGACATATAAGATTTCTTGAGATTCAACTCATCTTATCTTTATGTCATTTCCATCAGAAAAGTCAAGGTAAATGGTAACTTTTCTGATGGAAATAAGAGTCAGTGAAGGCAATCTGAAGATTCGTATTGGAGTTTGTTTCTTACACCTTTTTAACGTGGTAAAATTCATCCAATATTTGTGTTGTGCAAAAACCGCATGAAAACCCCTGGAAACGTTACCCACACCCAATTGCTTTTATACTGCCGTGCAAAGCCAAAAGGCAGTATCTGCTTACTTGTGAAGTAAGCAGGACTGCCTCTTGGCTTCGCAGAGCAGTATAGTAGTGTGGATTTTTTTTCCAGGCGAGTCTGGCAGTCCAGGTTTAACCGGTCCTACAGGACCTGAAGGGAACAGAGGCAGTGATGGAAACACCGGACCGAGCGGGCAACTCGGCATTACAGGTGCCACCGGAGACACGGGGGCCACCGGACCCACTGGTCCCTCTGGGAAGAAGGGCGACACCGGACTCACAGGACCAACTGGGATAGGTGTGACCGGTAATACTGGACCGACTGGACCGTCAGGACCCCCTGGAGATATGACTGTCCTTGGAAGAACTGGTGCCACAGGAGATACAGGAGCTACAGGTAGGCCCAGGGGTATTTACACTGGTTTAACCATTAAAGCGTTAAAGTGTTGAAGTATTTGTGTATAAATCATGGTGACCAAAAGGTTTCCTTTAATTTAAATCATTTCAAATGTCTTAGTTAGCTGTTAGCTGATTATAACTATTTTTTACTCTCATAGCGCTGAAATCGACTTTAGACGTTAGAATCTGATGTCTGCAAACGTCAGATTCTGACGTCTACAGTCGATCCAGGTGCTGTAAAAGTTCAAACAAATACTTGACCTGATGCCCACATATGTCTATATTAATATATCATTACAGCTGTGACAGTTTTATTAGTGTGACCATGTTAACATGGTGAACATAAGCTGTTGTTGTTGTTAATTTGCTGTTGCTCAGAAGATTCTCAACATCAACAAATTCACAAAAATACATTATGGTTAACAGTTGCGCTACATACCATGATAAACACAACAAAAATAAATACATTTTTGCTCTATTTGATGAGTAATTACTTCATATCACATTGCATTTCAAATTAAAATAAGTAGGTTGTATTAAACAATTCCTGTTGTTGGTGGTGTTGTTGTTTTGAAAATTCAAATTCGAATTTACTTAAAAGCTTGTGTCACACTAATAATTCAGTCGAATTTATTTTCACAATGGTTATGTTTGGTTGAGTTTCATGATTTAGATTTATCAACACAATAACCTGATAACAAAACCCATCATCATCTACTACACAGGTTCCACTGGACCCACTGGCCTGGATGGCATCACTGGACCAACAGGACCAGCTGGACCGACGGGAGAGAAAGGTGAAGGAGTGAGAGGACCTACAGGTCTTAAAGGGTCTGCAGGAGATGTTGGAAATACTGGTCCCACTGGGAAGAAGGGAGAACAGGGATCTACCGTACAGATTACAGGAAGTACAGGACCCACAGGATTAGCGGGTGTAAATGGGGAGACTGGAGCAACAGGGCACTCAGGACAAACAGGTGTGTCAATACTGAGGATAAATAATAGTAGTTTCTACACTTTACATACATCATTGATGTTTTAACCCCTGAAAACTTCAAGATGCATCAAATTGCCATTGTCTAAAGTAAGGGGTTGTAGAACGAACATTTTCATCCAACTGTTTTAATAATAGCTATATATTTTTCTCATTTCACACCAACTTCCAGTCATCTTCATCCACGACTAATCCGGCTTTTGGTGGATGTTGATGACAATGGTAAAATCAAGATTGAAAAGTTTAATGAAATTAATATATCACTGACATCCAAAGTGTTTGTTCATGTAGTTCAAATGAGTAGTACATACACCACTTAGGTACTAAAATAAAATAATTAAGTGTACGCAACTTCAGTTTGAAAAAATATATAGGGTCTACCGAATGCCTTTCTTTTGGAAATTTACAGGTGCCACAGGTGCCAGCGGGCCGACAGGGGACTCCGGTCCTACCGGCCAGAAAGGGGATGCTGGCCCGTCGGGTTCAGCGGGGCCTACTGGACCGCAGGGTATAGGGGAAGACGGGGAGCCCGGTACCACGGGTGAACAGGGAGTGACGGGTCCGAGAGGGGAGACCGGAGCCACGGGATACAGCGGGGAGACGGGGGCAACCGGAGCCAGAGGTAACACTGGTCCGAGCGGCGGCGCCGGAATTAAAGGTGACATCGGCCCATCTGGACTCCAAGGCAATCCAGGTACGATTAATTGTGATCACTGACACAGTAGGCACGAAACAAAAAAACAACGTTGAAAGTGTTTCCTTTCACAGTACTTTGACGTTACCCCTTAAGGCGTTAAAATAAATCGTTTAAATTTTCACCCACTTGAAGTTGTCTCGCTACCGCGACCCACAACTTCAAGTGGGTGAAAATTGTTCCTATTAGTTTCATTTTAGACCGAACATTTGCAACTCTTGATGTGTAAACACACATTTTGTTACCAATAACGTGATTTGATCCTCTAATAAAACCGATTTAAAAAACTGATCAGCGGTATAAGGGTTAACGTTGGTGTTAACGTTGGTGCATCTTGTGATTTCTAAAACAGATTGTATCTTAAAGTGAGAAATTACAGTAATCTTTGTGTATTTCCTCTTGTCCATCAACATTCAATAAGCATGATAAGTTAATGGTTTTATAAAATGATGCTTCAACTGTTCTGTATTTAAAAAACTAGAAATCACCGCAAACTTGATTTTTAACAGCAGTCTTTTGCAGGTTCTACTGGTCCGACCGGACCTGAGGGAGAAGGGGAGACGGGTGACACAGGAAACACAGGACCCACTGGCCGCGAGGGCGACACCGGTCCAACCGGTGTGGGGATCAGTATCAAGGGAAGTAAGGGATCGGACGGGAAGGATGGATCCACTGGACCCACGGGAGGCCCGGGAGAGACGGGAGCCACGGGCCTATCTGGACAGACTGGAGCCTCTGGGGCTCCCGGTCCCACCGGCCCCACAGGTATCGACGGAGAAGACGGAGCAGCAGGCGTCACCGGCAAGTTATCAGTGTAGTTAATTAACCCCTATGCTGTAGGGACCGTATAGATGCGTTTTCAAGCAAACGTCGGACCATATAAATTAAACTCAAATTGCTAAAATATTTTGTGGTAGATGCTTAGTTATTCAAAAGATACAATTTTGAAGACGTTTATTTCTTTATGAATATAATTCTCTTTATTTGAAGCTGGAAATTGCGTTAGCAATTCCGGCTTCAAATGAATGAAAAATAGTCCGAAACAATTCGGCAGCATAAGGGTTAAAAATGTGAAACACAACAAAACGAACACAAGCGCCACCTCTATCATTATCACACACTATAATATCATTTCCAAAACACACAAACGCGAAGGTGGGAGCAAAAATTTCGAACTGTTGATTTTTTTTCGCGTTCGTGCCGGTTTTGTACCAAAACCAACGGCGCGAACACGAATTATTCGCGTTGGGTGTGTTTTGAATATTAACCATTTAAAACCTAACGATGCATCAAAAAATCATCATTTTACATCTCTGATGATGACTTCATTTCTTACACCTGTTGGCTGTAGAGCGAAAATTTTCATGGAACTGTTTAATAATAATGATTTTTTTTTTCATTTTCCACCCACTTTAAGTCATCATCTTCATCTACTACAAGTCGAGAATTGCGATAGCAATTCGCGGCTTGTAGTGGATGAAGATGGCAATGGTAAATTCAGGCTTGAAAAGGTTTATAAAATACAGCATAGGCCTGTTTGGCTTTAGTATCTTCATGATCATTAGAGGTGGAAGATTACAGAGACTGAAGTATACCACATAATAATTATTGTATATTCATAACCCTAACACGAGCAGCTCAACTAATGTTGTTCTACTGTTTGCCCACCGTCTTCGACACTGGGCCAACATTTTTTCCACATGCAGTACCCATATCGCACTTGATGTCAACGGCAGCTAAGTGTGGTCACAACTGATCTATTCGTCAGTTGACTAAGTCATAAACATTGATAAAATAAATGATAGCTTATAAATTTCTAATAATTAGGCCATGTAATTGTTGCAACAGGCGCTACTTTCAATAGCATTAGAAACGCGACGAATATACTCATGTTTTCAAGTTAAAATATTTGACTAATAGCATACAAAACGACGTTGGCCCAACAGTAAACCAACGTTGATCCAGCGTCTCTTTCTTGGTGGGTACTTACCAAGAAATTAACATGAATTTAGGAGATACTTTTGATATTTTGTCAGTTGAGATGATCTCCTTACAGGTCCGACTGGTCCAACTGGTCTGCAAGGTAACGATGGTGAGAGTGGGGAGCCCGGACAACCTGGAGTAGGCATTACTGGACCCACCGGGAGCAGCGGGGGAGTGGGACCAACGGGTGGAAAAGGTGATCTCGGCAACTCTGGGGAAGCTGGACCGACTGGGAAAGACGGCACGACAGGACCGACCGGCCCTGTAGGAAAAGGAGAAACCGGCGCAACGGGTTTTGCTGGTCAAACTGGAGCATCTGGGGCTATCGGCCCAACTGGGCCTGTAGGACCAACAGGGTCGCCAGGAGAACCCGGCCCAACTGGTCCTGCTCAAACTGGGCCTGCTCAAACTGGGCCTACAGGTTTATTACAACTTACACACAATTATATTTGTAACACTTTTTAAATTTTGTGTTGGAGTGCAGCTTTAATGCAGATTTAAGCCTAATGCAGCTTTAAATGAGATATATGGGTTTATTTGAATTACTATTTAAAGGAATTAGCCCATTATATACCACCATAGAATATACAGCAAATATAATAATGTTCCATAATATTACCGTGTACACCCAGAAGACAGTAACTGCTCATTTGTAAAGTAAGCAGTTACTGTTTTTTGACTATGCTGAGCAGAATACCCATTATTGTTTCGTTGTTATTTAGATCTAATATTACACAGACTTATCTTCTATTTTTTTCTGGATCACTCTGGATAAGCTCTGAGCTAATGACCCTGCGTAATAGTAGCTTTCGTTATTTGCAGGAGACACTGGACCAACGGGAAATAATGGACAAACAGGTCAGTCATTTGTATGCATCCATGCATTCATAATTGGACACGGATCTGGGTGTACACAACGCGATGTATCTTTCCTAAAGCACTTTATGGCAAAACTCTGGGTCACTGATTATACTGACTTCTAGGACCCATCTGGGAATAATCATTGTATATCATCTCCCGACAGACACAAGACGTTGACACAATGTTGATGTGATCGTACACGGTGGATTAACATCAAAGAACATTGCCGATGCTTTGTATTTGCTTGGTTCGTCGTCAAGAAACTGTGAATATTAAGTAATATAATTTAAAAAATTAACCACTTTAATTTGTGTCTCGTTATCGCGACCCACAACATCAAGTGTGTCGCAATTACTTACGTGGCTACAAATTGAAAGAAAACACATGCAAATCTGGTACATTTATTGCTCATTTCTACGTGAAATGTGTCTGTTTGAAGTACAAATAGAAATGTCGAAAACAGCTAAAATATTAATTGTTGTGGTTTTGTGTTCGCTTCAGGTCCCACTGGTCCAACAGGCCCTGGAGTGGCGCAAGGTAAGCTGCACAATTAAATAATATGTCAATCCTATTATCCCCCCCCCTGGGGCTCTGATGTCAACGACTACAGTAGTCTCCCTCTGCTTGTAAGCAAACTGTTGTGGAAAATTAAAAATGTCTTATATTTTGAAACACTGATATTAGTCTTAATCAAAATATTATTCCGCCACTCGTTATGTGTTATGTGTGGTGGTAGTGTCTCAGTGACGGAAAATTTAAATTGATCAGGCCAGAGCTCTTGGGGTCAAAGAGTCGCTCATTTATGCTACTTTATAATGTGTTTCGTGCGATCCGTTAATACCGAGGTGACGAATTATGTACAGTGTAACACTTTCTAGATACACTGTATCCACGGCATGGAGAAGCAGGGACAATTGCTTTGAAAAAATCCTTGCAGGAAAACGAATTCTATAATTTGGACAAAAAGCGGGAATTTTATCTGGTGATGTCGTCGCAGAAATTGTCATGACATGACTAAGAATGCTATTCCAGAACACAAAAGAGATCTACAGATTATGTTATTTTTTATTTTGTCAATTTGTCAGTTTTGTGTCATCAGGTTCATTATAAAAGTCATCATTAAAGTGCCATGTCCAAGTGCCCAAAACTTGTAAAGTTTCAAAGTTTACATTTTCTGTGTTATTTAGGCTCAATCTATCTCAATCAATCTTTCTCCACCCTCCATTTGAAAGAGATATGCATACCCGATTAGTGTCTATTTTGGACTGCTCATACAATTTCAGACAACCATAACAAATGGTGCAGTGGTTAAAGCTGGAAAGTTGGGGATCGTGTGTTCGAACCCCACTTTGGTCTTAGAGTTTCAAAGTAACAAAAGTTTCTTCCCCGATCACTCGTAAAGATTCAATATTGAGGGGAGCCTCCGTGACCGACAGATAGCTTGCTCGGCCTCAGACCGCCAGGGCTCGAATTTTGAATCCCGTGTCTGGAGGGCAGTGTCATCTCATTCATCTCACCATCATCAGGAGGTTCTCCTGGCCCAGCTTAGCCTATATGTGCACAAAGGTGGCCTGAAACCCCATTTATTTCATTTTTACCATGACAAAAAATTCATTTGGATTCAATATTCACCTGCCCGCTGAGGGTCTAGACGAAGGGTCCGATGTTGATTTTTTTTCTTTGAAAGTGTCAACACTAAGGCAAATCCTTTTTTTGTCACTACACCAGTCACAAACATCCCAGGAATATTGCCAGCGTATTTTTGCGATGCTCACGATGCCCCGCAAAGATTCAGAACATGTTAATTGGCCGAGTTCAGTGGTATAGAATCCTCTCATCTAAACCGTGTGGCCCTTAGAAAAACGTTCATTTCCCGATGACATTAAATGATAACTTGCAACGTCTTTGACGATGTGAAACATCTCAGATCTTACATACTTCTCCGAATACGATTGAAACACTTTTTGTCCTAGATCACATCTAGTAAATTAACACACCTATTTTTAGAAGGAAATAATAAAATTGGTGTCTCATTTCCTTTTCCTGTCAAATATGACCTATGTTTATCAGACAAAGCGTCGATCTAAAAGACAAAATTGTATTCTCGGACATTTGTCATAATCTCTTTTTTAACTGATGCCAACTGATGTTTCTGAAAGTTGTAATCAATCGTAATGTTGCCCTCACACATTCAAGCACTCAACACGATATAACAGCTAAAATAAAAACATGCCATTTGCCTGAATATGTGCCTTTTTAAAATGAACTTATTTTTACTCACTGAATCTTCGCAAACAACCCCTACTCTACATTGGGAGGCGTTCGCACGGCTGAAGGGGTTGATGGAGGCTGCTTATATTGAAACACAGGGAAAATATACATCTTGACAGCGAAAATCAGGAGAAATATAGGAAATTTTAAATCTGAAATTTTGTAGGTAACCTGAGATATGAAACATGTTGGGGTCGAGAAATGGAACCATACCCCCAATGCAAAATTGTTGCCTTAGCACAAAGGATGTTACTTGGTCAGTCAAAAAATCTGAGATCCTATTGATGTGATCAGCTGTAGATGGCCCTTTTATTTATTAATTGGCCAATAATAAATCATTGCGAAATTCAAAGACGCAAAATAAACCTGGCGGAATTGAATCAAGGAAATCATGGTTCTGGGAATACTTCACAAGTGTAATATTTTTGAAAAGCTATTATTATTGCTCCATTAATCACCTGTGTATATATTTTATAACACAGTAGTACAAACCTTTAATTAAATGCACATGATGATCACATTATTTTGTATTCTTCTTTCCTCAGATGTTAGTGACGACTGCGAAGAGAGTAATCGCTGCGATCAAGAATGTGAGAATATAATCTACGGCTCATACAAATGCAGCTGCCGTGAGGGATACGTCCTGGCCAGCAACCAGCGGGACTGTGACGGTATGCATTATAACCCTTGAACCGCCGGTCCCGACTATATTCGTTTTCTCATTTTTTAATGACACATTAAGTACCAGCTTTTAAGAATGTTAGGGATATAAAACGTGACAGCAATATTCGAAAATAGTTAACCTCAATTTTGTCAAATCTGAATAATTTTCACTCACTTGAAGTTGTGGATCGCGTCAGCGATACACAACTTAAAGTGGGTGAAAATTACAATTGAATAATTTGGCGGTTAAAAGGTTAACCCTTGAAACCAGATGTACTTGGATGCCACCAAATATATCAGAGGGACTCTCCCCCGTGCGCCTGCTGCCGAGTTAACTTCGATTTCCTCCTCATTTGGGAACAACTATTTTATATCATTTGGATATTTTCTTTTTTTTTCAACTTGAGACGGGAGGTGCGGTATTAATTTACACAGGTCTCAAAGGTAAGGAAACGAGAGGAAATCTTGGATGTTGAGACAGTTAAAGGTTTACATTTGGTATGAGTAAAAAGCCATGTGATGTGGTGTAACAGATGGAAGGTATTTTGGAGGTTAAGCACCGCTGAAGTTTAAAAAATCGTCCAAGGGAAGATGTGTTTCTAAGTCGCTTGACAGCACAGCATTTATTGCTCAAAGCTATAGTATTTGTTCTGTGTTTTTCTAGCACTTATGTCGTCGCCAGATTATACAAGTGAATGTCTTGTAGTATGACTTAAATATGTGACGTAGAGAAACTTTGTGACTTTGTACAAATCCAAATTGAAGTTGTGGATCGCGGCTTATTAAATCGTGATGTACGTTTTAGGTTCTTCTTGGCGTGATTTACGCCCCCTCCATCCACTTTAAAAATTCTAATTGAGATTATGAATTTTATATAGCATTAGGCGTAGGGTTTATTTGGTTACATAATTTAAATAAAATACTTTAAATAATAATTTGAATAATTTTCTCTTACCCTTACCCTGTTCCTGAAAATTAACAATGCTACATTGAAAAGCATTCATAAAAGTGTTCATAGCAGATGTTTAACCCTTTCAAGTCTGCACTTCCATTTTCATCTCCATCCACTACAAGTTGCAAATTGCTGTCGCAATTCTCGACTTGCAGTGGATGAAGATGACTTGTAGCGGGTGGCAAATGAAAAAAATATATCGTTATTATTATAACAATTCCACAAAAATTGGCAATTTAAAACCCCTAGGTTTTAGGAAATTAAGTCGAAATGATGCGTTGATGCATCGTGAGTGTTGAAAAGATTAAAATAGCAATAACGTGAATTTTGTGGGCAATATGTTCAGTCGAGGCCCGATTTGAGATATCTGAGCCCCATATCACCGAGGCAGGACTCAAATTGTACAAAAGGAAACTCAAGTTAACACAACGCCCACCAAAGTCATGCTATTTCTATTATCTGGAATAAAAATACTGATATTCACTAAAATTATAGGCCTACATATTTGACTAGCTAAAATTTAATGAGAATTTCGCATGTCCCAATATGCAACAGTGAATTTATACATTGATAACAATGATTTTATGTTGTTGATCTCTTTGAAGACCTTGATGAGTGTGTAGAGTACTTACCGTGTCAACAGTTATGCAGCAATACAGGAGGAGGCTACACTTGTTCCTGCTTCCCTGGGTTCGAGCTGACGGAGAACGGACAAAACTGCGAAGGCAAGTCTACCATGAAAAACCACAAAGCAGACTATCCCAGCAAACACGAGACGCGGACCAAATGTGGTTTTAACCCTTTAACCGCCGGTGCCGTCTATATTCATTTTTTTTGCATTTTTTATAAGCACATTACATATCAGCTTTTAACCCTGTTAAAGATAAAAAGTGACATTAATCAGCAAGGTTTGGCATTTTTAGACTCCATTTTGTCAAATCTGAATAATTTTCACTCATTTGAAGTTATGGATCGCGTCAGCAAGACACAACTTCAAGTGGGTGAAAATTTCAATTGAATAATTTGGCGGCTAAAGAGTTATTGTCTCTTTTTTGAGACTAAATCGGACATTCGATTTGTATTGGTTTAAAGGGACTGGCCCAGGCTAAAATCATAAAAAAAATCGGTGATTTTATTTTGGCTTCTTAATATGACCATAGCATGTAAACATGTTCATAGACTAGAACTACAATTTTTTTTTAATTTTCTGCTGCACATTCACCAGTTAGACTAGATATAGAGACGAAATTTCTGTATTTCTAATTTTTGACATGGTTGTCAATAATTAGAAATCAAGAATTTCGTCTCTATATCTAGCCTAACTGGTGAATGCGCAGCACAAAAATTTAAAAACCCGGTCCATTTAACATCAGAAATGTTTGATGTGACACTGTCACTGTCAGTAAAGATTTGTCATTGATGGGTTATTGTTTTCTTTCATGTTAATGCTAATATGTTTCTTTCATTTCAATGCTAATATGTTTCTTTATCGTGTGTGGAATATTTATGATATGTAGACGTATCTGTACTGCTGGACAGGCTCATGTTTGTTATGATGATTTAATTTCACACTCCTAAAAGTACAATATTGCCATCAAGTTTCCTCTACGACCGTCCACCAACAGTTCTCTGTATTCGGTAGATTGCGATATGTCACACCTCTGATAGCCCCATATACATGTATGTCATTTTCTGACAAAATTTATCAGCAGACGAATCGTTTTTATAAATAATATCAGAAACTACTGGGTGTATAACAATTACTGGTATACAGGAGACCTCTTGAGAACTCCCCCCTCCCTAAATGTCCCTTTTGACGACTTGGGATCAAGGCAAGTGGTCGTTCATGCCAAGGTTTTCCTTGTTCATGCCAAGTGGTCACTCATGCCATGTGATCGCCCATGACAAGTGCCCGCTCATGGCAAGTGATCGCTCGTGGCAATTAGTGCTCGCTCATGGCAAGTGCCCGCTCATGGTGAGTGCTCGCTCATGGCAAGTGATCGCTCATGGCAAGTGTTCATGGCAAGTGCGCGCTCATGACAAGTGGTCGAACATGGCAAGTGCCATGAGCGACACCTTGTCATGAGCGACCGATTACCATGACCATTTTCACTTGTCGTGAGCAACTCCTCAGCGGTCCAGCTATTTTCAGATGTGGATGAATGTACGAGATCTGGGAAGTGCTCTAGTGGTCTGATGATCTGCATCAACACATACGGTGACTACCACTGCCTCGGAGCAACCATGGACATCATAGCTGAGAATAAAAAACTAGAGTCTATCCGCAATAAGAGTGCAGACTCCGATAAATCAGGTGATTCATCTTTTATTCTCCTGCAGGAATAATAGTTGAAACCAATCCTTGGGCAAATGTTATTACATCTGCCGATTGCCTATAAGCTTATACTTTACTATATATAACGTGTTATGACTAAATATATGATACATATGAATATATATGATTACAAATATATGATTTCCTTAATGAGAACTTTGAACTAAACTATTAAAAAAAAAACGTGAACTGTAGATAACTGTAGTGGATTGAAATACTCCCTTGAACTCTTCAGCGTTGTTAACTTTTTTCAGGTGTAGCTAAATTTATAGACCGGCCCCATTATACTATTCAGTATTCAGCGACAAATAAATTGATTGTGTTAGTCGTCCCCCTGAGGATAGATAGAAAGGGTGCATCTGTCACTTTTTGAAGGGAAAAAGATTACCTTTAGTCCTCGGCAAACGGAACAGTCGATGTGGAGGAGGTGGTTTCTCAATTAATCTAAAAGGTGGCACTGCCTTGTATGGTTTTTGATAAAAAATAGTACCAATTGTGATTGTTTTGACATCATATTAACGTTAGCATGATCAGTCGCAGCAAACACGAGACATTGACTAAATATTGCTGTAATGTTGGTCCACCGTCTACGACGCTGTCCCAACATAACAGCAACATTTGGTTGATGTCTCGTGTTTTTTGGGGTTGTACTGTGAAACCTATCAGGAGTAACTAACTGACTTATATTTCAGGAATTTCGTCAAACCATGCGTCTGTTGATGGAAGTCTAACATCTGAGGAAAACAACGGCGACTCTTCCTCGGAGCAATATAAACCTGTGCTAACAGAAGATGGTTTAAATAATAATTTGCATGGTTCCAATTCCGGGCAGCACGTTACTGGGAACACTGAGGATATTTCCGCCGAGGTTGATTCAGGTGGTTCTTCTGGTGAGGACAGGTCTCATTCTGGAGACCGCAACAGAAACACTGAAATCACAGACATAAATGATTCTCTCACTTCAACAGGTGCTCCCAAAGTAAACGTGCCTAGTAGTCAAACTATGGGTGAGTCACCGTCCAGAACATCGATTGATGAAACGCTCCCAGATTGGCCGGCAGGAAAGTCACATCCGGGTATTAAAGGACCACGTGACTGGAATAACGTGGAGACGGGAGACTCCGATAAAGGGTGGTTTCTCGGTCTCACACCTTTGCTGCTCATCATAATATCTGTTCTCTTGTGTTGTGTTGTGGCCATTATTATACTCACAGTGGCCCTTTGTAGACACAGTCATTATACCAGACGAGGATTCGCCAGCCATGACGTCACCATGGCCTCGTCCTCATATGCCACCAGTGGCGCCATAGGCAGCCGGTATTCCCCGTATAGCAGGTCCAGGGGAACCCTTTTTTCTGCTACGACCAGTAGCCCTCACAGCCACAGATTTGAACGAGGAGACGAGTCCATAGCGTATGACCAACAACTTGTGGTGGAATGAGAAACCCAGTAAACACAAAACTTTTGTGTAACATTTGTACAATGCTGGACCAACGTCGAAGACGTTGGGCCGGCGTTGCACAAATGTTATACAAATGTTTTGTGTTTGCTGGGAATGGTGTCTATCAATAGGTAGAGGTCAAGGCGAAGAGTGGTGACTCCTGCTTGCATTTACATCACTGTATTGTCTTTGTCAACTTCTAATAATAACCTGTTATTTCAAAGCAGTCAAAACTACACTTGAAAATGAATTACCCCAATGAAATTATGTTGAAATTATTATTTATCACATAATTAGTTGTTACGATTATAGTGTGAAACGAAACGTAAATTGTTTGTTTTTATTGTGGTAATGTTAATACAATTATTATATGTACTTGTTGGTTGACCAAAAATAAACAAACTGATAACAAACAATTAGTTACGTTTTAAGCAGTCCATCAATTTTAATTGTAAAATGTATCCCATATGTTAGTTTCTTTCAGTTGATGATATATTTTGCATTTCTAAGGTTTGCGTATTCCATGGGCACTGACAGAATACTTATTCACCGTATTCACCGATAACCGATAATCACCACTCTCATTGTATATATTTGCCAGTAGTTAATTGTTTCATAAAGGTAGGCTTTTGCAATTGCATTTCACCACTCACTATATATCTTTACCAGCATTTTGTTTCCTAAAGGTATGCTAATGCAATAGCATTTTGGTGTCGTCGATGTCCACGTCGGCGATGATTTCCCATGATTTTAATATTTGGGTTTACGTATTGTGTGCTGGGTACATTCCGGGAATTAATAAAACACGAATGACCTATTTAAAAATGATTATAACTAGAAACCAAGCACAGCTGTATTCCGTCCGACTACCTGATGTATTATGAATAGTGGCGATGGAATGCAGGGTAGTCAGTAGTCAGTGTGAGAGGTATCACATTGGTTGAACTTGATTTATTTTTCACAGATTACAAACAATACTTAGGGCCTCGATTTTTATCCTGCATAAAAATACACAGATAATATGAAAAATATAATAATAACTAGACAGTCAGCCAGAGAATTGTAGTCCGGATCATACCCAAAATTTAATGTATATGATATTGGCCGGTAATTGGCCCCGATATAAAATATGATATATGCACTGCCTAGGGAAGGATCGTTCCTACTGTGACAAACGCCATTTGTGCACCAAGCCTCCAAAACCGATGGTAGTACTATTGCATTCATTCATCAAGTGGGTATTAAAAAATCACTGCAGCTGATGACCCCATAGATTCAACCAATTTTAATAATTCATAAATATGGGTAGGTCTAGTAACAGTAGACAACTGAGATGAAGTTGCTGTCCCGTATGCGATACGTACAGTGGCCGCCATCTGGTGGCGATCCATAGATACTGTAGCATCCCGAGGCCAGCTATCCAACGTTAACAAATCCTCAGTCGCCGTGAACCAAACTTATGTGATATAACACATAAATACCATAAAAAATGATTTGTTTGGGATCTGAAAAAGTCTAATAAAATTTGATGTAATGACTGAATAAGCGTCTGACGAGGGACGGCAGAGGCTGGGGATGACGAAAAAAAATGTGCAGCATTCCCTCCCATTGCTCCACAGTTGTCACACGACATATGCCTGATATAAAACTACATTTTATTATAGATAGGCTCTGATGAAGGAGGTGATAATAGTATACATAAAACATAATATGGTTAGGCCCGGTCGTAGGCCAGGAGCCTATTACTAGTAAGTTTATTATGCCTGAGTGTGTGTCCTATTTATAGGAAAGAGGGGTGCTGTGTGTGAGACACTGTTGACAGTTATGTATACCAGACATAATGAACATGTCGAATATAACGTTTCAGGTGCCTAGGTTAAGTACTTTCGTCTTCAAAAAATGTTCAAAAATTACATTCACGATTAGTTATAGCGACTAGAGATTAGGGTTTTAGTTAGAATAATGTTGGCCCAGCGTCGCAGACTGTGGCCTGGCATTACATGAGCATTGGCCAATGTATCCTGTTATCTGTTTTTTTCCTGGCGCTGGGATTGAAAGCGTCACCCGCATAACCATGCAGCAGTCAGAAAACACGGAACAATCATCCAATGCTGTTTTAATGTCGGGCCAGCGTCGAAGACTGTGGTTCAACATTGAAATAGCATTGGGCTGGTGCCACGTGTTTGCTCAAAGTATACAGCAAACAAAATGGTACCAATTGTGATTTTTTTGACACCTGATTAACGTTAGTACGATGCATCGACCAAATGCTGCTACGACGCTGGCCCAACATAACAGCAACATTTGGTCAATGTCTCGTGTTCTCTGGGGTTGTACTATGAAACCTTTCAGGAGTAACTAACTGACTTATATTTCAGGAATGTCGTCAAACCATGCGTCTGTTGATGGAAGTCTAACATCTGAGGAAAACAACGGCGACTCTTCCTCGGAACAATATAAACCTGTGCTAACAGAAGATGGTTTAAATAATTCGACAAATAAAAATTTGCATGGTTCCAATTCCGGGCAGCACATTGTCGGAAACACTGAGGATATTTCCGCCGAGGTTGATTCAGGCTCTTCCTCTGATCAGGACAGGTCTCATTCTGGAGACCGCAACAGAAACACTGAGACCACAGACATAGAGGATTCACTCACTTCCACAGGTGCTCCCAAAGTAAACGTGCCTAGTAGTCAAACTATGGGTGAGCCACCGTCCAGAACATCGATTGATGAAACGCTCCCTGATTGGCCGGTTGGAAAGTCTCATCCGGGTATTAAAGGACCACGTGACTGGAATAACGTGGAGACGGGAGACTCCGATAAAGGATGGTTTCTCGGTCTCACACCTTTGCTGCTCATCATAATATCTGTTCTCTTGTGTTGTGTTGTGGCCATCATTATACTCACAGTGGCCCTCTGTAGACACAGTCATTATACCAGACGAGGATTCGCCAGCCATGACGTCACCATGGCCTCGTCCTCATATGCCACCAGTGGCGCCATAGGCAGCCGGTATTCCCCGTATAGCAGGTCCAGGGGAACCCTTTTTTCTGCTACGACCAGTAGCCCCCACAGCCACCGATTTGAGCGAGGAGACGAATCCATAGCGTATGACCAACAACTTGTGGTGGAATGAGAAACCCAGTAAACACAAAACTTTTGTGTAACATTTGTACAATGCTGGACCAACGTCGAAGACGTTGGGCCGGCGTTGCACAAATGTTATACAAATGTTTTGTGTTTGCTGGGAATGGTGTCTATCAATAGGTAGAGGTCAAGGCGAAGAGTGGTGACTCCTGCTTGCATTTACATCACTGTATTGTCTTTGTCAACTTCTAATAATAACCTGTTATTTCAAAGCAGTCAAAACTACACTTGAAAATGAATTACCCCAATGAAATTATGTTGAAATTATTATTTATCACATAATTAGTTGTTACGATTATAGTGTGAAACGAAACGTAAATTGTTTGTTTTTATTGTGATAATGTTAATACAATTATTATATGTACTTGTTGGTTGACCAAAAATAAACAAACTGATAACAAACAATTAGTTACGTTTTAAGCAGTCCATCAATTTTAATTGTAAAATGTATCCCATATGTTAGTTTCTTTCAGTTGATGATATATTTTGCATTTCTAAGGTTTGCGTATTCCATGGGCACTGACAGAATACTTATTCACCGTATTCACCGATAACCGATAATCACCACTCTCATTGTATATATATGCCAGTAGTTAATTGTTTCATAAAGGTAGGCTTTTGCAATTGCATTTCACCACTCACTATATATCTTTACCAGCATTTTGTTTCCTAAAGGTATGCTAATGCAATAGCATTTTGGTGTCGTCGATGTCCACGTCGGCGATGATTTCCCATGATTTTAATATTTGGGTTTACGTATTGTGTGCTGGGTACATTCCGGGAATTAATAAAACACGAATGACCTATTTAAAAATAATTATGACTAGAAACCAAGCACAGCTGTATTCCGTCCGACTACCTGATGTATTATGAATAGTGGCGATGGAATGCAGGGTAGTCAGTAGTCAGTGTGAGAGGTATCACATTGGTTGAACTTGATTTATTTTTCACAGATTACAAACAATACTTAGGGCCTCGATTTTTATCCTGCATAAAAATACACAGATAATATGAAAAATATAATAATAACTAGACAGTCAGCCAGAGAATTGTAGTCCGGATCATACCCAAACTTTAATGTATATGATATTGGCCGGTAATTGGCCCCGATATAAAATATGATATATGCACTGCCTAGGGAAGGATCGTTCCTACTGTGACAAACGCCATTTGTGCACCAAGCCTCCAAAACCGATGGTAGTACTATTGCATTCATTCATCAAGTGGGTATTAAAAAATCACTGCAGCTGATGACCCCATAGATTCAACCAATTTTAATAATTCATAAATATGGGTAGGTCTAGTAACAGTAGACAACTGAGATGAAGTTGCTGTCCCGTATGCGATACGTACAGTGGCCGCCATCTGGTGGCGATCCATAGATACTGTAGTATCCCGAGGCCAGCTATCCAACGTTAACAAATCCTCAGTCGCCGTGAACCAAACTTATGTGATATAACACATAAATACCATAAAAAATGATTTGTTTGGGATCTGAAAAAGTCTAATAAAATTTGATGTAATGACTGAATAAGCGTCTGACGAGGGACGGCAGAGGCTGGGGATGACGAAAAAAAATGTGCAGCATTCCCTCCCATTGCTCCACAGTTGTCACACGACATATGCCTGATATAAAACTACATTTTATTATAGATAGGCTCTGATGAAGGAGGTGATAATAGTATACATAAAACATAATATGGTTAGGCCCGGTCGTAGGCCAGGAGCCTATTACTAGTAAGTTTATTATGCCTGAGTGTGTGTCCTATTTATAGGAAAGAGGGGTGCTGTGTGTGAGACACTGTTGACAGTTATGTATACCAGACATAATGAACATGTCGAATATAACGTTTCAGGTGCCTAGGTTAAGTACTTTCGTCTTCAAAAAATGTTCAAAAATTACATTCACGATTAGTTATAGCGATTAGAGATTAGGGTTTTAGTTAGAATAATGTTGGCCCAGCGTCGCAGACTGTGGCCTGGCATTACATGAGCATTGGCCAATGTATCCTGTTATCTGTTTTTTTCCTGGCGCTGGGATTGAAAGCGTCACCCGCATAACCATGCAGCAGTCAGAAAACACGGAACAATCATCCAATGCTGTTTTAATGTCGGGCCAGCGTCGAAGACTGTGGTTCAACATTGAAATAGCATTGGGCTGGTGCCACGTGTTTGCTCAAAGTATACAGCAAACAAAATGGTACCAATTGTGATTTTTTTGACACCTGATTAACGTTAGTACGATGCATCGACCAAATGCTGCTACGACGCTGGCCCAACATAACAGCAACATTTGGTCAATGTCTCGTGTTCTCTGGGGTTGTACTATGAAACCTTTCAGGAGTAACTAACTGACTTATATTTCAGGAATGTCGTCAAACCATGCGTCTGTTGATGGAAGTCTAACATCTGAGGAAAACAACGGCGACTCTTCCTCGGAACAATATAAACCTGTGCTAACAGAAGATGGTTTAAATAATTCGACAAATAAAAATTTGCATGGTTCCAATTCCGGGCAGCACATTGTCGGAAACACTGAGGATATTTCCGCCGAGGTTGATTCAGGCTCTTCCTCTGATCAGGACAGGTCTCATTCTGGAGACCGCAACAGAAACACTGAGACCACAGACATAGAGGATTCACTCACTTCCACAGGTGCTCCCAAAGTAAACGTGCCTAGTAGTCAAACTATGGGTGAGTCACCGTCCAGAACATTGATTGATGAAACGCTCCCAGATTGGCCGGCTGGAAAGTCACATCCGGGTATCAAAGGACCACGTGACTGGAATAACGTGGAGACGGGAGACTCAGATAAAGGGTGGTTTCTCGGTCTCACACCTCTGTTGCTCATCATAATATCTGTTCTCTTGTGTTGTGTTGTGGCCATCATTATACTCACAGTGGCCCTCTGTAGACACAGTCATTATACCAGACGAGGATTCGCCAGCCATGACGTCACCATGGCCTCGTCCTCATATGCCACCAGTGGCGCTATAGGCAGCCGGTATTCCCCGTATAGCAGGTCCAGGGGAACCCTTTTTTCTGCTACGACCAGTAGCCCTCACAGCCACAGATTTGAACGAGGAGACGAATCCATAGCGTATGACCAACAACTTGTGGTGGAATGAGAAACCCAGTTAACACAAAACTTTTGTGTAACATTTGTACAATGCTGGCCCAACGTCGAAGACGTTGGGCCGGTGTTGCACAAATGTTATACAAATGTTTTGTGTTTGCTGGGAAGAGTGTCTATCAATAGGTAGAGGTCAAGGCAAAGAGTGGTAGCTCCTGCTTGCATTTACATCACAGTATTGTCCTTGTCAACTTCTAATAATTACCGGTTATTTCAAAGCAGTCAAAACTACACAGCCAGCCGTGATGCACTTGAAAATAAATTACCCCAATGAAATTATGTTACAAATTGCTATTCACCACATAATTAGTTGTTACGATTATAGTATGAAACGAAACGTAAATTGTTTGTTTTTATTGTGATAATGTTAATATAATTATTATATGTACTTGTTGGTTGACCAAAAATAAACAAACTGATAACAAACAATGAGTTACGTTTTAAGCAGTCCATCAATTTTAATTGTAAAATGTATCCCATACGTTAGTTTCTTCCAGTTTATGATATGTTGTATTTCTAAGGTTTACTTATTCCATGGGCACTGACAGAAAACTTGTACACGTATTTGTGTCATCGATGACCGATGATAACTACTCTTGCCAGTATTAAATTGTTCGATGAAGGTAGGTTTTTGCAATTGCATTTCATCACACATCGTATATCTTTACCAGCATTTTGTTTCATAAAGGTATGCTTTCGGTGTCGCCGATGTCCGCGTCGGTGATGATTTACCATGATTTTAATATTTTGGTTTACGTATTGTTTGCTGAGTTCAACGAATGAACTAATTGGAGATAATTATAATTAGAAACCAAACACAGCTGTATTCTGTTCTGACTACCAGATGCATTATGAATAGTGGTGATGGATTAGGGGTATCACTTTGGTAAAATTGATTTATTGTTCAAGGACTACAAACAGTACGAGTCTTTTCTTTCATAACAATACACAAATAATAGCAAAAATATAATAATAACTAGACAAGACAGTCGGTCAGAGAAAAAGTAAAAATTATAAAAAAAACTGTTTTTTACTCTTCAAGTAATCCGATGGACAGATAAGCAGAGTGACAGACAGACAGACCAACAAGACCTGGCAATCATCAGGTAATATTGATTATTGACAGAATAAGCGTTTGAAGAGGGATGGCTTAGGCTGGGTGATGAAAAAATAAATGTGCAACATCCTCTCCCAATTCTCCACACTATAAGACAATTTAAGACAATATAAGATTACATTTTATTATGGATAGACTCTGCTGAAGGACGTGGTATTAGTGGGCCTATACATAAAAAATAATATGGTTAGATGTTCGTTTAAAACACGTGAAAAGTATGTTTCTTACCATCTTTCCTCACCATACCCATTCCCATGCTAATTAACATATCCTATACTGCCTTTAATTACTAGGTGTCATTAACCTCTAAAAATCCACATCGTTGGAACTGATGCATAAATTAAAGTGTTATATGGTGTTAACCATTTATCCCCTCATTGATTTATGTGATAAAAATGTCATTGAGGTACCTCATGTGCGACAATCTGGCAAACGATATGCATAATTGGAAGGATTCCCACTTTGTTATTATACACTCTCACTTATGCATATTGTGCGATAAAGGGTTGTACAAAAAATACTTTAATGTTGGTATATGTTTCTGATCATCACGAAATAAATGGTTTAAAACCACAGAAGCTTTAAATAAAACTTCAAGCAAAGTATCAGTTCCAGCCTTGTCGGATTTCAGAGGTTAATAACCCCTAATAATTAAACGTCAAATAGAATCTGTTACTGTAGAACGAAAATGAACGGTCGGTAGGCACCTATGTCTGCTACAATCTGATCAACTTGTATCGTTCCCCAAGTGAAAGAATTGCCTGCAAATTAAATCAACAGTAAGCTGGGGTATGGTCACGAAGAATGATCAGAAAGTTTTTTTTTCTTTTTTTCTGATACATAATAACATTGGTTCTCGTCTACAATAATATTAAAAAGCACCGTAACACTGACTATCATTATAAACACGTGTATTGATTGTAAAATGTATTTAAGATCTCAAATTGTGTAAAATAGCATATTTTAAATAAATTTGTAGGCACTCAAATATAACGGCCCATGCACCAGCAACCACGTGATGCTGAAACACTGTACGTTTTGCTTTGATGCTGGGCCAGCGTCTACAATATTTGCCAATATCAAACCTACATTGGTTCATCGTCTAGTGTTTACTGGGCAGCGAATACCCATCGGCATAGAAAGACCAGGAACCAGCGGTACGTATCCAACAGCCGTTGCAACGTCACCTGATCCTGTAGGGGAGGGTGGGGCTAAAAGTCACAGGGGTTTACCCTTTAACCGCCGGTGCCGCATATATTCGTTTTTTTCATTTTTTATTAGCACATTAAGTACCACCTTTTAAACATGTTAAAGATAAAATGTGACATCAATCAGCAATATTTGAAAACAGTTGACCTTCATTTTGTCAAATCTGAATAATTTTCACTCACTCGACGCGATCCACAACTTCAAGTGGGTGAAAATTCAGATTGAATAATTTGGCGGTTGAAGGGTTAAAGTCACTTGTCTGTTTCTCTATGGGTAATTATATGACGCCACTGACAAGTTCACAAATCATTTTCTAATCTATACATAGCATTCCCGGTGCTCCCCAGGAACATAAAGACAGAAATGTAACGTTGTGTTATTTTGCCATCCGTTGAAACAGAGTTGGTAAAAAAACTTTGTCAACATTTTAGGTTAGTATCTCAAGGTCGTGTTGGAGCTTAACCTGTACATATTTACTGTATTTATTGGCATGCATAATGATTTATATGCAAAGCCAATGGTATTCTAAAATTTTAAACATGAACTAAGTTGCACACCATAGGGTTAAAAGTCACCGCCACAGGGCTAAAAGTCACAGGCTGTGACTTTTAGCCCCAATGGTAGACATATTTGTCCTCAATATACCCTGAGGCGAATATCTGTATAGACACCCATTAGAAGATTTCATCTGCAAGCTGCCAAGTGATTTCAGGGTAGCAGAAAAACAGTATGGTGTGAATACATATATTCTAAAAAAAAATATGTTTCCGTCCATACTTGACAATAAAGGAGGATGTAATTCACATTAAATGGTTGTAAAGGACAAAACAACAAGGACGCTGACCTGTAATTTAACAAAAGAGGCCTACTACATCCTGCTCATGTTTTTTCGATGTCAATAATGTGACTTTCCACCTCAGTTGATTATTCCTTGTGACATATAACCCTACTGTACCTTCATACACTGTGACTTTTTGCCCCAGTGTTGTAATATTAAACCCCATACTGGGGTTATGTCACAAGCTCACCAACAAGGACAAACAACGTTTCTTTAGAAATTTTATTTAATGTTCGTTTCAAAGGAATTTACTAGATATCAGCTAAGATATGTGCCTATGCTTTGTCATCGCCAAACTGGTTTTGATTAAACAAATGAAATATATATAAAGTCTTTTCTACTTTTTGTGATTTTTAGCCCCACCCTCCCCTACGTTACGAATTTTCTGTTTTTCCCAGGAAATAATATATTTTTCATCAATAACGTCAACAATTCTTGTTTTCTGCCCACATTTTCAACAAACTGTTTTTCTGGCGACAACATTTTCTTCTAGCCGCCCCCAAGATATCTAATGATGCGTCCCTTATCTTGATCGATGTGTCACGCTCACTGAGCGTGATACATCGACCAAGATTACATACAGCGTACTGTAATAAGGTACACCATACAGTACAGTACACGTGGACCCCAAATGTATGAGCTATTCTGATTTCTCTTACTCTAGAAATCGTCTCATGATTGCTGGGTACGTTGCTCTACACTTATTAAAGTGATAATATATCCAATGTGGAAACTATCCAAAGCTCGAAGTTAGAGTTGTGCCATACTTTTTGTTTTAATTGATTAAAATCTTCTGTATGGTGAGCAGTTTGTTTGAGACGACTACTATTCAAGTTATTCAATGTTGAGTGAGCGTGAATGCGGACTTAGTTTGTTAATTCTATCGACTCGTGTCAGGGGGAAACCCGAAATCGGGAAAAGTACCCTAATATTTTCTCAAACAAGGGTTCTTTGACTTATATATGGTACAACTTCATATAGCATGTAGATTCTATCCTTTTAAATAGTTTAGAACACTTTTATTCACAATACTCACAGACACTACAGGTAAGTTATATCACATCAAAACCAAAATCAGAAAACCATAAATTAAAAGTACTAATGAGAATCAAAAAAGAATTGAAAAAACAACTGAAATACAGATACTTTACTGATTATACTACATGTATACTAACGTTACTATGCTGGTTGAATGTTGTTTCACTTTTGCGGACTGTGACCCATGTCACGTGAGAAGTACATGTATTGTATATGCCATAGATTTCATTATTATCCTTGTTTTCTTACAGATTGAATTTCGCATACATTATTTGATTTGTATAATTTTGTATCGACACTAACGTTGAAGAAGCTACATGATATGTCTTTTTGCCATTACTGGAATTATCACAAGGATTGTATTTCAATAGATGTAAAAACACATCCAGATTTATTTTACAATTTTTTTTAATTTACCACACAATTTGACACCATGGCGGCAATATCCAGTTTAGCTGTCTCACAAAGAATGGTTACTGTAATTTCAAAGTATCTACACCTGATCTGATAGGCATTATAAACATGGCTCGTATCAGCATGATCAAAACAACTTTTCTATGAAACACCATCTCACGCAACAATGATTTGCCACTGCTGCTAAGTCTTATCACTGTGGATCATGTCATAAAGGGTTCACAAAATCGGGGAGGCTGAGAAGGCACGGACGGATTCACCCTTATTCTGCTGATCACGACTATTGTCGCTTTTAATCTGTTTTACTTGTCAATCAAATCACTAATATTGGGAACAAAAGGTGTGTTTAATCATCAGGATTTACAAAGGATAAATCCTCAAATTAAACAAATATGAGTAATTTTCACCCACTTGAAGTTGTGGATCGCGGTAGCGAGACACAACTTCAAGTGGGTGGGAATTTAAATAGGCTGATACGTTAAAAAAGGGTTAAATCGTATTATTGTGGAACATGTCATAAAAAGTTAACGAAATCATGGAGAAATCATGAACGAATTCACGCTGATGTTAAACCTTATGAATGTGGAACGTTTCATAGACAGTTTAGACCATTAGAGAGTGTAAAGCGACATGAGCTGACTCACACTGGTGTCAAACCGTATAGGCCTACATGTACTCTGGTTCCCAGAGCCACACTACGTGGCGTGGCCGAGCTTCATGTAGGATCTGTTAGGCCCCAGTGGCGAATGTTTGTGACTAGTTGCTATTTTTAGATGAAAATAGGGTAATCCCCGAATTCAGCCATTTTTGAAAGGTCACTTCCCCGGATGTAAAGTCGATCCCCATTAAGAGTAAAAATATTCAAAATGGCTGTAGACCCATAACACAAGTATACAAATGAATCAGAAAGAGCTAACTAAGACAATTATGATGATTTGAAATTGAAAAAAAAACACTTTGGTCTCCAAAGTTTTCATAAAATAATTCAGCGCTTTAAGGGTGAAGAAGCATGCACGTATTCATACTGGTGGTCAACCGTTTGCACGGGGAACATGTCACAAGCTGTTCACTCAATCTGGTAATCTAAGCGAATTCACACTGGAAACAAACCGTATGAATGTGGAATATGTCATAAAACGTTCACAGAGTCGGGGACTCTTAACAAAACATGAAGGGGTTCACACTGGTCTGAAATCTTATACATGTAGAACATGCAATAAAACGTTCACCGAGTCAGAGAATCTAAGAGCTCAGGAAAAGACTCACACTGGTGTTAACCCTCTGACTGCCGGTACCTATTATATGCGGTTTTTCCTTTGCTAATTAGCACATTAAGTACCACCTTTTTAAACTGTTAATGATACAACGTGACGTCAACCAGCAGTATTTGAAAATATTTAACCTTTATTTTTTCAAAGCTGAATAATTTTCACTCACTTGAAGCTGTAGATCGTGTCAGCAAGATACAACTTCAAGTGAGTGAAAATTCAAAATAAATAACTTGGCGGTTAAAGGGTTAGACCTCACGAATGTGGGACATGTCATAAACAGTTGATTCACGCGGGGCATCTTAAAACACATGAACGAATTCACTCTGGTTCTAAACCTTATGCATGTGTAACATGTCATAAACAGTTCAGAGAATCCGGAAATCTAAAGAAACGTGAATTAATTCACAATCGTAGTAAACATTGAATGCCGAGCTAAAGTCTGATTTCAGGTCTATTCTTGTTGTGGCTGATATAATAATAGTTATTTTTTGTTCTGCTGATTATTGCTCATTGCTATACATATGATATCCAGGTAGCTGTATTTGCGAAAATTAAAGAAAACCAAGATGGCCACCCTTGGAAATTAAAAATTACGATTTTAAAATATAATTTTATATGAATATTTTAGCTGGCGTAGGCCTAAGGATTAATGCAGTTTTTCAAAATGTTTTTTGATCTAATGAGACTATTAGGCCTAATTGGATGATATCGTTAAAATAAAACAAGTTTATTAACAATTTAATAGTATGTGTTTCCGATAACATAAGTCGCTCAAATTGTGGGTTATTAACTTACACTTAACATTATTCGAAATAATTATATAAAATTAATATAAAATAAAATTAATTATATAAAATTATATAAAAAACACACATCTCTTTCAAGGTCATCTGAATTTCTATGAATAAGCCACACGGTATTAATTTTAATTTATCATAATACCGCATGCTCTTTTGTTGTAGGTAACGCAAACACACGTACCCTCCTTCATTCCAAAAACATAACTGTGATTGACATTGATGCAAATTTATAGAATCCATTTTTTTAAAAGGGTAACAAGGACCGAAACAGTTTCTGTCCCCCACCTCCCAGATTGTGCGCATAAATAGAAAGTAATAAAGTAGTAATTAAGCTTTCTATGTGCGAACACTACAAATTAAACATATTTCGAGAAGAATGAACTGAGCCTAATATACATGCTATACGTGAGCACGACATTCATTCTAACAATAAATTGATATCAATTTTAACATAATTTTATTCCGGATTTCTTAAATATCCCCGGACTAAAAAAATTTTTAAGTCATGACTTTTTAAGTAAATTATTATACCACCAGAAAGTTAATATTTTATATATTTAACAGAAGGCAATGTCTACTCATTAAATTGCTATTAATATGGGAGTGGCCCAATTATCTCAAGTCTCCCCTGTATGGTAGACACGTTGAAGCGGTATAACCTCGTTCAAGGTGAAGCAACAATCTCGCCAAGCTTACGACCATGATCGGGGGTTATGCAACAAGCAAAATCCAACGGCGCCATGTCCAAAACTAGGCCACTGACCTGCCACAAATAGGTCTGATGTTGACGCACCACCTGTCTGATATAATTGTACCACTAATCTTGTAGATAGTGTAACCGGCCCTGCCATTGGATACTTTGGTCGAATATCTCGTAGTTCCTGGGATGAACTGGCAGTTTTCACTAACGGAGATGTGAATAATGTTACGTTTTGTGCTTCTATGTCGACTTTTCAAAGGAAATGTAATAATTTTATTGCAAAAAAAAACAAAAATAATGTTTGTGACCATTACGTGTACTTTTATCTGCTGGGATTATTTATTTATTTATTAGGCTTTATATACACAAATATATACAGTAATCGTGCAAATATGCAATTGTAAGTAAAATGGTGTACAGCAGGATGTCGAATACAGGTGACCAGCACCCTAACTAAATTCGGCATCCAGGATAAAATTTATATACATGGTAATTACACTTAAAATTACACTTACAAGTAAAATTAATTTTTGTTTCCCGAGCTAATGAAATGATCAGTGATTGAAATTTCGACAAAAATATATATATTTTTAAAAATACATATAATTGTTCCCTATAATGTCAGCAAAAAACATCCCGTTTTCCGAATTAAAGATACGTCACACTAGCATCATAATGCCTGCTAACGGTGTACGTTCATCAACATCCATTATATTGATACTGAGATGACGATACAGAGCTATATATACCGTTTGTGATAAAATTGTTACCCAGACATAAATTATGACCAAACTCCATATCTTGACCTTGTAGGATTCACAGAGATAATAATCGATCTGGTGGCCATTTGTTCGATTTGGTCAATCATCACAACGAATTTGCCCAACATTGTTACATGTCCCCAATGCTTTCGGTGTGCTCGTTAACCCTTTAGCCGCCAAATTATTCAATTAGAATTTTCACCCACTTGAAGTTGTGTCTCGCTGACGCGATCCACAACTTCGAGTAAAAATTATTCAGATTTGACGAAATGGAGGTCAACAAATTTCAAATTTTGCTGATTAATGTCACTTTTTATCTTTAATTTGTTTAAAAGTTGATTTGTAATGTGGTAATAACAAATGTAAAAAACGAATATGGGCGGCACCGGCGGTTAAAGGGTTAACCCAAACTCCTTCCTGCAGTTTGAAGCTTTTATTACAGCGAAAACCCTCACAAAACTAACAAAAGCATCGCTTATCTGGAGGTAAATTGCCACAGCCATGCAAATAAACAATTGTGAATGTTTTTTTTGCTGGTGTCTGCCAAGAAGTCTCTACCTGCTTAAAATAGCGCGAATGGACGCGGGCATACGACCAGACTTTCTTCTTGGCAGTGGAACAGATTTGCCGGTCATGTTTTGAAATTTTCAAAGGTAAACAGCAGTAACGTCTTACTCGAAAAGTAAGCAGTTACTGCTGTTTGCCTTTGTAGTGTAGCGTTAAGATATGCAGCCTGTTTACAAGCCTGAAATCGCTCAAACAGCTACTTGTTTTAAAAATTTCAGGGAAATATTCACAGCAAATATTTGTTTTTACTACCGCGACCCACAACTTCAACTGAGCGACAATTACTCATATGGTTTTAATTTGCGACCAAACATATGCAAATCTTAATGTTTAAACGCTCATTTCATTCCCAATAACAGTGGCTAATAATACGGATTAACCCTTTAACCGCCGGTGCCGCATATATTCGGGTTTTCATTCTTTATTAGCACATGGGGTACTACCTTTGAAACATTAAAAAAGAAAAAAATATGACATCAATCGCTCACTTGAAGTTGTGAATCGCGTCAGCGAGACACAATTTCAAGTGAGTGAAAATTCAGATTGAATAATTTGGCGGTTAAAGGGTTAAAAACGACTATTGTCGTGCTTGGCGCATTAAGGGTTCATATCATAAGAGTGTTGTCTATTCATGTATAGCCGGAAAGTTAGTGAGAAATATCAGCTTGAAATAAATAAAAAATGCAGAAAAAAACTAACTGAACTAATTTTATCTGATAACAATTCAGTTGGCAGAAACGTAACCAAATTAATTGACACACTCTTTACATTTGCACCAAAAAACACTTGTTTTTTCAGAGCGGTCATTAGATTACTTAAATAATATGTATGTTTTTTTGCATTTCCCAGATTTAGGATTGTTACTGATAGAAAAAAACAATATATGTGCGCGGTGAACGGCTAATATGACCGAACGTATCATATAAATCTGATAAGGTGCACGCAAGGATAGATCAGATCCCCGTAGATCACCTTCCATTCAGCTCTAGACATGTGGTAGAACTACTGGGACTAGATATTTTATATTTGTGATGTGTTTATTACGATGGCTGGTTTGGGAGCATGATATTTTATTTCTTATTTGTTTTATTTCGTGAGCACGAAATACTATTCCGTGGGCATTTTTGGGCAAGAAATACTATTTCGTGGGCACGACATAGTATTTTGAGGGCACGACATAGTATTTCGTGGGCACGAAATAAAACAAATAAAAATAAGATATCACGGTCCGCCAGTCACCGTAGTTTATTATGTTTAATGCGTGCTATGTTAATTGCTAATTAGGCCTAGTAAGTGTGTTTTTCTTTTCTTTGGGAATGTCATTTTGTATTTTGGCGAATGTTAATAACATTCCTCATGCAAAGGTATTTATATAAGAAACGGCACTCAATTTATTAGATGTGTTTGTTTATGTATTATCTTGGTCTGTGTCACAGGCGAATGCGAAGGTTTGCTTGTTTTGGTTGGATAGCATTACTGGGAGGGTCGGTTTTGTCCACAGAAAACCAATTAGTGGACTGTTTGGGTAGACCTCTTCATGACCCGAGGCTGTAGCTCAATCATCAGACAAAACTAAACAAATCGGAAGTGACAGAAATGGCGGAACAGAACAGTGAACCGCTACTACGCGTCGCCCACTGGCTTCGTGAAGGAGGGGACACATCGAGTTCTCCCTCTTTTCGTTGATACATTCCATCTGGTGGAGTCATGGAACTCGTGCCAAACAAGGAAAACATGCAATGTTTACCCAGTGCTGTATTAATGTTGGTCAAGCGTCTACGACGCTAGCCCAACATTAAAACAACGGGAGAACATCTCGTTTTGTTCGGTACCAACCGGCCAATAACCTTTATCAGAATAGCCAGCCCTTCCGGATTCATTACAAGTCAGAGAAAATTACTTGAGTCCTGGTTATTAAAGGAACACTCCCAGCAAACAGGAGGCGTCCATGCCGTTCAATGCTGGGCCAGCATATAATAATACAATTACAATTACACATAATAGAATCAACGTTCTATAGGCACTTGTTTACTGTGCTGGTTCTGTGCTGTTGGTCCTACGTTCGTCTGATGTCTTCTGAACAACGTCGAAGATGATCCTCATTTGTCAATTTGGTTGAAAAGAAACTCTACAGAAAATTAAATGTATGTGTTTCTTATTGTGCGGGTTAAATTAGGTGTATTCATGTACACAATATGCCTACATGTACATGTATAATACCCACATTGGCATATTAAACCGCAATATTCCATACCGGGTGTCCATGTCTGGTTGTGGGCCCACCTATAGGATAAACCTTTTGAGAGAGTCAATATGCGTGTAGATATTATGATTACGAACATGTGACGACGTACGACTTCTTATTTAAAAGTGTGTATTTTGGTAAATTTGCGTCACCACAGAATGACAAACACTTGTGTTTTACATGCCAGAAACACCAACAGAATAATTGTAAGCCTATAGTATTCATTGAATCGTCTGTAATTATATTTCCACTGTGTTGTTTTACAGTAGGTCCTAGAGTTTATTGTTTGAATTTGAAAAAAATGGTAAATTAATTATATGGAATTTAAATTACTAGCTAACTAGGTAGCGAATAATTTCAGAATGGCTTTCTCGTGATATATGCCGAACAATTCGTCATCCAGGTATTAACCCTTAAAGCCCCGAATCAAATAATATAAATTGTCATCCACTTGAATTTATATCTCACTACCGCGACCTCCAACTTCAAGTGGGTGAAAAATATTCATTATTGTGTTTAATTTGAGATGAAACATGTTCAAATCTAGATGTTTAAACACACATTTCGTTCCCAATAACTGCAATTTAAACGGCTAATAAAACGGATTAAAAACGACTATAGTCGCGCTTAGATGTTTAACCCTTTCAAGTCTGTATTTACCATTATCATCTTCATCCACTACAAGCCGCGAATTGCTGTCGCAATTCTCGACTTGTAGTGGATGAAGATGACTTAAGGTGAGTGACATATGGAAAATAAAACTATTGTTATTATTAACCAGTTCCATAAAAATGTTCGCTCTAAAACTCCTAGTTTTTAGGAAATTTAGTCATTCTTCAGAGGTGCAAAATGATGCTTTAGTGCACCGTGAGAGTTTAAAGGGTTAAGGGTTAAAGGGTCGTATCTGTCACTCCATAAGCCACTCTGTCATGCCAACGTGGGGATGCCTTTGGTAAATAAGAAAAAATCCATCTGGATATTCGCCATTTCTCAAATACTGAGTTTTTAAAGCGGCTACTAGAAGAGGTTTTAAGACATTTACATCCAACAACTCTCAGTGCATCTTTTTATTTTAATGTTAAGAATAACAAATTGATCCGAGGCTTTAACTCTACAAACAAAAACCATTTGTATAACATTTATACAATGTTAGACCACGTCGAATACGTTGGGCCGACGTTGTATAATGTTATACAAATGTTTTGTGTTTGCTGGGAATGTCAAAAAGTATAATTTTGCCAGTTAAATATATCAGAAAAAACTTTTAAGATGTCATATATCCACTAATGACACTCATACGCTCATATATTGTATTTATTTAAGCATTTCCAATTCTATAGTTTATTATTTTAATAGTTAATTTATTTGGATAGAAAATGAGAATTATATTTTTTATCATATAGGCCTACAAGAAATACATGCCACCCTTCTCTATTTACATACATGGCATATACATACATGACATTCAGGAACAATTTTGTACAAAGGAAAACATTATACGTATTTTCGAATGTGAAAATTCTCTTTATTGTACTATTGGGATAAAAAGAGCCTACAAAGCAACTTTTTATAGACTATGGTATAGTCAAAGAATGTGGATAGTATCCACATTCTTTGGTATAGTGTCAAATATATTATAGTATTATTATGACATATATGCGTACTGGTATAATAACAATTAACACTATGTTCTTGTTGAAAAATATCATGTTTCTGAGGTAGTATTAACATGAGGTAACTGTTCGATCTACTTAGAGGGGCTCTGTAGGAAGACATCAATTTTGGTATTTAGATTTGTATGCAGTAGTGAATTTCCGCGAATCATGATTTCAATATTTCAAAATTTTCTGATTTGTAAATACATTTTTATAAACATTTTTAAGAATCCAGAGAAAACCCAAGCAAACTACTTGTACACCTAAAGTGTGGTTGAATGTTAACACAACCTTGGGCCACATGTTGATGCCATCGATTATTTTTGGTTTATTAGCAACAAGTACAGTCCCTTTAATATCGGCGTGAAATGAAGTCGCATATATTTGTGAACTTTAAGGAGCATTATTTCAATTTAACCAAATATCTAAAGGCTACAGAAGTGCCCGAGAAAATAATATGAATCATTCTAAACGTTCATAGGCCTCATATGCCGGCTTTTGATTTTCGTCTCTCACAATATTGCCAGTGCTTACACAGCAATTTTCAATGCCAATGATTGGCACTTTTTAACCAGATAATCTGTCGCTCACCTATGCTCGCTCATCTAGGCCGCAAGCCAAATATGGCCTGTGTGACAATCATCACGTTTCCATGCAGTATGGTGTTTGCCGGGCCATTTGTAGAGGCGCGTAGTGCAGATTCGTGAGCCGTAATCAGGGGAAATAAATTAGGGTAATTAACATTCAAATACATATCGACCACCATATAAAGGTGATCCAGTAATGACCAGATGGTCTGCAAAACTATGACACACGTGACAGCTACATACATGTTGCGTTCTCATAGTATAATACATTTGAGGGCTGAAACACTTCCCAACACTCACACCATTGAAAAAACTTTGGGCCAATATTTTGTGTTTTTGCTACAGAGCCTGACCGTAGAATTACAACTTTAGCTAATGCTGGTTTAATGTTGGACCACCGTCTGCGACGCTGGCCCAACATTAAACCAGCATGGGTTGAAAGTACCGTGCATGCTGTAAAGGGCTGTCTGAAAGAACGCACAAATTCTCGGAAAGCAAAATAACCAAGCAAACACGTTTTCCGTGGTAGATAACACAACGCTGGTGTGTGGTGTTCGTTGTGAAGATATTTGCGGTAACTGGTCACGTGAGTGCGCAACTGATCATGCACAGGTGCGCAAAATTGACCCTTTAAACGCTGAAATATTTTTGTGTAAACTCACCGACTGAGGTTTTTTTTCAATTTAATATCACCATAAATGTCTTTGTTGGCTCTTTCTGCTTAATGTGAATGCTTGTGTTATGAGTCTACGTCTCTTGCAGTGCGGGGATCCATTTTAGACGTCAGAATTTGTCGTCTATAGAGGTCAGATTCTGACGTCTAAAGTCGATCCTCGCACTGAATGAATGAAGGAGAACTGTTATATGCAGCGCATGTGCACATACAACTAATATACTCTATAGACTATAGACTCTGGTTGTATGTGCATGTAATAGATCACATGTCTACTGAGGACTGAGGGGACTTTTTTTTGAATGCCGAGAGCTGGAAACGAACCCAGAAGCCCGGCGTGACAGGCTGTAGTGCTAAACACAAAGCAAGGTAATTCAAAAAAATGAGACGTTGACCAATGTCGGGTGAGTCAGCGTCGCAGACGATGGCTTAACATTATACCGACATTGGCTCAACGCCTCGTCATTACTGGAATGATGCATCTACAGCCCCCGTGTGATTGCAGTAAACAAGAGCCGTCGACCCAACATTGTTTTAATGTTGGGTAAACTGCTTGTGTTTACTGGGATGATTAATCTAGTGTATGCGCGGGCACGACTCTTGAGCAAGCGATTTTTCGCGCAGCCTGTGCTGGGTTCCTCGCCTGCTGCACCGTTAAAATACTATAACTAGATAACCTGTCGCGCAGCATACACTCGCTCTAGTAGATGTCTTTTGGCGTGTGGCGTATACATGGCAATCCCCACGTCTGCATGCCCGTATAGTGTTTTTACAGTGAATAAGATGTGTTGATCCTAATCAGAGCAGATCTATGAATTATGATACTTAGATTAGGGTAAAAATAATAGGTTAATTAACATTTTAATTTCCATAATTGGCCACCCTCTGTGTCTATACTTGTAATATGAAGCTGATTCGTGAATGTCAAGATGGACTGCACAACAAAACTACACGTATATTACATGTTTCGTTGTTGTAGTATTATGAGTTACACTTGGATCTTGATCAAAGTGTGTGGAAAATCTCGGTATATGGTTAAAATACGTACCTATGCTGCATAAAAGCAGTAACTGATTTCTTAAAAAGTAAGCAGTTCATTTTGGCTGCGCATCTGAGGCCGTTAACACATTGCTTTATCATAGGATTAAATGTGCTCGGTTATTCTAGTATTATGGATATGTTTTGACAAGTTTGACGTAGCTATGTACTTGTTAACATGATTCCGGTCAAACGATGTCGATATGTTTTGACAAGTTTGACGTAGCTATGTACTTGTTAACATGATTCCGGTCAAACGATGTCGCTTAGACCGGTTCCTGAGTCACCAGTAAACTATATGTGAATGCAAGCTACGTATGTCTACTTTTATGTACATATATTATAGCCACGTATATCTACTTTTATGTACATGTATTATAATCGATGTTTACATCGATGAAGTTTACATAAAGCCTACTCAATTATGATCATTACAAATAAGCTTTGTTTTGTGCCATTATCTCGCTGAACACGAGACGTTTATCCAATGCTGGTTCAATGTTGGTCCACTGTCTGGGAGAGTGAACCAAGGAGGACCAACATTGACCCAGTATAGGGTGAATGTATCATATGTTTGGCTGGAGAACGTCAGGGTTTAATATGCTTCGATAATCGTATGCCATAACTACATTACCATCAGTAACACTGTTATTTAGCAGAAAAATAATAATCGCCACAATTATTGAGAATGTTTCAATTTGGA
>OZ024908.1:33582962-33635017 GCA_964017125.1 Flabesymbios commensalis
TTGAAAAGTAAGTAGTTACTGCCTTTTAGTTTTGCACGTCAGCAGAAAGGTGAGACAGAAGAAATCTAGACCTCTTCAAGGGCGCCCACACTCCTCAACCCTAAAAGCGCGGACACAAACTTGTATGAACCATGGAGACTAAAGGGTTTCCAATTTGAAGTCATAATAAATGTTAGCTTTTTCCGCTTCATTTAAATACCTATGTTATGAGTCTACGGCCATTATAAATATTTTACTCTTTCAGTTCGTGGATCGACTTTAGACGTCAGAATCTGACGTCACTGACTGATTGACTGGATACGCCTGCGCGCACTAAGAGTAACAGGAACTCTGCTGTGGAAGCGAGGCTGGCATCTGAGACGAGGCTGTGGAGGGTGGGTTTTATTATTGTACTATGTTTTATCAGCTCTGCTGCAGTACCCCTGATCTAGAGTCCCGATCCGGAGTACAAGCAGCCTGTGGCATCTGGTCTGACCCCGGGATCAGCCAGTCAACACAAGTCCCTGACAGATCAGTCAGTGACCACGGAACAAAGCGCCGCACCGAGTAGTAGCCTGTACAGACACAACACAGATCCCTGTGCTGAAAAGCTGAGCACAGGCCGTACACCACCTTATACAAATGAGTGGTTCTCAGTACTACCAGGTGGACGGAATATTCAGTTAAACACGTTTAAAGGTACGTAAACATTATGTACTCTTAAACAGTTGATTCTATTTTACTATGTCACATGATTCTCGTTTTGAACATGAATATCCTAAGGCCTGTATATGAGTTTCAAAAGATTTAGAGATTTTCATCGTCTTCAATGTGCTGCTTGCTCCTGTGAGCCACTCAATCAGGAGGATCACAATATACAGTTATGAGGAGTGCCGCATATATTCGGGTTTTTATTTTTTATCAGCACATTAAGTACCACCTTTTAAACATGTTGAAGATAAAATATGACATCAATCAGCAATATTTGAAAACAGTTGACCTCCATTTTGTCAAATCTGAATAATTTTCACTCACTTGAAGTTGTGGATCGCGTCAGCGAGACACAACTTCAAGTGGGTGAAAATTCGAATTGTATAATTTGGCGGTGAAAGGGTTAACTTTAATGATAGTTTAACTGAAGCTTTCAAGGCAGTCGACATTCCATCTTTAAATGGCATAGAATACAAAGAACAAGTATGCATGGTATGTGAGCATGTATGTGCACAAAAGTGACCTAATGCCCGACTCATTTCATTTCATATTGCATGATATGTGGGTTTGGGACTATAGCATATATTTGTACATCCTAACAAGGAACTCCGTAGAGATTGAATTTCCTTGATCCTAACATGCAAAGTGATATCGGGTAAGGCAACCATTAACATGATCGCCAGGTCCCGTGTTGAACGACACTCAGACACTCCTCTTGAAATTGCATGACAAGTCAAACCATGCAAATGACATCCAAGTGAACACAAAACATTTGTATAACATCTAAACAATGCTGGGCCAACGTCTTCGACGTTGGCCCAGCATTGTATAGATGCTATACAAATGTTTTGTGTTTACTGAGATAAATCCTCAGTGTTCCTCAGTTTTTTAAATGCTGAGGCCCAACAACTACCAACACCGAGTTGACAACTCATATCTGGTCGCTCGACCATCATGGACGTAGTCCCTCTATTTTAACACCATTCCTTTAGTTGATGTGTTTGTTTTTACACTGGCTTGCGTGATGCAATTCACGTACTAGTAGCCAAGAAGCAGGTCTATGAACACTGATTTGAGGCTCCACCAGAGTACTTTCTGACTGGCAAATGATTTTGGATCTATTTAGCGCGTACAATTACTTAAAAGCTAGAGCGTTTAGCTGGTTCTTGGCTAAACCTACGTCCAGTTTCATGAATACATATTTGGGCAACTGCATTTATGGAAAAGGTGGGTCAGAAACCAAACAATCCAAAGCAAACATGGTGTTTAAAGAATCAACACAATAGACGTTGATTTAACGTAATCGTTGATAGTAACTTAAGTCATGGAAGCGCTATCACTTGAAAGTACACTCTTGTTTCACCCCATGTTGCAAGTAGTTTTCTAAATTTTTAAACGAATATGCAATCTATTCCAACATTTTGAACGTTAAGTTTTTTAGTCGTCCTGCTAGATTAAAATATGGTGTTACTGGGACAACATGACAAAAATAACATACCACATAGCAAGACCATGATAAGACAAATAACTTTATACAGACTGGAACATGAATTGTATCTCTTGTCAAATGGTTTAAATTCTGAAATGAAAGTATACCATTTTTTTCTATGATCAGGGGTGTTGAGGGAAGTTGCCATGATCCGAGATAAATTTCACACAAAAAATTGCAAATAACAACCGAGAAAACTGGCTCCAGCCAGCATTTGGTGAAACAGTGCATTGTATACTGAACAATATCGTACCCAGCAAACACAAGACCATAAATCAATGTTAGTTTGATGTTTGCCAACATCAAACCATCATTGGTTTAACGTATTGTGTTTACTGGGTAAGCAAAAGACGCTGACGTCATATCAGTTAAATGTTGGCCCATCGTCCACGGCGCTGGTCCAACATCCCCTGTGTCTGAGAGTAACTCTCAGTGGGTATCACCAAGACAATTGGTGGTATCACTGACGTAAAAACGTCCCGACCGCTGCAGCACAGAAGACGTTGCTAAGCGACCGACAAGGAGTGCGTGTAGATTTTAATCTGGAGACGCGGCCCTGGTTTCTTGTGGTTCAGGTCAGCTAACTTCACACGTCAACTTCGCGGTCCACTTTTTCATTTTCTTCTCTAGAATTGTGCATACCATACTGGAGACCCTGGTATGCTGACACTATAATATGACTGGATCTGGTGTTAAGCACCGATCCATATGGATATTTTAATCGATGCTTATTGGGAAAATCCTTATGAGACAAACAAAAGACTCTGTCAATTTAAAGCTTGATCAGCGTCTGTTTCGTGTAGCACGTTTTGATATGGACAATAACCATGATAAACACTTTCAAGAACAAATTATTATCTGGCATGTCCAAAGCAATATGTAAGCAATATGTCAGATCCGCTGATAAATTGAATGGATGAATGAATGAATGAATGAATGAATGAATGAATGAATGAATGAATGAATGAATGGGGTTTTAGGCCTCCATTGTGCACATGTAGGCTAAACTGGGCTAGAAGGTGGGAGCGTTCTGAGGTCGAGCACGCTACCTCTCGATCACGATGACGTTTGCGCCGGAAAATCTTAACGTTCGCGCCAGAAATTCTAAACCTCAGCGTTCGCACTAGACAATTTTCTTTTTCGTGCAACTTTTCAAGCTTTTAGAACGCATTCGAATAGACACGTTTGCTTCAAATTGTTTTTCACCTCAAACAATGAGCGCGGTTTCACATTTCACCTGATAATAATATACATTATATGTACTGATATATATGTCTGAGTGAATAAAACGTATCACATAAAACAGTTTAGCCTGTACTTATCGTCAGGTCTATCGTGGGTAGTGCAAGGTAAACAAACATGGCTCACGCCACCCACCAAGGCCACTGACGCTGTTGGAGTAGATGTGATCTAAATAAAGAATTAGATCGTTCATTCACTCCAGTTCATTCATTCAAAATGTGGCATGACATGATTTATCTGGCATAGTAAAAATGACCCCCTTCACGATGTGTGTATGGTCATAAGAAATTATTGTGCAAAAATATACGATACTCGTGTAGTTTAGAAAAAAACAATTTTCATTGTCCTCACCAGACCATGCAGGCCTTCGTTTTCGAGGCGCTCGATGGCAACAAATGTTGCTACGTACGATGTTCCATGCAATGTATTTTTTATTTATGTAACTCAACAGCTATGCGAAATGCCCAGCATGTTGGCAGGACGCATTCATAATTTTAACAAGTAGCTGGAAGCCATAACATCTCAAAGATCACCAGACACTGAGGCTTTGTTAGATTTATTATGTCTCCTTTTAAAATGTTAGTTGTGTACATGGACACAAGAAATGACGTCAAATCAATGACATCTCAACACAAAACACTTAATGTTTTGCCACGGATATTAACAATAACCACCAACCAGTTCGGTCGGAATTCGAAACCAGTACATCCGGGTTTAAATCCACTGCCGAACCGAGTGAGCCACCTCGGAAGCCTTCCCCCCCCCCCCCCCCCCATCCCTTCACAGAAAGTCTTCAAGACTTCCCTACAACGACAAACAACAGTAAGAAAAGTAAGGATTTACTGCTGTTTTTCGGTATTACAGTAACTATTGTTGTTGTGTGTGGGTGAGGTTTACTAGTTTACATGACGTCTGTTTTTCGCGGAACTTTAAGTATAGGGCCTTGCGTCACTTGGCCTTGAACCATTCGCGACTGCAGCGAGTTTCCGGGCACGTTGTGGCTGTATGTGAACTACACGCTTTATTTATTTATACGTTCATTAATTAGTTACAAGTAATTGGTTGATACATTCATTCATTCATTCATTCATTAATTCATTTATTTATTCATTCATTCATTCATTCATTTATTCATTCATTCATTCATTCATTCTTTCATTCATTTATTTATTCATTCATTCATTTATTCATTCATTCATTCATTCATTCATTCATTCATTCAACACATTATCAATTTCCCGCTTCACTGACTTGCTGATTAAATAATCGTTCCAGCTCAATAAAGCACTCTATCCAATAATCTTTCTACCTCTATAAACATGATAAAGCACTCTAACCAATGATATTTCAGGCTCTATAAAGCAATCTATTTGTAGCCGAACTTGTCTATTTCCTACATGGTACCACCTGAATGCTATTCAATACTCAAGAAAAATCCACTTGTGTTCCTGCGTTACGTTTTCTTTTCGGTCTCACGTCAGAAAAAACGTGACGTTGTGCCTGTGCTGGTACAACGTTGGAACGCTGGCTCAACGTTGTACTAGCAGAGGCGCAGCACCCCGTATTTGCTTATCGTCATGCATTATTGTCACAACAATTCCTGCCAGGCACTTGAAACTTAAGTAAACTACAAGTACGTCAATGAGAAGCAGCGCCATACCCAAAGAAAACAGGGACAGATTGATTGGCAACTCCGATAAAAAAATGTGGGCTGGGTTTGTGAATTGTTCAACCACAATCTATACTATTGTAATATACCCCTGTTTATGGTACCTTATTCACAGCTACATGTATACGTTATATAGCAGCATTTTATTCATTTTAAGAAGCATACCTGTTTATTGTAGCTGTAGCTCCATTGGTTGTTGTTATAAGCTTATACCATTCATTCAACAAATTTTCCCGAAAGGTATATGTGATTGGCTCGGCAAAAACGTTTCAAATCAATCTTATGTAATATGTTTAGAAAAAAGAGAAACATTTCGTATACATTATACATACCTGTATGTTTTCTACAATGCTGGGTGAGAATTTAAAATTTATATTTCAAATGTCGTAGTTCGCCACTTGTATATCATTGAACTGATCAAATTCATATCCATGTTTTTTGCTTAGGCTGCTGATTACGGGAAGGGGGTGCATCCCATAAAAAACGCCTAACCACATTGAAAAATAGGGATATAATATTTATCTGAAAGACGACGTGGATCGAAACCTGGACGCCTGCTTGACTGGAGTGACAGCCAGGAGCCCTATCAATGCGCCACGAGCAGTCTACAAAACAGGTCGACAGACAGTGTCGAAATAGTAATATATAGCTCTCCCAATACTATGGTTGTCATGTTTCCAACAAATGGTTAGCTTGTGTTGGCTGCATGAACAAAAAACAGACTTTTAGTTCCAGAAAACACTAACCATTGACCCAATGTAGGCTAAATGTTGGTCCATCGTCTACGACGCTGGCCCAACATTGAGCCTACACCGGGTGAATTGATGGCTCGTGTTTGCTGGTGTTTCAATCCCGCGTGAGCACTTCCCGAGCAGTACGTAGTCCACTTCACGTCCCGTAAACCGTTTAAACGATCACGTAAACCGATGAGGTTAAAAAAGAAACTCCTTCTGTAAATTGTGTACAAGTGCTGCAGCTGAGTGGCAGCGATCGTACACCTGGAATATAATAGTACACATCGTGTGTGTACGCGTGTGCTCAAAAGATAAATAAGGCAAAGGTAGTTTATAATACAGGGTCGGACCCTTCGCCCGATTCCATCCCTCCTGGTCACTGGACCTGTCCATTCATCATGTCCATGTACCATTTTAACTCCGTTGGGAACACAGATACTATGCGACTTATTAGGCGAGGAGTATGTGTACGTGTCTGCTTAAAAGATAAAGAGGATAACGTTTATAATCTGATTCCGCGTCCGAAAATCAAGGAGACCATTCATCCGATTCCATCCCACTGGCCACTTTATATGTGCCATTATAACTCCCTTGTGAACAAGCATATTCCGCGACTTATCATGCGGCACTGGGAACTTATCGTGCTCATTGTCACCTCTGTCCTACCACGAAAATCTTTTTAGCTTCCTTGGCCCTATCTATGCCAATTTACACATGAGTGAAGTGAAGCACATTAGGATGTGTTTTGCACAATCACACAACAAAGAAATACTAGCTTGGCGCGGCCTCTAAACGATAAAATGTTGTTTTAAAGCGAAACGACATAACATGTCATCAACTCTAGAGGTATCTTAGCACATTCACTCTCCTAAAATTAAGTGCCGAAAAACATTTTATGATATGCCCTTCAACTCTACGAGTGTTGCATAACTGGTTATTTTTTATTTCAAGCTGCCGTCTGTAATGCAATTGCCAACTTGAAATGAATGGAAGCTATCAAGTGATTACTACGTTTAAAATGTAGATATGTTATAACTTACAATAATCATTGAGAACAGCTCGAAAACTTTGGTGACAAATAAAAAAATAGCCATCAATTGATGGCAGGACCCCTCAGCCGTAGACTCTGTCCATCAATATCAAGAAACAATGAGAAAAAAATTACCCCCACTACCACCATGTCAATTTTTTTTCAATGGATTTATCCCTAAAGTTAATCAGATCATCAGAAATACATAGAGAACAACCATACCAAATTTGAATGCAATCCAACCAACGGTTCATAAGTTATCGTGTCCACAAGCTTTTTAGGCGGCCATCTTGGAAAATGGCCTGGTGCAAAAAAAATATATATATGGGATGAATTGCCCAGGCACATAGGTCATGTCTATGAAAAATAAAGAAAATCATCAGTTAACTTTTTAGTAAGAGCTGAATTTCCGCCCGCCCGTCCGCCCGACCGATCGCCCGCCCCCTCTGGTAATCACTATATCCCACAGCCTTAATCAGTGTTAATGGCTGAGGAATAACAAACAATTCTAAAGGACACGGGTTAGGCCTAACCCTTAAAGCGATACAACAAAAAAATCACCAACTTTAAGTTTTGTCCCGCTATACCAGCGACCCACAACTTCAAGTGGGTGAAAATTAGTGATATTTGTTTAGTTTGAGGCCAAACATTTAAACATTTTATTTTCAAACACTCATTTTTTTCCCAATAACGTGCGATTTCAACGCCTAATAAAACGGAATAACCCTTTAACCGCCAAATTATTCAATCTGAATTTTCACCCACTTGAAGTTGTGTCTCGCTAACGCGATCCACAACTTCAAGTGAGTGAAAATTATTCAGAATTGACAAAATGGAGGTCTACTGTTTTCAAATCTCGCTGATTGGTGTCACATTTTTTCTTTAACATGTTAAAAAGGTGGTACTTAATGTGCTGATAAAAAATGAAAACTCGAATATATGCGGCACCGGCGGTTAAAGGATTAAAAAAGCCAATATAGTCGTGATTAGCGGTGTAGTCGAGCATCGGCTCTGTATCCGCCCATAATCTACGGTATTTTACATCACAGTTCAATATTTGTACCATTTAATTTACCTTGGGCTTAACCCCTACAACTAAGGCTTTATCCTTACAACGCTGAAATATTTTTGTATAAGCCATGGAGACCAAAGGTGTTTTTTCAATTTGAAATCATCAGAAATGTCTTGGGTAGCTCTTTCCGCTTCATTTGCATACCGTTGTTCACGTCCCTATGTCATGGGTCTGCGGCCACTATAAATATTTTAATTCTTTCAGTGCGGGGATCGACTTTAGACGTCAGATGCGGTCAGAATATGACGTCAACAGACGTCAGATGCTCACGTCCAAAGTCAATCACCTCGCTGTAATGGTTAATGACATTCAAACCTTTTCGTAGAAAATCTGATATGACAACATTGAACAGCAGACTTAATTTGACTTCGTGTACCTGTCGGATATGTAAGTCCACCAGTTCCTCGCACCATCACTATTAATATTAATCTTCTCCGGGTGTGGTTGGAAGGCTGTATTGTCGTGCAAAGCCAAAAGGAAGTAACTGCTTACTTTTCAAGTACAGTGTAGACGTCGACCTCTTTCGTTCTCGTTTGGCGCGAGACTCTAATGAAAGAAGACGTAAATTGGCTGTAGCAAATTAAGTCTGACAAGTGAGCTTGTTCCTTTGTTTTTTTGAAATCCGGTGTGTTTAAAGTGTGATACAGAATGTATGTATGCATCTATGCATTGGTCCATCATTGGCTTAATGATAGGCCAATATCACAGACATTATGCCATCATTCAGGTAAGCCCTAATCATTGGCATTCTGCGCAAAAATAGCACAGTCGAGCATTATCAGAATAAAAAAGTGACTACAGTAATTGAACTAATAGCACCGCAGGGATAAACACAGTCACTGCTTACTGTTCAAGTAAGCAGTTACTGCTGTTTGGCTCTGCATGGCAGAACAGCTCAGCTCGGTACCACAAGGGAAGTTATGTGATTGAAATCACCCACGACAGTCATTGTGTTACTTATGGGAGGTAGGCATATTATACTCCCTTCTAGAAGATTGCATCTTTTTATACATAATGAGATTCTAGTACTACTTATCGAGTGTGAGAATCCCTCTCATACAAGTTATAAGTGTTGGTTATTACACTCTGACAACAATTACTCAACAATTCCAAGAATGAACACGATTCTTCGAAAGAAGGCTATTAGTATCCTATCTATTACAGGCAGCGTTTACACTGATTTTTGTGTCGTCAGCATCAACATTAAACTAATATAAATATGAAGCAACCGAAAAATCTTAACTTTTCTCATCGTTTCAACGAAACGACAGAGCAAGGATACTAGCATGCTTGGACAGACTAAACACATTATATTCAGGCAACTGTCTGAAAAATGTCATTGTGTACGACGAAATGCGATATTCCAGATGTGAAATGAAACCACGCCGAGAAATTTGATGTGTGTAACTAGCCTACGGAGTGAAGTGTGATGAATGAACATCTGCCCTAACTTCCGTGCAAAGGCAAAAGGCAGTATCTGCTTACTTCACAAGTAAGCAGATACAGTCTTTTATTTTTTCTGAGCAGCTAACTATATACCCAGCAAACACGGGGCATTCATCCAATGCTGTTTCAATATTGGTCCACCGTCTTCGACGCTGGCCCAACATTGAAACAGCATTGGATGAATGCCCCGTGTTTGCTGGGATACTGCTCTGCAAACCACAGTCACTGACTACTGCGTTTTGTCTTTACACGACATTATGCACCCAGCCACCCACATGTAGCACGGTGATTCCGGGAACACTTGATGTGATGCTAACCCCAGATTATTTAGGACTTGATCATTTTATTCCGGGAATGCGACTCAGTATTCTAATAATATATCCCCCGCTTTCCATGGTCACGCTCTAACACCGCTTTCACACATCAGTACAGTAAGAGAATAATGCTTTACGTGACTTTGTGCGAAGCCAAAAATGAAATGAAATGAATCGGGCTTTAGGCCACCTTTGTGCACATATAGGCTAAACTGGGCCAGGAGAACCTCCTGAGGATGGTGAGATGATTGAGATGACACTGTCCTCCAGACACAGGATTCGAAATTCGAGCCCTGGCGGTCTGAGACCGAGCACGCTACCTCTCGGTCACGGAGGCTCCCCACAATACTAACTTTCACATGTGGATGGGGAAGAAACAATTTTGTTTCTTTCAAACCGCCGAGACCGGGAACCGAACCCCGAACTCTGGCGTGAAAGGCAGCGGTGCTAACCACTACCCTAGGGCCCCGCCCTGTGCGAAGCCAATGAGTAGAATAAATAGGTTGACTGAACCGTTCTGAAATCAAGGTATAATAATGACATCATTGTCATGCTATAGAATTGGAATTTTCTATCCCCTCGGTCAATCTATCTGTCAGTCTTGATGGATGTAAAGTGATCAAATATTATAAAACTTTCTTTTGAACCCTTTCAAGCCTGAATTTATCATTGTCATCTTCATCCACTACAAGCCGCAAATTGTTGTCGCAATTATCGACTTGCAGTGGATGAAAATGACTTGAAGTGGGTGGTAAATGAAAAAAAATATTGCTATAATTAAAACAGTACCATGAAAATTTTTGATCTTAAACCCCTAGATTTAAGGAAATTAGGTCATTCTTAAGAGATGCAAAATTATGCTTTAACGCATCGTGACTTATAAGCGAGCGTTTCAGTATAGTTAGACAGCTATAAGTTTGAAATTTGAACAAGGGTCCCAAATCCCCCTTGAGCTATTATTATAAGGTGGCCTATCTGTCACTCATTTGTGTTACAGATACAAAATTTTTGCACCAAACGAACGAATAGCTGATAATAAACTGTTATGGCCTATACGTACTGGATAAGCAGGGGTCATTTAGGGTTATTTATGACACAAAATTGCATGGCTGCATCACTTGCAGGCATCCTGTCCTACGCGGAAAAAACGTCTGAAATGTGTACAATTTCGTCAATTATTGTAACTTCACATAATTATAATTAATCACTTTTTTGCTACCGTAACCGGCCCTAAAATAATAATTTCTCATCTCGCGAACTGGAATGAATTAAAATAATGTATTTACTAAAATCTTGATGCTGGGACTAATTTCTGCCTCATTTTAATTTAATGGGTCTCACACAGTTACCCGGCAACCACCAGACATTCACCCAATGTCGATATAATGTTAAGCCACCGTTTACGACGCTGGCCCAGCATTAAAACAACATCGGGTAAACATCTCATTTTTGCTGGGTGTATCCTGTTTCTCATGCAGCATTTAATTGTCCTACACGCTTGTGGTTGCTGTGCGGCTCACTTGTCAGGTCCAGTTACACAGAACATCACGATCCGAGCAAGGATGGAATATTATCACACGAGACACTGGAAATTGAACCAATGTTGATTTAATGTCGGACATGCTGTGTCAACATTTAACCAACATTGAGTCAATGTATTGTGTAGCTGGCCTGATTGTAGTGTATAGTATGCGTAGTATTTCCTTTGAAGTTGATACCTTCAAAACACTCCCTGTACTGACCATGCATGTTGTATAACCGTATAATGTAACCATACTTATAATGTAACCAGTTACATTATACGTCTGGTTACATTATGCGGTCACAGGGAAAAACGTAATTTGTAACCAGCACGGACGTATAATGTAACTGCTCCTTTTATTGACCATAATTTACCAAAGAGAAAATAGTCTTGATATAAAAGGACACTTTTTAAAATTATTAATGATGGTATATATAGTAAATATTTTCATTGTAATACTTTAATTCTTCGAATCAAATGAGGACGGGGTCCTCGTGTAGTAGTTTAGCGCTGCGCCTGTCACGCCAAAGCTCGTGAAAGCCCAAGTACTCTTTTTAAAAGAGACATGTCGTCATTTAGTTATTTCTGATGCTGAATTTCTGGACTCAATTTATCATTATTTTGGTCTCACTACCCCAAAGGCCAGTACCATTGAAATACATGTAAACTGCCTCAATTCCACATGCCGATTTTACTTCTTTCTGCCCTCCCATCAATGTAGTGCCGCATATCATGATAAAGCCTCGGCTGTGCTTTTTCAAAAACAGGTGAGATATGGGTTTGCTACAAAGACAGCTTTTGAGCTACACTAGCGTGTAAAAATGTCACCACAGTTCAAATTAAGCTAATATTCATACTCTCTTTCACAAACCAGACACACATCATTTTAACCCACGTACTGTATACCCGTCAGATTATCACGCATCTGATATCCTGCATGAAGGAAACACCGTGTACTTATTAAATATCGTCAAAATTATGACATATTTGCATTTGTTTTTAATTCAACAGAGGTTGGAACAGCCGCATTACAATATTCCCATCATTAGAAGATACCTGCCGTGATTTCGGCTTACTCAGGGTGGTGACATTATTATATAAAGCGGTGTAAATTTACATTTGCCGTTTTTTTAATGGAGTGTCTTTAATTTAATTATGTGAGACAAACCAGATGTTAAAGAACTTACAGCAATTTTGGAGTTACATACTTCGGATTTCAGATTTCGTGTCATTCAAACTCAACCTTGCATTTCAGACTCTAATAGTGTCACAAAGTGATTAATACCGCTGCCTTTCACGCTAGAGTTCGGGGTTCGTTGTCCGGTTTCGGCGGTTTGAAAGAAACAAAAATGTTTCTTCCCCATCCACTCCTAAAACTCAGTATTGTGGGGAGCCTCCGTGACCGAGAGGTAGCGTGCTAGGCCTCAGACCTCCAGTGTTTGAATTTCGAATTATGTGTCTGGAGGGTAGTGTCATCTCACTAATCTCACCATCCTCAGCTTGGAAAGTCGGAGATCGCTCCGACATTCAAGTTTCCAAGAAACAAGAAATTTCTTTTTCGCTTACTCAGGGGAGCCTGCTCGACGAAGGCTCGAATTTCGAATTCTGTGTCCGGAGGGCAATTTCATCTCATTCATCTCAACATCCCCATTCATTCATTTTTACTGTCCGTTTGGCATGTTTATTCGCTTGTCCGTCCGTCCGTCTATTTGTTAGTTCGGCCGTTCGTTCGTTCGTTGTGTCATTTGTTTTTTCTATTCAATTAGCGTTTGCCCGTTAACTCGCTAACTCGTTGACTCATTGTTTTTTCATCATCCGCCCCTCTGTTTGTTGGTAATCCTGATTTGTTTGTTCATTTCCTTAAGTTTGTTTGATAAATCTGCAATCAAAAGAATGACTTCCTCCATGTCGATGAAATATAAATTGGCATAGTTTGGGCATAATTTCTTTTTAAATAAAAGAGCGTGCTGTTAAATGTACTTTTGGGGCAAGACGGGTGGCCAAACTACAGGCCGATACTAGTTTTTAGTTTTTGCTACATTACATTAACCCGGCATTGGCTTATAATGTAACATGGGAATATTGATAACAATTTAAACATCTAAGTCGTCACTTTTTTATGGATGGATGGACGCACTGAAGAGACAGGGGATAGAAGGACGGGCAAACGAACGAGCGAGTGGAAGCACGAACGACTTATTACCAGATTGGTAGGCAATCTGGATCTGGGATGGAACCAGCGATTTTCAAATCATTTTTTAAACACGGACAGCAACAACTGGCGAATTATGTATGCCTGGCTATTCAATTCAACACAAAGGTTCGAGTTGACAAATTGGTATGACGTTTGTTTTCCCTTTGGTGGAGTTCTCGCCGTCTCCCACGTAAACATTGCAATGAAAAGGAACGGACCGGCGCCGCTTGAAGACCTAGCCACTCACTCACTTTAATTTAAGCATATTAGTTATAATAAAACTTCCCCGGGTATATCACCCAAAACATATACGTTTTGGAAAAACTATTCCGGTTACATTATACGGTATTGGTTACATTATACGGTCGTATGGTACCTTTTTTCTCTGGTTACATTATACGTTGACGCTGTGACCGTATAATGTAACCAGTCGCCGTAAAATGTAACCGGTTACATTATACGGCGACGTAAAATGTAACCGGTTACATTTTACGTCTGGTTACATTATACGGTTCTACAATGTCACGCCGTTCGCTCGTTCGTCCTTCCGTCGGTCCGTCCGTCCGTCCGTACCTCCTTCCCAGCAAACACGGGACGTTAGCCCAATGTGGTTTCAACGTTGGGACGCTGACCCAACATTGAAACCACATTGGGTTAATGCCTCGTGTTTGCTGGGTTCAGATTGCCTGCCTGTGCGTCCATCTGTACTATTATCATCATAACCTGTTTCACGTCAGTATGTACACCAAATATTCACACAAAGCCTCACCATGACCAAACATTGGTTGAGATTACTTTTCTATGGCCTTGATTTGTATGACCTTGTAATTTGTATGAACTTTGTAAGACCAAGGAGGTTATATAACCTCCTTGGTAAGACCTTTTAGCCTAAGACGAGGTTAAAACGACACACTCAAGAGGTCCAGGAGCATCGCTCTCAAATATTTATATCATAGGCCTATTTGTAGGCTTTTTTCGGTGATAAGTATGCTTTTTTAAACATTCCGAGATCCCAGAAAACACCAAGCATTTTGATATGACGCTGTGTCCATGCACACTATAAACTGTAACGTGAACGGGTTCAAAATGGCGCTTTTTAGCTGGAGACTTGAATAATCAATTGGATTCTTTTCTCTCATATCATATGATATGTCTTTATACAATTTATACAATAATATTGGATACATTACAGACATTTTTCTCTGCAGAATTGAGTGCCCGAACGTCATACAGCCATGTTATTTTGTGTTTTAAATCTTTCGCTGCTCAGTGTATGCATTAAAAGAAGTGGTGAGTGGAGTCTTTTTGAATTCGTGGTGCAAGCTATAAAACTCACCGCTTGAGATGCTGCGTCTACAAAAATTTGTGCCGACAAAGTTAAAATTAAATTCTCTTGGAACCAAGTATATTCCGTGGCGAGTCCGTGTAATTAATTTTGAGAAACCCACTTTGAAAATGGCGCGTTAGATGACAATTATGTATGCCTCAAAATGTTGTATCCTGAGATTTTAAAAAAATATTTAATACAACTGGGCCCTAATTAATTATAGTTGCCTTTTATTTTATCGCAAATCATCATGCCACGTGAGGAATGTAGCAATACCATAGTCGCTTTTCATCGATGTTTAGAGGCTGAGGTATATTTCTGTCGCCAACAGCTGCGCGACAGTTTTACGGTCCCGCAAGCATTTTTTCCACAAACGAGTGATCTGATGATATGGCCCATAGAAAAACAGCATTACTCTTGGTATGGGTCGCGCTTTTCGCTGATTGCATGATGAAAACATTTCTTCACAACGACTTATTACCAGATTGGTAGGCAATCTGGATCTAATCAACCTTTATTTTTTATGATTAATAAAAAATTGTGGCGGATTCTTACTGTAGAGGATTAAATATAGCATTCCACGCACACTGCCAAACACAAAACATTTGTATACCATTTGTATACCAACATTATACAAATGTTGTACATATGGTCTGTGTTTTCTGGGATGGAACCAGCGATTTTCAAATCATTTTTTAAACACGGACAGCATCAACTGGCGAATTATGTATGCCTGGCTATTCAATTCAACACAAAGGTTCGAGTTGACAAATTGGTATGACGTTTGTTTTCCCTTTGGTGGAGTTCTCGCCGTCTCCCACGTAAACATTGCAATGAAAAGGCAAACAGCAGCAACTGTTTACATGAAAAAAAACAAGCATTTACTGCTGTTTGCCTTTGGTCGATAGATAAAACAGGGAGTCGTTTAAATACCATGAAGCTTTCAATCAGTATACAGTATTGAAACATTACATTGCCTTAGCGTCCTGCCCTGGTGCTCGTCCCACCAAAAATCTTAAAATTGAGATCATCTTAACATCTTCTTACTTCCATTGGAAAAGTTAAGATTGGTCTCAACTTTTTTACGGAAATAAGAGAAGGTTTGGATAATCAATAAATAGGATGTTTATTGGGAATGGATGACCAATGGCCCATTTATCTCGTTCTTGGCCTGTGTCTGCTTTAGTATCGAAAAAAAAAGTCTTATGGTGATCATTGTTTTGTATATGTATATTGATATACTATACCACGACTGACCGAGATTTAATCAATTGGTTGATGCCATTTGTTCACCATGGGATTTATATAGTGAACATATACTTGACAATGTAAACAAATGCCCGCATACACAATGAAAGGTAATACACACTAGTGTTTCTTAGTCAACTTGAGCCAGCTCACAAGGTCGCCACGCTGCTCTGCAAAGCCAAAGGGCAGCAACTGCTTACTTGAAAAATACGCAGTTACTGCTATTTGTTTTTGTATGGCAACACAGGCAAACTTGCGTGGTATGCACATTCAGCGATAAGACATTCAGCGATGTCAAATGCCAGAGCCGAGATTTGCCGGCAATTAACTGCAGAAATTCTAGTGGTACCACGCCGATTACGGACTTTGACTCCGCGGCAATCTTGTCCCAGTTGTGGGGTGATATTTGGGGTGTCTGTCCGTCATACGAATTCCCTTTCAGCTGGTGATGAAAAAACTGGGGGGCAATCTTTCTGTGCTTTACGTCATCACGGCCCTGTCAGCACTCGATAACGAGGCCCCGGAACGAGCATGAAATACTCCCTGCCGCGCGAATACGATGCCAATTTGTCTATTTATAAACAGCTTGTCAATCTTTCAAACCATTGATAACTCAGCCACTGTGCAAAACCATACTACGGTAACTGCTTACTTGGAAAATAAGAATGCTGGTTGGCTTTGCGATACAGCGCCTATTACAATCACTCGCTTGCAAAAACTATAGCCTGTATCTATGGTTTAATCGTCAGGGGAACAGTAGTTTTAATCGCTAGGGGCGCGTCTTATAATCATATCCCGCTGCATGCCAGATATTGACCTCGCACGTGGGCTCTGAGTGATGGAATCACAACAGACAGCGGTCTCGTTCTCTCTGTATTTTCGGTCAGGATATCTGGGAATATCCCAGAAGTGACTCACGGAATGTTTTGGAGCGCCGCCACATTTTGGCTACTGGCTGCCCCGAGGCCAGTCACTCACTGATAACCAGCGCAATTTCCTCAAATATTCGCCAAATTACCATTCGCCTGTCGATTTTGATTACTATCTCTCTTCGCCTGCGGATTGCTAAAGTTACATGGATCTGCAGCACAATCATATACAGCTCCGTAGGCCTACGGAAGCCTTGAAACAAATATTTGTATCTCGATATAGCGATTGATATATCGTTAAAACGACTTAGTATAAGCCGTTATAACGACTTAGATGTTGATTTACCGACTTATATCTCGTTAAACGACATAGTATAAGTTGATTTAACGACTTATATATCTTTGAAACGACTTAGTAGAAGTCGATATAACGACTTATATCTCGCTAAAACGATTTTGTATTAGTCGATATAACGATATCTCCTCCTAATCCTATATCTCCTCCTCCTCCTCTTCCTACTCCTTCTGCTCCTGCTTTTGCTCCTCCTCCTAATCTTCCTCCTCCTCGTTCTCCTCCTGCACCACACCCCCCTCCCCCTCTTCCTCCTTTGTCTTCGCCCTCCTCCTCTTGCTCCTCCGTATACACTGATGTGCGCAGCTTTCTCCATATGGGAGGGGGGTGTCGGTCAAGAGGTGAAATTTAGAAAAAATATGGGGATTCCGGGGGCTTGTACTCGAAAATCACCGGAATTTAAAAAAAAATCTGCAGCTCAATTCATTATAATTATATATTATCATTCAGTGTGGGGCTATGCTTACAATAATACATCACGTTTGCAACCAAAATATTGCAAGGACTGTGCCACTACCATGTTTTCATCAGGAATGTCTCTGACGCCCACACAAAGGATATTGAGTCAAGTGTTCATGACGTCATACATGTATCTCCAGTCCGCGACTGAGGTTTTTGTTCAATGTAGGGCTACCGTGTTTACTGGCATATCTGTGTATACACACTTAACATTGCAGTATTTAAACAGTTGTCTTTTCTCAAATTTGGGTCATTTAACTATGTTTCAAGTAGATGTAACATGATATCATCAAATATCATACCCTGAATCAGCCTCTCACTCAGCTGGGCATTGCTGCTTAACTCCCCACCCCGCCCCGAAAAAAAGCCTCTCCTACTTTCCTAATTTAAATAGCAACTGGATGACGATGATTGGCCGATCTCGTCATGTGACAGGTCATGTGAGCTACAGTACTCTTCGATTGGTGGGTGGTAGAATATTAGACTTGGCCCAATATGTTAACCATTTGACCGCTAATCACGACCATTATTGTTTTTGATATGTTTCACTAGCAAACAAAATTTGCAAATGTTTGTGCTCAAATTAAACAAATATGAGTATTCTTTCTCACTTGAAGATATGGGTCGCGATAGCGAGTCCCAACTTCAAAAACACAGTGGACGAATTATTTCGTGCATAGCCAAAATGCAGTAACTTTACAAGTTTCTGGTTTTTGGCTTTGCAAGGCAAAATTGTTCATCTATAAGTGGAAAATAAACAGAATTCAGCAGTTCACTTTGGTTTGAGATCTAAATCAATTCGCAGCGGCGGCGGTGGCGGAAAATGTCAAACATTAAAACATCCCAGGTGTTCTCATTAAATATCATGTGTGTTCATGTTTGACCTAAACTGTTTGGAGGAATAAAGTTAGAGAAAATCATCTAAAAAAACGATTCGCTGTATAGATGGCTTATAGTCGCTATTCAATTGCCATCTGCTTAGTCATTTCAAAGTTATTGCTTAGTCTACTAATCGGTTAGAGGGCAAGATATAAACACATATTAACATACGAAAACATCGACATTAGAATTATGCCTACTGAAAAGTGTTTAAGAAAACATGTGTACGACGGAAAGTTTTTTTGAAATAAAAAATGTATTTGTTGGTGAAAAATAATATTTACAAAGTAATTATTGTAAGCCAAAAATTATTATTTTCAAGACATTAAACATGCTAATTTCTCTGAAGCACAAGTGATGTTTTGGACTGAGATGCATTAATGAAATGTAGATATGAAGGATTTAGAATGGCGACAATTGTGATTTTTTTCAATTGATTGTTTTTTATTTCGGTTGAAATGAAAATGAATCATTTTATTTCCCATCGATCGAAAACACTTTAATAACCCTTTAAACCCTAACGATGCATCAAAGCATCATTTTGCATTTCTGAAGAATGACAAAATTTTCTGCACCTAGGGGTTTTGATGTAACTGTTTTAATACTTGTAATAACAATATATTTTTTCCATATGTCACTCACCTCAAGTCATCTCCATCCACTGCAAGTAGAGAATTGCGACAGCAATTCGCGGCTTGTAGTGGATGAAGATGACAATTGTAAATTCAGGCTTGAAAGGGTTAAAAGCACTACGAAAAGTGAGAGAAACACGTACAAACAACACTGATTCTCGTGATTTTCTTCAATTCCTGTCAATAAACCATCTCTGTCTTTGTATCCACTTGAAAGACCAGGTAATACCTGTTTCTGTTTTTCATTCTAACTGCAAGTTTGTAGACGACTTCAGATTGGTTTACAAACATTGGTGGGAAGATCAGACCCTGTCATAAGTGGATTGGCACGATCAGATAAGCTACATGTACAAGGAAAATGACTCAGACAGTCGTTCAAAGCCAGCCTCTTTCTCTTTCTGAGTCATCTAAACTGCTTTGATCATTACGGTACTTCCCACCACCTCGATTTACAATAGTTACTCTGTTACGTATCATTTTCAAAGTAAATTATTATACAAACCGATATAAATTGAGGCTGGCAATCGTGAACCACAAAGTTTTTAATTAAAAACAATGCATCTCATTATTTTATGTTTGCAAGTATTTACTCTTTTTTTAATTCTCCGTATTAAATAAGCATGATAAAGTGGAGTAAATTTTTGACGACTTTCGCGGCATATATTCGTGACTTATCCCAGTAAACACAAAACATGTGTATAGCATTTGCAAATTGTAAATTGTACTTTACAATGTGGCAGATTCACCCTTAACCCTTAAAGAGCTAAATTTTTTAAATAAAAATAATGGAGACCAAAGGGTTTTTTTCAATTTGAAATCATCATAAATGTCTTAGTTAGCTCTTGCCGGCTCATTTGAATACCTATGTTATGGGTCTACGGCCATTAGAAATATGTTTACTCTTACAGTACGGGGATTCAAATGGACGATATCTGCACATTATCACTGATGTGGCACATTTTGAATAAAAATAGATTCACAGAAAATGTTATAGCCCATCAAATTAAAGATGATTTTGTGGTTTTATTCGATCACATTTTTTACGTACCATTTGACATGAAGGTGAGAATTTCTACAGCATTATTTACACTTCAAGGTTAAGAAAATCACCCAATGTTATATGTAACACAGAGAACAAACGGCAGTATGCTGGTACAAATGCCATAGCCAATACGATACATCAATGAATCAATGCTGTTTTGATTTCTGGTCCATCGTGTACGACGGTGGCCCAACATTAAAACATTAAAATGTATCCTGTTTGCTGCATGGGTTGTGGTATGTTGAAGTAAGTGTTGTCGTCTGCATTTTAAATATGTTGAAGCATTCGTTTGTCATGGATAGAAATACAATTATTTACCATAGATTCACAATAGCCTTTACTTAGTCCCATGCAAACCCAGCAAAACAACACATAAAACCTGTGCCGATTTGACCCTTTAACCGCCAAATCATTCAATTTGAATTTTCACCCACTTGAAATTGTGTCTCGCTGACGCGATCCACAACTTCAAGTGAGTGAAAATTATTCAGATTTGGAGGTCAACTCTTCACAAATCTTGCTGGTTGATGTCACATTTTATCTTCAACATGCTTACAAGTTTAAGGTGGTACTTAATGTGCTAATACAAAATGAAAACCTGAATATATGCGACACCGGCGGTTAAAGGGTTAATGTTGAGCCAGGCTCGCAGACGTTGAACCACCATCACACCAGCCCTGGGTCAATGTGTTTTGTTTTGCTGCCACATATCTGTGACTACAATCGAAAATTTTATCAGGTTTGCTGTGTAGCTTTCACGTGACCAACCCCCCCCCCCCCTCCACGGGGCTGATCAGTCAATGCGTGCTTCAGGGCTGATAAATGGTGATGTTTTGATGAGTTTTGCTAAGACAACATTGACATAGATAATAAATGCGAGTTTATGGCACTGATTTACCACAAAAAACTGTTTTAAAAACAGATTCATATCAAGGGATGTACCAGCAAAATATCACCTCTTCCCCAGCCCCTGTGCTCAGCTCCACCTCCACTGATTAGATCGAATCAATGACTTGTGCTTTCGCCTTTATGAAACAAAGCAGTGCACCGCCATTAAAATTTCAGAAAATTTGCGTTGTGTGTGGAATTAAAATGTGGATTACTTTCACGCTTTGTTTTATCAAAAAATCTATTCAATTTGCTACTTTCAACTAAAAAACTTAATTTCCTGAGCTGCTCAATTAAAATCCAGAAGACAGATCTTATGGTGTATTTTTTAATGAAATACAAATCAGTATAAAGGCAGACGGCAGAGCGCGAAATATAAAGTTTTGGGGCAGCAAAGCAACACCATACTTTCCAAGTTTGCAGTTACTGCAACAGACCAAACTCAAACGGTTACTTCAGCAGGGCAAAGGCAAACACAAACAGCAGTAACTGATTACTTTTTAAGCAAGCAGTTACTGCTGTTTGCCTTTGCCCAATACGGCACATCATGTATCACTCGGTTCTATCAGAGCATGTTGCTCTTACAATCAGTCAGTGTTGGTCGTCAGCCAGAGAGGGAGGGACCTGGCAAATCTGTGTTTTGTTCGGCTGTGCGGTTATCTGAAACGTGCGCGCAACGTCAGCGCTGTTGCCCCGGCCAAAACTCTAGACACACGCGTCTTAATTCTAACAATGGTACGGTTTTCTCCATGCTCATGCAATTTGTAACTCATCTCATGCCGTGATTTTGCCATGGAGGTACCTCTTGCTCCACTCAATGGTCAGTGATGGATATTGGTCAGTGGTGATGTAGTACTCTCGTGCGACATCGTGCAATGTTAAGTCTCTGTCTTGTGTGTCGGGTTTGTTGATTAGATGGTCTGTATTAAGACCTCCTCCAGTCGCCTTCTGCGCAGTATATAAAATGGTAAATGAATGAATGAATAAATGAATGAATGAATGAATGAATGAATGAATGAATGAATGAATGAATGAATGAATGAATGAATGAATGAATGAATGAAATGATTATTGATTAAAACGCTAAGATATAATTTTAAAAAATTCAGGCGTTGTCCACTAAACACTGGTGTCGGTTGTTTGCTCAAACATGGGCATTTGAATAATTTAGTCATAGTTTATTTTGGTGGAAAAGCTGGTAAGTGATGGTGGGCCAACCTTCACCAGGTAATGGTATTTTTACATAAACTATGAATGCTGTTTAAACAAAATAAGTCTCATCTTTTTTTGTGTTTTCAGATGTGATGACTCGTTGAATTCAGCACACAGGATTATATTGGACATCAGACGTTCTCGTCCCACAGACGACCATGGAACCAGACATTAACATGACTGAGGGTGATGGAGAGTCAGAGCTCACTATAACCACCATGTACGAAATGATGAACATAGTCAACCGTTACGGGTTCCCTGTCCTGCTGGCACTGGGCACCCTGGGTAACTGTCTGTGCATGGGTACACTGCGCAGCGACAAGTTCCGGTTGACGTCCATGGGGTTCCTGCTGAGCGCTCTGGCTTTCTCAGATCTTCTCGCGCTGTACACAGGTGCGTTACGCAGGTGGGTGGACGCCGCGTTTCTCTTGGATGTGCGTACTGTCAGCAATGCCGCCTGTAAGATTCACACCTTCTTCACATACTACAGCATACACTTGTCAGCGTGGACGCTTGTACTAATCACCCTGGAAAGACTTGTCGCCGTGACCGCGCCGAAAAGCTTCAACATTATCTGCAGCCGCCAGAGAATGATGCTGGCCTGGTTTATAATCGCTGTGATCATTCTGGTGCTCAACAGTTACATCCTTGACAAGGTTGAGTTGCTGGAGATGGTGGACACTGGAAGCCGCAAGATAAACTGTAGCTCTGTGGGGTACAGCTCCTGCTGCACCATTAAAGGTGGAGCTACACACTTCCTGCAGACGTACATGTACTGGAGTGACTTCTTCATCAGCTGCCTCCTGCCCACTTCATTCATCCTGTGTGGGAACATCCTTATCGGGTACCAGGTGTACAACCACAGCATACCAGGACAGTCTGGACGGGCCCTGCTCAACAGCCGCGCCAGAAAGAGCTCAGTCACCACCATGCTCATCGTGGTGAGCATGGCTTTTATAGTGACCACGCTGCCGATTAACATTTTCTTTTTAACCAAGTACGTGACCACGGTAACAGATGTGGACCAGATAATCATCTACAGCGTGTTCTCTCTTCTCTACTACACCAACAACGCCATCAACTTCTTCCTGTACTTTGTCAGCGGCTCTCGCTTCAGGAAGGCCGCCAAGGAGTTCCTAATGCAGTGTAACAAGAGCGCCATTAAGAAGCCGTTTTACAAGACCACCAGCATGACTGCGCCTTCCGTACACATGCTGCACACGGCCACCATGGCCCCATCCAAGATGTCCAGATGTGATTCCAAATGACATTCGGAGGATGAATGTCCGGTGCAATAAAAACTCCGAGAGATTTACACACACAGGTGCTCTGTGCAGATACTTTCACTTCTGAAACAGCACAGCCGGATCAGGTCCCAACACATATGGTCAACCGTCTACATCTCTACATCAAGTCTTGACTCTGAAGTTTGTAAAACTTGTTCCTATGAACTTCGAAGTTTTTGTGTAGGAAAGATGACTGTCCACGACACTGGCCCAACATTGAACCGTCATTGGATTTATGTCTCTCTTTTTATGGGTTGACGAGGATGTGTTTGAGGTCTTGACAACATTAAATCGAGAGGCTGTGATCTTGGTGAGCTTTCTTGGACGCACCGGACCAGGAACCCCGAACACTCATCGCACCATTCTCATCAAACAATGGTATTGCGCAATGAAAACATTTGTGTAGCCATCAATAGGTCAAAGGATCGATTCTTTGAACCTGATATGGGTTATATAGGGTCGGCACTCGATCAACTTCATGATCTTTTACAGGATTCCCCAAAAGTGTCTTGTTATCGTGCTCAAAACTGTCATGACATACACACCTAAACAGAGTTCAAACACAAATTTGCAGAAGCCATGAACGATGACTATGTAGCACTCAAGATGGCATCATCCCACCATATTGACCAAGTAGTGGATTATGTTCAGAGACTCTATTTACATTAATAAATCGCGACTTTCGTTTGAAATGTTCAATGGATTTTGCAGAGCACCCCAACAAACACGAAACGCTAACTCAATGTTGTCTTGATCTTGGTCCATCGTCTGCGACACTGGGCCAACAACAACACAACATTAGGTCACAGCTCATGTTTGCTGAGACAGCACTGCCACACAGTAGCTGATTTTTATAAGATATGCAAACGGTGTTCATTTGAGTGTGATATGGGTGAATACAGCACTTGTGCAATAATAACACATTATTCATTGAAGTCAGATCATGTGATCATTTCCCCGTAGGACTATATCACGAAAAATGAACACCGTTTGTATTTTTTTACACGATCTAGTCACACACGACACAACTGTCATATATTACATTTCAATCTACATTAAAATCATCTAGGCCCATATCCTCGTACAAGTTACGATATATCGTAGGCTTCTGATAGGTCGAGATGGTCATCTCGACCAACCAGAAGCCTACGATATATCGTAACTTGACCTGTTCTGAAAAGATCCCTCCAGCAGGATGTAGTCACATATCCAGTTAAATTTGAAATATCGAAATGTTTTAGCTACATCACATAATTTATGTAGCGGACTGTTCACTCTTAGAAGAAATGTTCTTCTGCAGCGCTAAGACACACAACAAGAACTGGAGTGTTTTCAAGTAAACAGTCACCGCTGATTCTCTTGGCAGGACAGCACCATTTCATTCCTGTTTGAACACGTAACTGGTAGTTAGAGTCAAACCTGAACGTTGTCTTCGCAAAAGGGCTAAGATAATTTGTATTATAACTATTTATACCGATAGCACTCACGATCTGATTTATCAACCCCACTGCCGACTCATGCTGAGGCCAACAGCGGCACGGTATTGGTATAAGGTTGAAGTTTGGGCCAGACGCATTTGTTTCAATGGGGGTTTAGCCCTTACAAGCCTGAATTTATCATTGTCTTCTTCACCCACTACAAGTCGAGAATTGCGACAGCAATTCGCGGCTTGTAGTGGGTGAAGATGACTTGAAGTGGGTGGCAAATGAAAAAAATCGTTATTATTGAAACAGTTTCATAAAAATTGTGGTTCTGACACGCACAGTTGTAGGAAATTAAGCCATTCTTCAGAGATGCAAGATGGTGCTATGAAGCATCGTGTGGGTTGAAAGGGTTAATGTTGAACCACCGTCTGCGACAATGGCCCAGCATTAACCCCACATTGGTTGAACATGTGGTGTTTCATGGGTGTTAAGAGGATCATTAACGAAGGTGATGTACGTAGTCTGTAACCAGGGAACCTCCTGGAAGCAGTGAATGACTATTCCTACCAGGTCTACGTCAACTGCGTTTCGCCCGATTTAAATAGCATTCCTGTCTCAAACTCTCCAGATCATTCACTCGCGGACGATCACTTCTAACAATACTACTAGCAACACCCTTTTAACGTGACACGTGTCTTCTGTCAGCAAAATCTTAATATATCTGGCCTTATCTGTCATCCAATTTGACACTTCTGAATATTTGTCATCTACTCCATGTTTTCCCATATAATAATAAATTATTATAGCAAATAAATGTTCTGTAGATCTTTATCGTCATGGAATATCACAACAGGCACAAGACATTGACCCAATGCTGGTTCAATGCTGGCAAAGATAAAGGGTCATATTTGTTCTCAAATAAGTGATTTTTTATTTTTGAAACCCTTTTAACTCAGAGGGATCGATATGTGCTTTTTATTATTAAACACATAAATTTCTTTTTAAATATTTTTCTCCCACATTTTGCATTCTAATATCGTCACCGTGGGTTTAAGGGGTCGTATCTGACATTTAACCCTTAAAGCGCGGATTTTCTAACTATACACCATAGAGACCAAAGAGTTTTTTCCATTTGATATTATCATAAATGTCTTATTTAGCTCTTTCCGCTTCATATGAATGCCTGTGTTATGGATCTACGACCAATATAACTATTTTATTTTTTTCAGTGCGGGGATCGACTTTAGACGTCAGAATCTGACGTCTAAAGTCTGTCCCCGCACTGAAAGGGTTGAAATAATGGCAGACATAACACCCTAATTCCAATGTGATGATATTATCTAGGGTAAACACATACTGACGTGATTCTACGGTCGGTACTTCATATTTTTTCAGGTGTCGAGAAATTACCAACTGAACTATTCTTCGTACTGTTTTATTTCTGGCGTTTCAACCACTTAATCCATTCGATTATAGTACATGCAATATTAAATCAAGTAAATGCACTCAAAATCAAGGTTATTGTGTATATTATGTAGCACTGATAATATTATATATTTTTTGCTTTTGACACTTCATTCTCATCTCTTTCATTTCACCACACTCAACTATATTTATATGTAAATTCACGTTCACGCCTAACTTCTTTCTGTGTATATGGGATATGAGTAAAACTTGTTTTTTTATCTGGCTTGTTTTGTTTGTTCACTTTTATCATTGCGAATGGTATGAATACTCATGATTCAGCTACATGTAGCTAGTGTGGACGTATCGCCATGTTAACCCTTGTGATGCTAGGACCGTAAGTGAGTTTAAAATACAATAAAATGTCACTGACAGTGATACAAGAGTTTGTGATGCTCAGCTAATCAAATAATTGAGTATGACTAGACCTATTTTTTCCACATTTGAATCTGCGAAGTGCATTATTGATTACAGCTTCAAATGAATTAAAACATAACTGACAGTTCAAGAGGACAAGGGTTTAGCCGATTCGGGACAACATTAAACGTAGGCGAATGAGGGTTTAAATATATTTGCAAATGTTCGGTCTCAAATAAAAAACAAATACGAGTACTTTTTATCTGCTTGAAGTTGTATGCCGCGGTAGCTAGAGACAACTTCAAGTGGGTGAAAATTTTAATCAATTGACGTAGCGGGTAAAAGGTTAACCCTTTCAAGTCTGAATTTACAATTGTTATCTCCATCCACTACAAGACGCGAATTGCTGTCGCAATTCTCGACTTGTAGAGGATGAAGATGATTTGAAGTGGTTGAAAAATGAAAGAAAATCGCAATGTATTGGTAAGCCAGTTTCGTGGAAATTTTCATTCAAAATCCTTTAGTTGTAGGGAATTTAAATCTGTTGTCAGGGAAGTGATATGATGCTTCAATGCATCGTGAGGACTTAAAAAGTTAATATAAATTGAAAAAGACGAACCAGGAGGATAAACCTCTTCAACGCCCAGGTATCTCCTCTCATTACCTCCACCAGAATGGTTATTATACACACTTCACACACGCCTATAGTAGGTTGCTTTACTGTTACGTGTTCTTTATCAGGGTATGTACTAAAACCCCCACAACCCCACAACCCATACCCAAGGGGCTGTGGGTTGTGGGGGTTTTAGTAAAAAAATAATAAAGTGCACTGTACCTTGTGGGCTGTGGGGGTTTTAGTAATTGTGCTTATGCCAACTACTAAAACCCCCACAACCCTCAGCCATTGTGGCTACTTGAATGCAGTTGCTTTAAAACATTTTCTGGGTTTGGGGGCAATTGCTCTATATGCCAACTACTAAAACCCCCACAGCCATTGGGGGAGGGGGGGATTTATGCTTCCTAACTATATGTCGTGTGGGTTTCAATAATCGCCCTATAAAATGTGATTATTAAAAGTGTAAAATCATTTTTCACATCTTTCTTCATTTTCATCTGATGACTACGTAAATATAAGCTAACATTGTTGGTAAAACTTCTGCTAAGTGAAGACTGATGACATAAAAATGGTTGTTCGAGCAGGAATTTGTTTTATTAGCGGCTCAGCATAGCTCGGGGCAGTGGATTGACTGTAAACGTGCTGTCGTCAACCAGATCAAATTTATAACAAAACCGATTCAGCTGTTCAGGGAGAAATGGAAAATCTAAATACGAGATACAGCACTACTACTACAGCATTTTTATCTGCCTACGTCGTCATGATTTTCATACCCCTCAGAGTGAGATACTCACTGGTTTTTTTTCTCATGTTGGCAATACTGGTTCATGGTCTCAAAAACAAAAATAATACCATATTTCGGCCAAAATATGGTCCAGGAAGCGTCATTTGAAGCCTTTGATTTTAAATTTTTCCGGAGGAGCAAGCCCCCGGACCCATCTAGAGCATATGTGTCATCTGTGATGTGTATAACTTGTTGCAAAAACCGGCGCCCCCCCCCCGTCTATCAATTCCTGGATCCGCCACTGTAGCCTATATTGATTAAATCATGGAGATACAATCTCCATGATTAAACCAACACACAACACTAGTAATATTTTCATTCAACCCATTGATAACAAAATAATTATTATGTAATCGCTGTCTTATGTGAATAATTTAGTTAAGGATATATATCTGAACAAGACTTACGTTAACGTTACAAAATTTCAAGAAAATATTTGTCTGATCGCTGACAAATTATTTCATGCATATTGACACATTTATCCCCTGTCGCCTTTTCCGAAAGTGTACAATCAGGCGGGACCACAAGGCGTCGACACAATGTTGTTTTGATGTGGGATTGACATTGTAGACGGTGGGCTAACTTCAAAGCAGCACTAGATAAGCGCAGCTTGTTTGATGGGAACAAGAAACGTTTACCCAATGTTGTTGAAATGGTGGTCCACCGTCTACAACGCTGGCCCATCATGACTGTAACGTGGATGAACGCTTCCTTTTCGCTGGGATACACAAGAAATCGACCATTGTTTCTCGATGTGACGATAATATTCGTTTATTTTCAAATAATGACTTGAACTTAGTATAGACATTGCAGCATCACCGGGATATCTTATAACATGTTCGGAAATTTCCATGTCGCTGGTCCAATATTAAACCAGCCGATGCCTCGTGGTCGGGGGGGGGGGGGGGGGGGGTGTTAATTTTAGCAGCCCTGGAAACCTAACAGTTGGATTCAAATGCCGGCCAGGTTATGCAACGAAGATCTTGATATTATTTGCCTATCCAAGTGAAATGTTCATTTACGACCTACACATTTCCCAGCACCCATATACCATCTTTACTAAGCAAAATAAATGCTTTGAACTACCTGTAATTTAGTTAACTTGCTCTGATAAGAAAGACTAACCCTTTCAGCCCTTCGTCGCATTTATGCATCGAATAGAATATTTGATCCACATGTATTCAATGATATATATTGATATAAATGGCATAAAAATCATCGACATATGGACGACCCGAGCTTTGATCTGATATATTGTATGTATATATTTTATAAAAACACATCAAAACTTGTCCATTCACTTTAACAATTGTGGCAGGCGATTGCAAATGAAATATCTACGTGCAATAAAGAAATATAACGATTTTGATACATTTTTCAAGTATAAAATACGCCAGAGATGCTTACGTTGTTACTGTCATTGAATATGGGTTTAGAAAGTGATCTATTGGGGCTCGATCGCCAAAAATAATGCTAAATCATGACTAACTGTTAGTTAGATATGAATTGATTTTATATTTTTTATTATTGCTATCATACACACTAAGTGGAGTCTATATCCCATATATATGGCTGATATGAGAAATGCATAGCATACAAACAAAATAAAATAAATAACATCTCCGTATAAATTATACAGTAGTGGTGGAGAAATAAACTTGACCGGCTCATATGTACATTTTATTTCTATTTCTTAGTACATATCGCGACAGGTAGCGGCTCGAAGAAGAAAGTTGAAACTATCGTAATAAAATTAAGAGCATGACCTTTCCAACGATGCCTGCAAAGCTTGAAAGCACGAGGATAAATCTAGGTCACACGAGGCATTGAGCCAAAGTGGTTTTAATGTTGGCCTGCCGTCTTAGATGTCTGACTGACATTAAAACAACATTGTTTTATTGTCATGTGTTGGCCGGGATATGGACATATATAAAGTACTCATCTGAATTATTTTAAGATAGCGACGCCTCTGATCTTGTCGCAAGGAAATTGAACATGCAGAATTTCTAAATGAATGAATAAATGAATAAATAAATAAATGAATGAATGAATGAATGAATGAATGAATGAATGAATGAATGAATGAATGAATGAATGAATGAATAAATGAATGAATGAATGAATGAATGAATGAATGAAATGAATGAATGAATGAATGAATGAATGAATGAATGAATGAATGAATGAATGAACGAACGAACGAACGAACGAATGAACGAACGAATTAATTAATTAATTAATTAATTAATTAATTAATTAATTAATTAATTAATTAATTAATTAATTAATTAATTAATTAATTAATTAATTAATTAATTAATTAATTTATTAGGTGCATCCGCTATGATCTCGTTTCTTTCATTTCAGTACAGATATATTTAGTACAGATATATTCATAACATATCCACCAAATACAAATATAATTCACTTTATCCCGGTCCTGAACATTTTTTATCGCATACTGGATGTTAAGACATATAGACCGTTATGTGCAAAAAAAAGACTGTTGCGTTAAATATTGACTAACAAAGAAGCTTCATCAGTTGTTCATGTCGGGGTGAGTTATAACGTCATGCAAAATCAGTTGTGGAAAGGTGTTGTATAGTGTAAACATTACATTTACACATTTATGGTGCGTTATCACATGGGGTCCCCTGCTAGGGGCTGAGCAAAAATCCATCCCATCATGCAGGAAATAAAAAAAACCCTCCCCCTTCTCCCTTGATACCCTTGATATCACTGAATGATGTGGCTAATGTTGCTGTTGTTGATATTATACAGCTTATATTATCCAACATGACATTCAACCCGGTCTAACCCCACCTCATCAAAATACAAAAAAAAACAATACAGTAAACAGTGGAATGGAAGGTTTCAGTCATTGATATAAAAAAAACTTGTTTCTTTTTTTAAAATCATAGTATACTATATACATGATATAAGCTGCCAGTTTTCTATAAAGTTTTATTTCTGTTGTTAATAATTTTGTAAATGTATACATACTAGGATATTAATAATAGTATCAAACGGTGTTGGCCTAGGTTTACAACAACTACCAGTTCATACGTGCAGTTTATGATTACGAGTTCTTACTTGTGTTAACACTAATCTATGTTGACTATTTAAAATAACTCTTAAATATTAAATATAAAGAAGTTCTAAAATAAACTTTTATATTTCTGTACAACAAAGCTTTGTTTGAATTTTCCAAATTTAAACACCAGTCATGAAAATACAAATCAATGGCCATCTGTTTAAATAACACTATAAAAATATTTACATCACCAACTCCTTGGTTATAGCAGGCTTCTCCGTAACCATAAGAACACAGCAGATTCCAGACTTAACGTACCCACTTTATTATTGTATGCTTATATTGTATGATATATTATGCGCTATTTCAGCCCTGCTGGCTCTGTGCTTGTCGTCACAGCATTAATACAACACTGGTCATATTCCACGTGTTTTGGGCAAAGTTGTTCAAAGTTAAAAAGCACAAACTAATTAACGGTTGTATGGCTTTGCAAGACATAATAGCGCTTGAGAGTTGGTTCAGAGATGTTCTTAAAAACTTGACCATTCACATATACCAGGTGGTTCACTTGACGATAAATATGCCCTCAAAATACTTTATATTGCGGGGGGGAGGGGGGGGGGGTGAGATGCAAAAATCCACATGTGGAATAATTTACGGTCACATCTGGGCGTGCACGCTCCTATTTATGGGGGGGGGGGGGGTTTCCAGGATCCTAGCAAACACGAAGCCTCCCTAGCGCCTGGGTCAACGTTGAAGCAACATTGGTTTAATGTATTTTGTTTGCAACGGCTGCGCTGGATATTATTCCGCGATGTGTGATACGGCTGATACAAGTTTGTTAATAAATATAATAGGGCCTAATAATTATAAAAGTATTAACCTTTTCACTACCATACATGACGGAAATTTCCGTCGTCATTCGTCAATGAACGTAATCATAAAATGACACAAATTTTCGTCAAATATATACTACATTTATGTATTTTTCGTCATTTGAAGCTGGAAATTGCGTTAGCAATTCCAGCTTCAAATGACGAAAAATAGAACTCCTACACCAGTATATCTGGATCCAGGCATGCACTCCGGCCTGGAAGTCAAAGGGTTAACTTATTTGGACTAGTAATAGCAGTAGGTCTGATGTACTTTTTTATTTTGCTTGTTTGTTACCATGCATAAAGATATTTCTTTAATCTATAATGTTGGACCGCATATGAAAATAGTGCGTCATGTAGTGCGGCCAGCGCGCAATTTGGTTCCAGGACTAACCATGCTGCAGTCAGTCCGTGGCGGATGTCTCTGGCTACTGATGTCTTGTGTTGACTACTTCAAGTTACTTCTTATAAATTGACCAGAAAAGACAACGCATCTTTGAAATATCTGCATATGTATGCACGAAAGTAACTGTTGTGTTTAATAAAAATTATATGGAGGTACCCTCGAGCCCGTCTAGAATTAGGGAGTAGGGTTATATAAACGTACGTCGTTGCTGTCATAACCAACCAATCTACATATGCTTTAAATCATATGAAAGGGAATTAAATCTCCGCTTTTCTGCTTCATAGAACATCGCAGTGGAGTAAATATTATTCTCTCCACATACGTTCAAGCATAATTTAAAATCACAAAATAATTCAAATCAACAGTAATAGACAGGTTCATACAAGGAAAAAATTGCCAACTTTTCCTGTCAAGGTTTTCTCAGTGGATTCAGCTATCTGAAACCATACTCTTTGAAATAAGCTTCTGGGCCACCCTAAAATTCGGGTACACTGACTACGTTGGAATGGTTATTTTTACGTTTCAAAGTCATCTAGGGGTCAAGAATAAGATGGCTGCTAATGTCAACATGACAATTTTGTTTTACCAGTGACTAATATTAATTATTATATTCTTAATTATAGGTCCATAATTGAATTACATACCCCAATTTAGAGTAATTTGGCGACGTAGATTGCAATGTAATTGATATTTTATATTTCAAGGTCATATAGAGGTGAAAACTAAAATTACGGCTTACAAAAATGTAATGTATGTTATGTATTAACAATAAGAAGGATAGAAGTTCATTATGTTTTTGTCTTATATTTGTTCTTCGTATGACAGATTTCCGTCTGACACTTTCCGCTTTGATCCACCCCTTCTGACAGTTTGATCCCTCCGTATATAATATAAGCCTTGTACAACATAAAAACCCGATCAACTTCGCATACGTATCAGTTGGAAAGGAAAGTCGACACACGACTCTCCTTATCGCCTTGATAAAATATTGGTTAAATTAGTGACTTTCATCTCCTTAGCCATTACAGCGCTTAAATATTTTGATTAAACCTAGCAGACCAAAGGGGTATTCGCTTTAAAAATGTCCTTAATTATGGCTCCCACCGATGCTTTTGAATGCATATTTTAGGAGTCTAAGATAATTTGAAATATTGTAACTATTTCAGTGCGGGGACCGACTATTATATAGACGTCAGAATCTCACGTCTATAGTCAGATCCCGCACTAAAAGAGTTAATCTCGTCATAAACTTACCAGAAGTAAATATTTTGACATTTCCTACTCCGTTTTTTCATCATTCAAGTCACTTTCAGTGTCACTTTCTACACTCTCAGTCTTTGCAGCCTCATTGTATCCCTCCCTCTCCCTTTGGATTTATATTCTTTGGCGGCAAACCGTTTATATATAAAAAAAAAAAATACCATGAAAGGTCATAGCATTTCAGTTCATAGTCGATTTTATTATTTGAAAACTATTTATTCAAAATTGACAGCCCGAACACCCCCAAAAATTCAGAACATGAATTTCCAACGTGCATCCATGGACAACCATTTTTTTTGTAAATCAGGTTCATATCTGAACACAAGAGGACTAAAGTCCTATATCATCCCCCACCAAAAATTAGTTTTTTGCGGTCACAAATATTTAAAAAATCGACTTGTGGTGGCCATTTTAAATTTCAGTAAAATCACCTGCACATTATTGCACTCTGAGTTTTTGCGACCTCAAAAAAATTGAAATTGGTCCGTGGCAGCTATTTTAAATTTCAGCAAAACATTAAAAAATCACCTGCACATCTCCATATTGTGGGGAATGTGATTGTAGAATTTGAATAATTTCTGACGTTTTTTGTAGTTGACTTTGGAATTGAATTCTGGTGGCCATTTTAAATTTTGGTAGCATCTTTAAAAAATCACTTGCACATCCACATGTTGCTAGGAATGTGATGTTGAAATTAAAAAAAATGACCAAAATAATTTTTTGAGTTTTAGCGCCCACCAAAAAATTGTAGTTGATCCGTGACGGCTATTTTAAATTTCAGTAAAACTTTGAAAAAATCACTTGCACATCCCCATATTGCTAGTAATGTCATGTTAAAATTTCAAATAAAATTAACCAGTAGTTTTTGAGTTTTTGCGCCCACAAGAAAACGTGACGCCGGACGCCTGCCGCCGGACAGAATCCTGGCACGACTAAAATCCCAATTCCCCTACGGGCGGAGGATAAAGTTCTCAAATATTATAGGATTAAAAACATGTTATATATTTTTACATAGGCTCTAACAGAAATAGCCTATATTTTTTTCAGGAGTAATATAACGATATATGACATATGATATCGTTTAAGGCTACTGAATAACTGAAAAATTAGTTGTTGAGAGATACGAATTACGATCTCAGATTTGTAAGTGGGAAGGCATATGATCTTTAAAAACGCTCCTAGTATACACCTGGTATAGATTGCACAAAATATTATTGTCACCAAGCAGCTAAAAACATTATATCGCAAAAGTTGATTTTCCACCCGGACAACCCCCTGGTAGCTATTGATTGTCCGACACGAATTCTGGTTGTCTAAGACAACCGGAAAAGCCTTATTTCGAACGCTGAACTAGTCGTCAGACGTTATTGAAACACCCACGACATATATCACAATCATTGATTTATTAACAATATTATTGACGGTGATTTCAAACCCGTTAATACTAACAATACAATCATATTATAAATAAACCTAAAAAAACGTTTTTCATGTATCAATGCCAACATGGGACTACAATCTGCCTTCAGGGAGCATGAAAACAATTTTACAATGGTTGTGGGGGTTTTAGTAATTTACATAAGCACAATTACTAAAACCCCCACAACCCACAGTGTACAGTGGACGTTATTTATATTTTACTAAAACCCCCACAACCCCTTAATCTGACCCAATGGCTGAGGGCTGTGGGGGTTTTAGCAGTTGAGATGAGCACAATTACTAAAACCCCCTCAGCCCACAAGGTACAGTGCACTTTTTTATAATTTTACTAAACCCCCCACAACCCACAGCCCCTTGGGTGTGGGTTGTGGGGCTGTGGGGGTTTTAGTACATACCCTTTATCAGCGAGTGTTGTGGCATCTGGAAATGTGGTCCGAAAAACCCGACGTTAACCCTTTAAGCCCTCACGATGCATTAAAACATCATTTTAAATCCCTGAAAACAGAATTAATTTTCCTATAAATAGGGGGTTTATAATGAATATTTCCATGAAACTGGTTTACCAATACATAGCAATTTTCTTAATTTTTTCACCCACTTCAAATCATCTTCATCCACTACAGGTCGAGAATTGGGACAGCAATTCACGGCTTGTAGTGGATGAAGATGACAATGGTAAATTCAGGCTTGAAAGGGTCAAGCTAACGGTGGCCATATTTCCGTTTTATGATTTGCAAATTAATCGTGTCGGCCCACTGTCTGCGACGCTGGTCCAACATTGATCCAACCTCGTGTTTGCTGGTAAAGGCATTGTCTTTGGACAGTACTGGGACAGCGTCACATACAGTGGCCCACTATCACTTCAGCCTGGATATCGCTTTCTTATAGCCTTTTATGCATTATTATTTATATTCATCATGTTAGTAAGAAAATAAAACATGATATCAATTCAAGAGTTCACATTAGCTTCCAGTCATTCACCATAAGATGATGTTATTATCATATTGTACCATCTAAATCGTTTCTCCACCATACGTACAGCAGTTGCAGCTGCTGCTACCATGGCTACCGAGTCGCAAAAATGCTACAATTCACATTTTTCAAATGACTGTCGTTGGGAGTAGACAACTGTTGCCCGAAAATAAAATAAACAGTGTGTCATTTCCTCATGCGCGGTATCAGCTGACAAATTTCAGCTTGTTCCCACCTACCGCGCGTCAATCTACGCACGTGGTCCATTAGCGTTCAGATTTTTGTACACGCCTGCGCTGCCATGCAAAGACAAATAGCAGTAACTGCTGACGCTTCACGTTAGCAGTTACTGCTGTGTATCTCTACAGCACGGAACTTCTGCGGCTAGTTTTATCACATCCGCTCTTGAAAGGTCAACAAGCGGCAGGCGGGGATTAAAACGTCGTCCTACATAACAGCTGCTTTATTCTGCGGATTGTCTCAGCAGAGATCCTGATCCTGAACAGATCACACATCCATATCCCGGTAAGCAGGGGACGTACACCCAATGCTGGGTCAATGTAGGGCAACCGTCACAGACGGTTGCCCTACATTGAACCAACATTGGGTCATAATATCTCAAACTGATGAACATTTTCTAGCAGGACTGTAAGACGAATCCCTGGACCAGATTGGTAGAAAAGGTACCAGTTTTGGGGCATGTCGCTTAAGGTGTCAGATTTGTCGGAACAATTCCTATTTATAGAGGTGCACTTAGTTTTTCGAAAACAAGTGCATGCACTTATATTCGAACATCGAACAATTTTAAACCATCACTAAAACATGCGATTTTCACTTATAAGTGCATACACGTTTATGCGCGGGGATACGGTAATGGATCTTCATCTAACATAATATTACTATGAAGTCAAGTAGCAAATGTTGTTTCCGATCAGTTAAACAATATAATGCGGTGAAGGAATAATGATTATCGCATATTGGCAGGCGCGGATCCAGTGAGAAGTTTGGTGTGCATACGCCACCCTCCTGTATTTTTGCAAAATTCTTAAAAAAGGCTCATAAATTGGCATAAAAAGACCAAAAAAAACATAGCCCCCCTTCACTTAAATCCTGGATCCGCCCTTAATTATAGCCAGTGGCACCAGCTTGTAACGATGTGCTGTGGTATGCTATTATGCTATGCTATGCTATGCTATGCTATGCTATGCTATGCTATGCTATGCTATGCTATGCTATGCTATATTGTGTTATGCTATGCTATGCTATGCTATGCTATGCTATGCTATGCTATGATATGCTATGCTATGCTATGCTATGCTTTGCTATGCTATGCTATGCTATGCTATGCTATGCTATGCTATGCTATGCTATGCTATGCTATGCTATGCTATGCTACATTGTGTTATGCTATGCTATGCTATGCTATGCTATGCTATGCTATGCTATGCTATGCTATGCTATGCTATGCTATGCTATGTTATGCTATGCTATGTTATGTTATGCTATGTTATGTTATGTTATGCTATGTTATGCTATGCTATGCTATGCTATGCTATGCTATGCTATGCTATGCTATGCTATGCTATGCTATGCTATGATATGCTATGCTATGCTATGCTATGCTATGCTATATTATGTAATGTTATGCTATGCTATGCTATGCTATGCTATGCTATGCTATGCTATGCTATGCTATGCTATGCTATGCTATGCTATGCTATGCTATGCTATGCTATGCTACCATGTCATTCCATGTCATATTTATGCCATGCCGTACCATGCCATGCCATGCCATGCCATGCCATGCCATGTTATGCCATGATATTGTGTAGCCGTATTCTCGTACAAGTTACGATAAATCGTAGGCTTCGGATTGGTCGAGGTGGCCATCTCGACCAATCCGAAGTCTACGATTTATCGAGAATACGGGCCGAGGTTTGCTAGTATCACCAATACCCTGATGCGCCTTGTATATCACTTGCCCATAACATCAGGATTCTTATCAGATCAGTGCATTTTTACTTGTACCTAGAATTCCACCCCGTCTGAAAAAAACTCTTGGTACACTCCACCAAAACAAAACAAGTGTCCCCGCTGGCTCAAATAAACAATGTTGGTGATTTAATGGTGACATATTAATGTCCAACCATGATGAATATGATGGTTTGGTAATGGCACCCAAGTGGTTCATATATGGGCAATGTATGAAAACAGTGACATGGTGATTCTCGAAAAAAACGTCCCCATAAAGGGTGCACTCTTATTCCCTACTTGACTTCTGTCCCGGCAAAAAATGACGTTTGTTCAACACCGGAGCAACATTATGTGACGTTTGCTCAGCGTTGAGGTAATGGCTATTGGATAGGTTGGATCATGCAGCTTGAAGTTCAAGTGGGTATCAGGCCAGGGTGGGAGATTTATAGACGTAGGCCTACGTGTCTCGTTTTAGGGGTGTCTGCGTACATGTCCACTGTGAAAAAGCAAACAGGGGTATCTGCCTACGTTTAGGATGAACAGTTTCTCCTGTTTGTATCTACATTCTACAGCTGGATCACCACCCAGCACCCCGCCCAATGTTGGACTGATGTTGGGTCCAGCGTCGTAGATGATGGGCCAACGTCAGCCCAACATTAGGCCAACGCCTTTTGTTAGCTGGGACGGGACATTGATCATTTGTTGATTCAATGTTGGGCCGACGTCACAGACATTGAACCAACACATTGTCAATGCCCCGTGTTTGCTGGGTATAACATATTTTTTTTTTGTGAATTTCGTGTAACGTTCTATTGACAAGAATTATAAAACACCTAACATGACAGACAGAAATCATTTATTTTGACCAATCAGATACAAAAATGGACTATGCTATGACATTTTTGTGATGTACATGGATGTCTATAATACACACTGTTTTGAATGTTAACTATTGTTGTGCACCCACATAAACGTCACCCTCTAAAATAAAATTTAAAAAATGCATTACAAAGTATTATCTGCAATCGTATTTATACATTTTCTGACATATGTATGTCCCGTGTATCAATCCTGAAAAAAATTACAGCACTTTACTATCATTATAAAAAATATAGAAAAGTACCTTGTATTACCGTTGGTGCAATTCCATCTATTCACTTTAGTAAACGTAAGTATAATGTGAAGTGAAGAGCATTATTATACAAATAATTTGCATAATTACAAGGATGAGTTACTCTACCAGCAATCATGCTCTAAATAGAAAGCAGAAAAAAAATAATGTCATGCAGCTTTTATTGTTACGCCCCTAATACATAGACCATCTCAAACGAGCGTGATGAAGCTACAATACCATTATGTTGTATTTTTGTGGAAATCGGGTGTTTGTAAATAGGAGTTCCCACGGTTATACATTAATAAGAAGTACATACAATCAATACAATAATACAGTCTCACACTTCTGCTGGACGAGATATTGTTGTAACTGACTGACTGACTGACTGACTGACTGACTGACTGACTGACTGATTGACTGACTGACTGAATGACTGACTGACTGACTGACTGACTGACTGACTGACTGACTGACTGACTGACTGACTGACTGACTGACTGACTGACTGACTGACTGACTGACTGACTGACTGACTGACTGACTGACTGACTGACTGACTGACTGACTGACTGACTGACTGACTGACTGACTGACTGACTGACTGACTGACTGACTGACTGACTGACTGACTGACTGACTGACTGACTGACTGACTGACTGACTGACTGACTGACTGACTCACTCACTCACTCACTCACTCACACACTCACTCACTCACTCACTCACTCACTCACTCACTCACTCACTCACTCACTCACTCACTCACTCACTCACTCACTCACTCACTCACTCACTCACTCACTCACTCACTCACTTACTCACTCACTCACTCACACACTCACTCACTCACTCACTCACTCACTCACTCACTCACTCACTCACTCACTCACTCACTCACTCATTGACTGACTCACTGACTCACTGACTCACTCACTGACTCACTCACTGACTGACTATGTCTTCTGAATTTAAAAGAGGACACCGACTCCAGCCTGCTTATATAACTGATAGTCTTCTATCAACTATAAACGAAAGCTTCACTGCATTGGCTAAATTATTAGAAGCAGTAATAATTTAACTTATATTAACCACATTTTATCAAATCTGAATAGCTGGAATGTTCTCAGATATATTCAAAAGAGGAAACGAAGTACCCGTGCATAAAAAGATGGATACTTTGGTAATAATATTAGGTCATATTGTTTCATGATAAAAAAACAATATGTTTGTGCTGAAGACATTATATACATTAGAAGTAATTGACGAAATTATGTTTATGTGAACAATATCAAAATACCTTGAATCTCTTTAATTTTTTAAACACTCTTTTTACGAAATTATGTTGATGAATATATGTGTATTGCTATTTACGTGATTAAATTACGTATTGAAAGCGAACAGATACAGTTAGACACTAGAGCGCCGCAACCAGTTCCGATCTCCTTTCATATACCAAAAATAGTTTGGAATTAAATTAAATAAGTGGGGTTTTAGGCTAAACTGGGCCACGATAACCTCCTGAGGATGGTCTGATGAATGAGGTGACACTGCCCTCCAGACACAGGATTCGAAATTCAAACCGACAATATAGTTTGGAATAGCCTACATTAAGTTTATTTTAGGGGGCCACCATTCGATTTCCAGGGTGGGGGGGGGCTAGAGTTTTTTTTGAAATAAATTATTTCGAGCGGACTGTTCTATATAAACATGTAACAAAATGGGAAATTTTCAGCGCACCGCCGAGCCCGGTCGAAATAAATAATTTTCCCGCGATAAAAACTCCAACCCCCCCCCCCCTGGATATTGAATGGTGGACCCCTTAGGACTATTGTTCTTTTTGATTTATAAAATATGACACCTTCCTAGCAATTTCCACTATTTAATCGCTCTAATTAACAAAAAATAAAAATCGATAATAATACTGCGAAACTTGTGAGTAATCTCGGAATGGCAATTGAACTCTCATCGAACACCAGTCCCCCCCTCCACCCCTATTGTTCTTTTTGATTTATAAAATATGACACCTTCCTAGCAATTTCCACTATTTAATCGCTCTAATTACCAAAAAATAAAAATCGATAATAATACTGCGAAACTTGTGAGTAATCTCGGAATGGCAATTGAACTCTCATCGAACACCAGTCCCCCCCTCCACCCCTATTGTTCTTTTTGATTTATAAAATATGACACCTTCCTAGCAATTTCCACTATTTAATCGCTCTAATTACCAAAAAATAAAAATCGATAATAATACTGCGAAACTTGTGAGTAATCTCGGAATGGCAATTGAATTCTCATCGAACACCAGTCCCCCCCCCCCCTCCACCCCGTTTTTCAAAACTCAGGATTCGCCCCTTATTAAGCTATGTTACTATGAAGTGTAACATAATTATTTATTAGATTCTTAGTGACATATATTTTCCAAGATAGAATGCAATAACAGTATAATTGTGGACTGTTTACTCCACAAAGAATGACAAAAAGTCAACACCTATTATATCAACTCTTCTGCAAAGCTAAAAGACAATGCTTGTAAGCAGCTACTGCCTTTTGGCTTTGTGCGACTGAGCTACAGCGTAGATTACGTGGTGAACATTAATTGTTTCCTCTATGATGAACTGCAACAGATTAGACTGAAAAATTGTGCTGCCTTGTGTTTACATACGACACGCTCGCTAATTTGTTGAGTGATCTCATTCAAAATACCTATAATCGAAAGTCAAAATTAGTGACTTCGCTGATTTGTTCATCAACTGATTACTCTTTGCCGTTTTTCTGGCACGTGGCAATTTCAAGCTTCGAGAAATAAACCCTTTCATCTCCATGATTTATACAAAATTAATTGTATCGTTGTGAGCGTTCAGAGTGTCTATACAAACGTATACATAAATCTACACAGACAGGCACTGACAGGAATACAGTCAAAACAGCGATGCAGATTTTCGCAGTGTATAAACCAGTTGGTACACACACGTTTTATATGAACTATCTCACATTCCCCTCATAAACATAACGGTAGCCTGTGCTCTTTTTATCAGAGTTGACCTAGTTAGCGCTGGCACTAGGTCAACACGCACAACAGATCCCGGTTTTTTCCCTGGCTTTTTGTCCCAGCTGTTCTATTGTAGGGATTTGACGATTTCCTCCCGCTGGAATAATGCAGCCCAAAAATATCATTACGAAGACCTTAGTTGGTTTAATGCTGGGCCAGCGTTGAGGACTGTGGTAATTAATGTTGGTCTGTATCTACTCAAAAGAGACATTTTCACCTTTTGACAATAAAACACAATACACAATAACACCACCAAAACACAATAGTTTCAATGTCCAGCTGTTAAAAGTATAAATTATATTGTAATAAAAGCTTAAATTACTAAATTTAAAAAAGCTGATTATTATGAAATACGTAGTGTCATGCCATCATAGTAAAACAAATAAAAAGTACTTAAAGCAGGAGGTATTATTACAGAGGGATAAATTTATTATTTCTAAATTTGGAACAACTTTAGAACAGTCAGGATTTACTGTTAGCGACCTCGTGTGTTTGTAAACGTTGGTAGGTGCTGCCAGATAACAATGCTACCGTAATTGTTTATCAGCGCTAGGCTGCATCACCTATGATTACACGTAGACCTGCAATCTCAGGGCATCGTTCCCAGATACCACAAAACTTTTGAATAACATTAGCACAATGTTGGACCAACGTCGAAGACGTTGGGCTGACGTTTTACAAGTGTAATACAAATGTTTTGTGGTTGCTGGGTTACGACTATTTTAACAAACACCTGCTCCAGTATTACAAACTGTCATATGAAAAAAATGTATTCTTCTGTATAATATATTTTTATGTATTTGAGAATAGAAAGAAGAGATACATGGCAACCTTTAGCTTCAATACGACGATTTCTACACCGCTTATTTCCCATGCCCCTTTAACCCTTACAACGCTGAGAATATTTTTATATAAACCATGAAGACCAAAGGGTTTTTTCAATTTGAAATCATCACACATGTCTTAGTTTGCTCGTTCCGCTTCATTTCAATACCTATGTTATGGGTCTATGGCAGCTATAAATATTTTAATTCTTACAATGCTGGGATCGACTTTGGACGTCAGAATCTGACGTCTACAGACGTCAGATTCTGACGTATAAAGTCGATCCCCGCGCTGTACGATGTATGGTCATATTGCAGTGCAATGGTTGAAAAACCGCTTAAATCACCATTTGCCCGATTTTCTACTATACGGGTCTGCAATGCTTCTGGGATGCATTTGGAGTAAATGTTCCCGCTTTTGTCTCAATGCTTACAAATCTTCTGTCTTTGCTGATAAAAACGTCAAACCTATGACGTCATTGCGGCTGAGCGGTCCCTTTTGTCGACTGCCTCATTTTAGAAGAAACCGTTGGTGCAGTTGTGGGGCTTAAGCTAACACCAAACGTTGACCCAATGGTGAATCAAAGTTGGGTCATCGTCGTAGACGGTGGCCCAACATTGAGCCAACTTTGAATCAACGTCTCGGGATATATGTACAACAGCTTACTATGTCTGGTCCGTTTGGTTCACCCAGCTGCTAGGTAGCAAACGCAATATATTGAAACAATGTTGTAATGGCGGTTAGCCAATCTCAACGCACTATTAAAGAAACGTTTTGCGTGCTATCAGACCGATTTATAACAGCAGACGACGGAACGCCAATGTCACGCCAGGACTGGTTAAATACATCCCAGTGAACATGATACGGCTCAGACAATGAAACACCAATCATATCACCTCTACCAAGATAGTTATGTTTTTGGCCGTATTGGTTTGTTTGTTTGTCTGTCGTTCTGTAGGTCTGTCCTTCTGTCTGTCCGTCCGTCGGATTATAAACGGAGTTGTAAAAAACAATCGATTAGATTTTAGGGATAATCCGGATTAAGATATGGATCCACGATCCGGATTACGATCTGCATCTGATCCGGATCGCATGAATTTGCATCAAACTTTTATATGAGGTTTGTATCGGGCCAAGGATCAATCCAGGATCCGGTTTCTATTTTGGCGGAGGTTTACTGTCTCTGACTGATCGTCTAGTTACATAATTATGTTAGCTTCTATCTGCGATAATATATTAGCTGAGAAGACGAAGTAAATTATTGTTTGACAGCCAAATTACACCCAGCAGACACAAGACGTTGAATCTATGCTGATTTAATGTTGGTCTAACGTCGTAGACGGTGGACCAACATTAAACTAGCATTGATTCGACGCCTTGTGTCTTCTGGGCATGTTTGCTTGATCTAAAATCATGTTGCCAATGAATGATGAAATCATGTTGCCAATGTTAGATGAATTATGCAATTATGTTGCCAATGTTAGATTTAGACCATGGGGGCATCATTTTTACCTAAAATTTTACCGGAGCTGATTGCAATGCGCTTGCATTGTTATCGGAAAGAATGGGGCATATTCCATTTGTTATAATTATTCATTGACCTTTTAACTCCTCTCTTTAATGGATCTGGGGGGCCGGTGTAGTGGTCACATATGCTTGCTTGGAAAGTCGAAGATCGTGGGCTCGTCCCCCCTCCCCCCGCTTTGGCATTCAAGTTTCAAAGAAGCAAAATGTTTCTTCCCCGCTCACTCGCAAAGATGCACCCTTTATCATAAAACACAAATTTCAATGGGACCAATCTTCCAGCTGTGAAGTTACATGATTACAAAACTATGCAATGGACGTCATATTAAAGAGGAACAGTATTTTCCTATCATGCCTATATTCACGCGTCAGGCCTCCTATATTGTTCTTTATATAATCACGATAATGATTGTGACCCACCTGCACAAAATCACCTCGCGCATTTTTTCAGAATATGATATAATACGAAGACAATCTTATCATGTATCGATTTAGTCGTTAAAACAAAAATTGAAGAATGTTGATATACTGTATTATTTTAGCAGTTTTGATTAATGATCACCTTTACCTTAAAGCAGTTGGGTTCCTTTCTTTCACTAAACCAAAATATTTACATTGCAGCAGACCCCACTCCTGTGGACAATGACCATGCTGTGCATACAGGTGGGCTCACAATGTGTACTCGGCAAATCATGACGACCCACCTTCTTTAAGACAGAGACATTTGAATATATGAATTTTCTATTCCAAATCTTAAAACTATTATGTCGTCCTTCAGGCCTATATATTATAACCTATATACCTATATTTAATAAAGCTATGTATAGCATTATAGCTTTTAACTCAGTTTATTCAGTGTACTTGATACAATATTTATGACAATTTGATAACAATACATGATAATATATACAAGTTACATAATACAGGTAATCATATGACTAGACTATAAACATGAGCAAAAACAGTTTATGTACACCTGGGAGTAAAACTAAGCAGGATCCATTGGATCCTTTGCGAGTAGTTCTCACACAAACATATTAACCTTAATTATTTATATTTGTATCAACCCTGTATAATCCTGATGAACGACAAATATGTCACATACATTTAATAAACCATGAATAGTAATCACTACTAACAAAACTGTTATATATTTTGTCGAACATTAATTGCTTTAAATTAGATACAAAAGATGAGTAATTAGCAATGTAACATACATTCTGTGATAAGGAATTCCATGTGGGAGATATTTTATCGAAAAAAACTACGTTTTTAAAAGTCCGTGCGACACAAGAAAAAAACTAACAAAATCCTTAACATCAACATCATAGGCCTTCCTGCCAAATAAACACTTCCAAAATAAAACGATATAAATATATTATATTCCCGACGCATACTTACAGGGAGAATTGTCGTCAATAGTAGACGATCTTTATAATTTATTTATAATTCAGTATAATAAAAAACATATCGGGTCATCGACCTCTAGATTTTCCCTATGCTACTACATTCTTTATATATCTACGACTAGTGCAACTCCATACTACCGTAGGCCTATAAAATTCCAACAATGGACGGACTGGTGAACAGTACATTAGACTTTATTTGAAAGGATTCATGCCATCCCAACGTACGTCTAATTAAACCACTCACTCGAGTTGCTTTACAATCATATAGTTCTATATGTATGTCTATTTCAACAAAGAGAACTGGTTCTTGTAGCGCCCATGTCGCGTATCTCTTCTTTGTTTTGCGTTTTGTTTTTTTCAATTATTATTGAATATTACTGCTGAGAACTGAAAATCGAAGACCATGTTATAATTAAGGTCGAAACGGTTCCTGGTCATATTACATAAAGAATCAGAGGGACAAATTATATGAGAAACCATGTTTTATAACCATGGCTGAACTTGTATCATATAGACATTTTTAATCCAGTAATAAAATATTGGTCATAATTATGGCACAAATGGCGATAAGATATACATTGAATGTTAAAGAAGACAACAACAATGGATTTTCTCAACGTAAATCACTAATAAACCATAAAGTGTACATTCATGTTATATGATGCAAACAATCCAAAAAACAGTACGTTGCATAGGCATTTTGGCAGGCGTCATAAATCATATGCTTTAGAAAACAAATCGCGCCACTTTTGACAATAATACCAACATTATTATCAATTTAATTCAGTTACTTCTATAGCGCTTAAATCCTTGGAGATACGAGCATTACTGTATATCAATCCTGGCGATGACACACATGTGAGTACAATGCATTTACCAAACACCTGGAAATGATGACAAATTATCTTTTATCCAGCTTCCCACATACTCCTCGGTCAAGCAAAAGGATGACAGTAGGTCATATGTACCGTATTCCCGTGCATAAACGTACATGCACGTATAAGTAAAAATCGACTGTTTTAGGCATTGCTCCGAAAATATTCGTGTTCATTTATAAGTGCATGCACTTATATTTGAATACTTCGTGCATGAACTTATATTCAAAGTTTACTCCGGTCACCACTGTGTAACTCTATGCTCAGACATATACTGCAGATGAGAATAAAATTTATATGTATTGAGGCATAGAAACCCTATTATAATTATGTTCACAATAATTGAATAATGTATGATGTTGATCGTAAGCACAAACTACATTATTATTTTTATTAACGGGTAGATATTGGAAAGAATTCATCCACATTATGGATTTGCGCTTCAAGCTGTCAAAGCGATAATGCATGGGCGTGATAGCTGAAAAGCGTGGACATTATGAGGTGTGATATGACAGCTCCGGTAGTGTGAATACCTATTGCCTTGAGTCATTCCCGCAAGTCAACTTTAAAGTAACAGTCGGTGATTACTAACGTTAGTATAGTTTATTTGTGGTTGAAACAAATCAAATAATTACGATTCTACAGATCTGGCATTAATTTAAAATTTATTTTGATGTTCGAAGATAAGTGCATGCACGTATTTTCGAAAACTAAGTGCATCTTCAAATATAAGTGCATGCACGTTAGTGCGCGGGGATACGGTAATAGATTGTGCACGTTCCCATTTGCCAATAACCAATCCAAAAGGCTCGGTCGGAATTTGCAATCTTTTTAGGTACATGTACGCAGGGTCCACGGGCGGGATGCAGTCTTCATTTAGGTTAAAAGAGTCCCACGAATATATTACACGAAAAGCATTTTCAAATATATATACTGGCTGGTCGATCCTGAAAATTTTGTCTATCCGGATCACGATATTAAATTTGAGTTGGTCACCATATTTTAATTTTGCCACGCAATCCCCCATGCACCGCTCTGTCTGGTCCAGGAAACACGATTAACCCTTTAAGCCCTTACGATGCTTTAACCCTTTGACTTCCAGGCCGGGGTGCATGCCAGGATCCAGATATACTGGTGTACGAGTTCTATTTTTCGTCATTTGAAGCTGGAATTGCTAACGCAATTTCCAGCTTCAAATAACGAAAAATACATAAATGTAGTATATATTTGACGAAAATTTGTGTCATTTTATGGTTACGTTCATTGACGAATGACGACGGAAATTTCCGTCATGTATGGTAGTGAAAAGGTTAAAGCATCATTTTAAATCCCTGTGAACAGTTTTAATTCTGACTCAACTAAGGGTTTTAGAATGAAAATTTCATGAAACTTGTTCACCAATACATGGCAATTTTCTTTAATTTTTCACCTACTACAAGTCATCTTCATCCACTACAAGTCGAGAATTGCGACAGCAATTCGCGGCTTGTAGTGGATGAAGATGACAATGGTAAATACAGGCTTAAAATGGTTATTTATAAAATAATAGGGGCCATTATTTTTGTAATAATATTTTACTTTTTTGAAAAGTAATTACAAAATCAGCCTAATGTTGTTTTAATACTGGGTCATTGTCTGCGACGCTGGCCGAACATTAAAACAGCATCAGGTCTGGTGTTTTCTATCCCGTATGTTTGTGGGATGTCAGCGATCAGGAAAAACTCTCCTTGATAAGATCTCTGGTCACAGGAAACGAAGGGACCGACCCAACAAGCACGAGGCGTTAGTCATGTGTTGGATCAATGCCGACCCACCGTCTAAGTCGATGGCCCATCATTTATCCAACACAGGATCGTGTTCACCGAGTGAGTGCCACCACTCCCCCCGACGATTAATTGGTTCGGTGACGTACATTTCGATAATTGCGATATCGCAACGGGATCATTATCTACAGCGTGTAAGGTTCCCGGCAAAACTACACACAATTTAGATTCCTGGAAAGTAATGCGCCCATTTTTTAACCTGACCTCTCAGTGGTTTATTAGGGTTGCAACCCAGTGAGGGCAACGTCCCCAACACAGACAGGCCATACAGGCAGGTCCGATGGCTCATTGCCGTACAACCCAGTGAGGGCCAGGGGCCGCGTGCACCAAGCAGTCGCAAATCAAACGTTGCTCGTAAATAGATCGCAAACCAAACTAAACGTCGACTCGTGTGCACCAACTGCATCGCAAATATAGGACGTGTGCACTAAAAATAGTCACAAGCGTACACGTGTCGTATAGTTATGAATCTCAAATGAGCCGTACATTTGCAACTACTGGGGAGGTGGTTTAAATGGATCGTAAGCAAACGTGGCAACTTGGTATTACATTCCTAAGTGCAGTATTTTAAGTGCTAAATAGTAATCTATTTTCTAGAATATACACAAATATGTTTTATTTTGGTAAAGGTGTAAATATTGTTACAATCCTACATGTAGCTATTGGCATTGAGAAAATCTAAATATATTTATTCATAATGAATGAAAGTGAAGCGTTGTCTTCTAACTCTTAAAGCACTGAAATATTTTTGTATAACTCATGGAAACCAGAGGGTTTGATATCATTATAAATGTCTTAGTCAGCTCTTTCCGATTCATCCGAATATCTACTGCCATTAGAAATTATATTTACTATTACAGTGCGGAGAATTTACACAGTTTAATCAGATATTGTACATACCATCTCCTAAAGGGTCCTATCTTCCATTCCAGTGAGTTAACAATACTAGGCCTATATATATCATAATAACAGCTTTCCATATTTGAGATGCATTTCCAGCCGCCATCGTTTTTCCTGTCCTGATATTCTAGAGCTGTTGATCATCTTGTTACTAAATTAATGCTGAAAACTTGTATAAAAAATGTTATGATTTCCATACAACTACATAGAGCAGGAAAATTGCAAAGCAAGACGCAACAAAGCATTAATGGACCTTAAAATCTGTTATTATCAGTTTCATAACTAATACTACTTCATCAACTTCACAAACTAATTAAAAAAACATCCTCGCGAACATCATTCACGTGAATTTGATTTAAGAAAATATCGCGGTTCTGTTTCCCCCAATGAAAGCGAATTGGATTATATGAAAGTCAATATATATATATATATATATATATATATATATATATATATAATATATATATATATTATCGGACAGCATGGTTGCTATTGGAGGTTTTCACAATAAGAATATTTGTTAAAAATATAGCATATAGATTTCAGAAAAAGAACCAACTGTGAATTATAATAATTTATGTCTAGTGTTTTAAATCTATTTTTCACAGGGCATTAATTTGAAGCTGGCCATTGCGCTAGCCATGTCAGCTTGAAATGAATAAAACAATAATTGCGATTGGTATTGTCGTACTTAGCCCTTTAACCGCCGGTGCCGCATATATTAGGGTTTTCTTTTTTTATTAGCACATTAAGTACCACATTTTAAATATGTTAAAAAAAATGTGACATCAACCAGCAAGATTTTGAAAAAGTTGGCCTTCATTTTGTCATATCTGAATAATTTTCACTCACTTGAAGTTGTGGATCGCGTCAGCGAGACACAACTTCAAGTGGGTGAAAATTCAAATTAAGTAATTTGACGGAAAAGGGTTGGTTAAAGAGCTAACCCCGTTTTACACCAGTATTATTCTAGGCTTCAGGCTATGTAACTCATGCGGATACATGGACACGAGACGAGTCCTTCTCTCCGTGAAATTTGAGAATCATCCAATTATTTGCATGCCAATTATAGCCATGCAAAACTGAAATGCAGTAACTACTTACTTTTAAAGTAAGCAGTTACTGTATGTTGGATTTGCAGACAACTGGTAAACAAATGTGATATGGATCTGGAAACTATCAAGTTACTTTTCCACGTGGATACGTAACTATATCGCCCGAATCCGTCACCGATCCGTGATAAATACATAATTATTATCTTTTTCTGTGATACGACATAAATTGGTTGGTCACACTATAATTAAACAAAACAATCCTATTTTTTTCTAATTTTGATCACTTTCCTTGTTTTCCCTATTTTTTGTACATACATGTATATTTATTTAATATACCAACCTAGTTTGTGGAGGAACTTCAAATAATACTGATTTGCGAAGACATTTTTTGGCTCATACATAACATTGGTTAGCACTTCTCAGTTCCCACTATTATTGTCGTATTTTCTCAAGTGAAGCATGGTAAGGGACACATACAATTCGCTCTTATAACTCCAACTGAAATTAAATTCAGGGCGAAGCGTCTAATCGAAATTTTCGGAAACACACATGTTTTAGGATGATTATGTATTGGTCTTTTCCTACGTTTTGCTGTATTTTCCTATTTTTTGCAAAACAGTCCTACTTGTTTGGATGGCTGCATAAAACAATCAATTCACATCAATAAAAGCAACAGCAGTCGTTCTTGTGCGCCAGGACCCGTATTTGTGTACAAGTTACGATATATCGTAAGTTTTCAATCCGAAGCCTACGATATTTCGTAACTTGTACGAGAATACGGTCCCTGCACCTATAACACCTGCTATAATAGATTGTCCCTTTCTCAGGTAAACATCCCTTTCCTCACCCAAAATATGTGTCATTTGACGGGTTCTCAATTAAACGAGTCAGCGCGACAAGGCTATCAGTGGTTATAGTAATCAGAATGTTATGAGCAATAGTTTGTCAAACAGAGATTTGAACTATGAATTACAACACGATTTACGCTTAATATCCCATTGCATTGACATCGGTGATGTATACCACTACCCGTTGTGCTGCCCATTATTTAAAGATCAGTGTAAATAATATTTAAATGTCAAATTCTGGTAAGGGCCTTCGACTTTCCAGCTGGAAAAAAGTGTTAAAGCAAAACAATGATGTATTAAAATTAAACATATTATTAAGACGGACAATTTCAAAGTTTTAAGAAACAAAATGACTGGTCTATCGTTTATATAAATCTGTAAATTTGAATGTAGTGTATTTCTAAATTTTGCACATGTCAAGAGCATAA